>JAZDUH010000136.1:3302500-3790000 GCA_036419115.1 Scarus forsteni
ATATATATATATACATACATACATATACATATATATACATACATACATATATATATATATATATATATATATATATATATACATACATACATATATATAAATATGTTTTTTTCTGACATTATCAATAATTAAAACAATATAGATCATGATCACCTGAATTTAAAGAAACGTTGCAAGTATTTTTGTCCATTTAAGCCAGTGTACAGGATTTAAAAACACATCTGGAAAAGACAAGGAGTCACCTAAAATTGGGTGTCTGGAAGGTATTAAAGACATACACCACATTCTTGCATTGACTCTAGATCATTTAAACATGACAATTCTGAACATAATAAATGGACAATACAAAGAAACAGAATTGTTAAAATTCAACTACCTCAGATCAGCGATGAGAGTAAGGTCTGTAAAATTTGCAGCATCATTAACTTAAAACAATATGATAACCCTTTTTTTTCTTTTCATGTCTTGCCTGACTCCAGACTCCATGACAAGCAGATAGAGGCCATTCTGTCCAATGTGAGTGCAGCAACAAAGAAGAGACAGGCAGAGCTTGCACACCGCTAGTTAGCTTACCTCAAACACTGGAAGTCAATGGATATAGCTAGCCTGCCTCTGCCCACAGTCATCAGATAAACTCTTCAGCCATTCTAAACGTAGAGAAGCAAAACTTTTTGAGGAAACAGAGGAGAAATTGATTACAGATTAGGGGAGACAGGAACAAGGTGAACTGATGAGGCAAAATAAGTGACCTCATGTTATTATTTATTTTTATGAGCTTGTTCTGTGTCGATCTAACAGAGTACAGATTGTTTATCAGACTTTTTATCCACAAAATATGATTTCAGATACGATCAAATTCATTCAGATGTCTTCATGAAGTGACAAATTAAACCAAATGATCTAGGACAGTTAAGCAGTTGTGAGATTACCACCATCATGAGGGAATAAGGGTTTAATGAAATACAACCCTTATTATATTTTTATGGTATTAAATCCTGGCATTATGACAACTCCTTTTTAAGTAAATAAATATGTAAGAAAGGTTTAGTAATACAAACCCTGCTAAGAACTGCTAAGAAATAAAAGTATTTGAAAAGGCAAATTGAAGAGATTCAATTGAAAAAATACATTTTAAAAAGAAACCCAGAAAAGTCAAACAAATATGCAGAAAAGCATTGATTGTATGTAATAATAACAGTCAGAAAAAGGATAACGAGTGATAAAAATGACAACAATAATGACGATGGTGATGATATCTGCAAAATTAATGGAAATATCCTGGATGTGGTGTGCTGCTTTTGTCCTGTTGCTGCAACTTAACTTACTTTTCACCAGGCTGTAGCTTTGGGGTGGGAGATGGGGGTGCATTCTGCAAACTGGTCACAGGCTGGATAAAAACCTGGGCCAGCAGAAACATATGGGTCATGCTTGGTTGCTGACCACTCTGCAAAACCAGCACCTTTTTTCGTTTCAGTTTGTTCAGCCTAAACATGATTTTAAAATGTTTAGTTCATCATATGACAGGCACATTAAACCTGTTGATTTGGGCTAAATGAGTAATTCAACTCGAGGTGCCCTCAGAGCACAATACTCCACCAAGTATTTCTGACACTGTCCTATCTCTAAGAGGCTGTTTACACGATAACAAAAATGGCTGAAAATGCAGACTTTTCATTCAATCACGCCTTCAATTTACACGAGAGCAGTGCCCGGAGTGCCTGAACCCCCAAACTTCGGAAACCGAGGTCCAGGGTGAAAAGTTTCGAAAATGTTTTGGTATCTATCTCTGTTTAAACACAAATCTTAAGCAGCACTCTTTCAGATGAAGATTGTGGGCGCAACTTAGAGCAACAACAGCAATAATCAACTATCGAGCAAAACTGCATACACGCGTTGTAACACCACTGTATCACTACAAACCTGCATCGCCAACAACTACTGGCATTTATGCTATCGGGTTTCAGTTGCCCTTGCAGATCCATGTGAATGTGCATCATATTATAATCACACCTCCTCTGTGTGAATGCGGATTGCTTTTGAAAACACAAAAGAAAAAAACTCTCCGTTTCTGGTGACAATGATGTTCAGTAAATGGGGCGTAAAGGTTTCATGTCCTACGAAAGGGCCTGACTGACACAGGGATCAAACCAGCAACCTCCTTCTTGTGCAGTAGGCTACCTGCTTTTCCAACTGTTCTAAATGTACATTTTTTTGTGCTTAGTTGCCAGTGTCTTTTCAGGAAAAAAAACTTCAGCCACATTGTTGCTGTTGAACATGTTGTATATATATACTGGCATAATGACAACCTCTTATTTCCTTGAAAAAGTTAGTATGTTCTCACCTGTTCCTGAGGCCCCTCCTCATTCAGGTAAAAATCTGAATAACATCATTTTATGTCCTTATTTCCCAGCCCCATGTCATCTGTTATTAATGCTTTTGTCATAAAGGCTCTGTCGACTGTTCAAACCCTGCAGGCTGACCTTTATTAGCCTTCTGATGATGAACACGTCCCATCTCGCTCTTAACAGGTGAGTGTTGTTCAGCCAGGCTCGCGCGTGACTCAGACAATCACCGCGAGACTCCGTGTTCTCAATTCAAACACTTTGAAAACATTGACGCGTGGACCTGTGGGCTGAGTCCAATTACATCACAGCGAGGGTCATAAAACACGGAGCTGCTCGCCGAGAGGAGGAAGAGTCTGAGAGAGAAGAAGAAGAAGAACGAGCGGTGACAGACCTGTGCACGAGCTGCCCACCTCATGGACTTTAAAGAAATGCAGAGCCCGCGCGCGTCCTGCCGCAGCATAAAGGTAAGCATCAGATCAGACTTTATAGTGTGACACCAGTGTTCAGTTTTAGCCTAGATAATATGTTTATGTGACTGTGTGTGCTACTTTTATTTTAGTCTATGACATAATCAGATCATAAATCTGGAGTTATTGTAGGATGAACCTGTGCATACAGTTGGACTCCTCTGCTGTAGTTCAAGAGCTGCAGAGCCAAACCTCCTCAGGAGAATGTGGAGGAATCTGTTCCCTTTGGCTACCTTTAAAAACTGCCAAAGTTTACACAGCTTGACACAGATTTCTGTAGCTGGAGGTGGAAAATATAACTTCAGATTTGAGAAAAACGGTTTACCAAGATATTTCTTATTCAAAAATTAGACATCTTTTCCAAGCATCTGTAATTGAAGGCATAAGCGAGATAAAATAATTCACACCCTCATAAAACAAGAACAACAAAAACAGATTAAAAAAAACATCATCACTTTTCATGCAAGATAATGTTGCATAGTGTGCTTCACATAAAACAAAACTACAACACACTATAAGAACACCCACAAACAAATAAGTGAAAGTAAGAAAGAGAATACATAATACTATTTTATTCAAAACCTACATTTTTTTTAACCTTTTCATGCATGGTGTCCACTACAGTAGGCGGATATTTGGAATAAATTTTACACCCTTAAGGTTGCAGCACCATGTCCAACTACAGGGTGGAAAATTAACAAACCCTTGTCTCAAGTTTCGAAAAAATCTTTTCACATTTTTACCATTAAGTTTATTAAGATATCGCATCATAAATCCAAAAAAGTTGACAAAGGGTAAACTGTGCATGCTGTATTTTTATTTCACATCATTTTGTATTTACTTTAAATTTTGGTGCAATCTTCAAGTGAAGGTTTGATTAAACAGCATCAATACATAAACTTCAGATTTTGCTTTTCCTTTTATCTACTCTAAATAAATATTTGTCAAAGACGTGTTTGTGGATCTTTACTTCCATTCAATTAATATTTATGCTGTTGATGTACGATGAAGTGGATAGATACACAATTCTCTTGAAATATATGGCTGAAAAAAAACTTATGAATTTGAACTTGATCAAACATTTTAAAAAGTATTCCTTTGTGATTAAATAATTCATGCATGAAATGGTTTATGTCATCACCTCAGGAGCTTTAGTAGGATGAGTCAAAATGGTCCATCACTAAACCCTCAGAATCAAATTCAGAAAAACATATCTATGAAAAGTCTAAGCAAAGAAGCGATATCTGAGCTGAATGATTTGTTAATGTCATATGCACATGGAAACTTGGATGATAAACAGATGGCACAGAGTGAGAATTTGGGGCCGAGATCTCTCCAGGGGACTGGAAATGTGTTTGTAATAAAGCTCATTCTGAGACAATCAACTCCAGATTAAGACTATCACCGTATTAATGGACAATGTGAACCTGTGTCGCACCAGTTACATTAAATAATTATGATAGTGATGTCCTAGATTGATGCATGGAAGAAAATGGGACATTATCTCATTGCATGTGTGTTGAAAAATCCAGGCTTTTTGGGATGAAGTTAAAAAAGCAAATGAAAAAAAATCTTAAAAGGTCTCTTGAAGGTCTCTTGCCCGTTTGGTTTTAGGATCCTTTCCAGGTGACAAGTGCATGCAGGATCTACGAATATTGATAGATTTGTGATTTTTACATGTTAAAAAAAATCAATTGCATTATTTTGTAAAATAGGAGTAGGTGGATGTTGACAGCTTTACCTCTGGAAAAAAAATCACAGAGGAAACCAGACTTTGTGAAAAACCTGGATTTAGTGGAGGAAGAAGACTGAACACTCACTGTTGTAAACCTGTCATGGTGCCTAATATAACTCTGCAACACGGACCATAAAGGACCTTCAATTTGCAAAGAGTTCTTAAAACCTTTCATCTGGTGATTTTTGTCTGAGAGCTTTGGGATAAAACAGTGTTAAGAAAATTATTCCAAACCTAAGCCACCCCTGGAGTCCACATCCAGTGTCACCCACACTCATGCTCACACACGAAGTGGGGACACTTATGACGGGTTAGGAGGAAATGCTATTTTCAATTAAATAAGGGTAAACACAGGATCTGAGACTGCAATGATAAAATCCATGATGATAAACAATACAGTAGCTTCAAAAGAACAGACAATAAAAACAGTAAAAGATCAAGTCTAAATTAAGATAAAAACTAGAGAAATAATAAAATACTCAAAGATGACTGTGATAAAACACGCTAAGATAAGATAATAAGAAAATAAATAAGAAAAGGTAATTACACTCAAAACAAACACCCTAAACTAAAACGTTTAGAGGGATCAGGAGTACAAGTAAAATCAGAAGCCAGACTAAAAAGGCTGATCTTGGGTTTACTTTTAAAAACATGAACAGGAGGTGCTGCTTTCAGGTCTGTTATTTAGACTACTCCACAGATGATCATCATAACAATGCAACATTGCTTCACTGTAAGTTTGAGTTATTACTTTGGGAACAGTTTTTCTTCACAATTTTTTAAAATTAATTTCCAATTTAACAGACATAAATTCTTGAACACAACAACACAAATAACACTCAAAAAACAACAACAAAGATCCTGTTGGCCCGCTCTCCTCCCACTCTCAATAAGATCTACAGTAAATACAATCAATTAAAATTTATTATGACGAAAATCAGTATGCGCATAGGATACTGAGCATACATACATTCCAAAGAAAGTTAATGTGACATATCAACTAAATGCAGGAGAAGTCCATAATTCGGTCACACTCTTCATCTTTATCTCTTCTTCACAGAACTGATACTCTGGCCATGGGACTAATAATAGGTCTTTTTGGGGTTTTAAAGGCGGTTGCATCAGACTTTGGGGACAGTTTAAGGGCCTGAGGGCTCTACTGGGCTAATGCTGCTCAACTGGAATGCCCCCCGAGGTTGGAATTTCTGACTTTTTGATTGTCAACCTTGGGGATACTCACCACCCCGAGTTGACAATCAAAGATGGCTGCCCCAAGTGTAAACAGTTATTAAGCTCCCTTAATATTCTGTTTATCTGCACTTCTGAGTGGTGTTTATGGTTCTAAATCAGACATATTCACAGTATTGTTCAACTGTTATTTATGGAAATGCTGTTATTTTGAATTCTTAATGTGGTTTTTGTGAACTACATTGCAGGGTGTGCTAACAATGGCTAACACAACAGCTAACAATAGCCTGGTAGACAGGTAGGTTTTTCCAGACTTTGTAACTTGAATGCTGATAACTCAGAGATGACGTCACTCCCGCTTTCTTCTTCCCAGTTTCGAGGTCAGTGGACTCTGCCAACCACAAAGGTCACATTGATGTTATTCTTAGTTTCACTTTTTGTTCCAAACATAAACTCAAACTCAACTGTATTTACACTTTTAATTCAGAAATCATCCTGGAGTGTTTGATGTAGGAATGATAAAATCAGAAATGAACAACCACAGATTGAAACAGGCTGGAGAGAAATTAACAAGATCTAATGAATTCAAGTACAATAAAATAAATAAATGCAACTAACAAGGGAAGTAAATGATTTAAAAGGAAAATGTATTATTCCAGCATCTTTGTTTTAACATTTTATGGCTTGTATTTGGTTGATCCATTTGAATGTAAGCTCAGGACTGGCACCATGTCCATTCACTCACCTCTTGGAAGATTTTTTAGTGATGCCATGGCTTCAGATGATGATTTGAAAATACTTGCTGGTTGTCGTGGAGAATCCTAAACTTTGCAGAATGTAGGAGTGCATCTCACTGCAAAACCTTTCTTCACCTAGTGATCTTTTTTTCAGTATCTGGCAACTGTGGGGCTCATGTTTGGGGAAAGCATCACAGGAGTGCCAGCGTTTTGTAAGGTTCCTCTTTTCTTGACTGCCGCCGCGCGCCAAACCCTCTCCCAGGCTCAGGACCTCAAGAATCGGATGATTGGAATTATGGGAAATTTTTAATTAAAAACAAACATAGTAACACAACAATAAGAATACAATTTTTAATAAAACAAAAAGTGCTCAGACAGCACAGACCTCCACTGAGGCATTGCTGACACTGTTGCAGTGCAGTTGGATCTGCCCGATTTGTTGTCTGTACTTTGGCAGGTCCGTCTTTCCAAGCTCCAATCTACAATTTGTGAGCTGCCCAAAGCTGATCCACGTCCATTTTCTTTTTATGATTGATTTAAGTGACAAAAAGTAAAGGGTGGTAGATCCTACACAGGGCTCCCAGCTAGAAGGTTGATCCCTGTCTCACTCAGAGCCTTACTGTGTGGAGTTAGCATTTTCATCCCCTATCTCCCCGTACCGTTCTCCCTCTTGGTATGAGTGTAAATGGCTGTCTGTCTCTCTATGTGGCCCTGTGATTGGCTACCAACCAGTTCAAGACGTACCCTGCTTCCAGCTGAAATCCTATCCTAGTGACCCCATGATCAGCGGTATAAGCTAATGAATGGATGGAAAAAAATGTAAAATCATTGCATTTAAATTGAAAAGTGCACACTTACATCCAAAATCATTTGCAAATTTATGGCTTTAGAGTTTGTTTTATGTTTCCAATCTAATTATTACTCCTGACAGGTTGTTTGACAGAAAAACTCCAGCTGACTTTCACTGCTAATAGGCACAAAGAGAATAAACAAACATGCTTTAATTTTCACGTTAGCTAAAACATCAAGTTTGAGGAATTTTAAGCGAAACCAACTGACTTGCATTGGCTGAAGTTTTGTTCCTTTCTGTTTTGACCCTCATTCTTGTGATTTGTAAGTGTGCTCCATGGACTAGAGTTTTCTACCTGACTGAACAGTTTGTCACAGTTCCTGCGTTTGAGAAGAGTTCATTATTGTGTTATTTTAAGCACTTGGTTAAAGTTGTCATTGTAAACAACTGTGCAGATCTGTCATTTGATTTGTTGACTTTTAATGGGAGAAAAAAGTTCATAAGAACTGTGCACATTTTTATTTAGAGGTCTGTGTTGCTCAGTGTTTGTCAGCAGGTTGTAACAGAGCTGTCTAAAGGCAGGCAGGGCTGTGTTTTGAGCTGCACTTTAAAAATGCATCTTGTAAATAACCTTTGTGTAGTCCTTGGCAATTATTTCTTTGGTACAATAAATAGTTGCCCCTTTAAGAAAGCTATATGATCCAAAAACTTTAGCTAAAATCCTACTCTTTTTCAACCTGAAAAGGCAATAGACTGTAAACTTGGCATGCCAGATGGACCCTAAGTGTTTTTAGTGTTCTTTTGTTAAGACAGAAAAGGTATGGTTACCTTGACATGTTTCGACGTTACTCTGAACACTAAAAACACTTATGTTCTAAGAAGACAAGATGAATCTAGTCAGTAAAATGCAGATGTTCATTAGGGTCACCAGATGTCCTGCTTTGTGTGGGACAGTCACGCATTGTCATTACTTTTCATACGTCCCGCAAATTGAGCCGCTGTCCCGCATTGTTAATGATAGTCAGACTCCAGTTTTGCAATATGTGTTTAATAATATGGGATTTATCAGACGGCTGTGTGTGTCGTAGTAGTGAGGGCTGTCACCAGGGGTGGGGCGGGCTATCTGATCATGTCAATCAAACTCGAACGCGGACACAGCTCAAGGGCGCGCGCACCAACAAGAAACAAATCAGGTCCGAATGGCACCGGCAAGCAGCGCAAGACATGGAGGAAAGGGAGGAAAACAAGACCTGCAAGGCTAAAAAAAAAAAGGAAATGCAGCTTCAACAAACACTGGGAAACCATCTACCTCTGGGTGAGACCAGTCCAAGGCAAGTCCCATAAAGTTTTGTGTGAAGTTTGCTCGAGCCAATGCTCCATTTCACACGGAGGTGAATACAAAAATAAAAAGGCACAGACAGTGCAAGACTGACAAAAACGTGTTACTCAAGAGGAGACTTCCCAGTCATTGAATAAACTTCTGTCATCAACCAGATGGCAGAAGTACAGTAATGTTATAAGCCAATGTGCAGAATAGAAATGTTTAATATTTTTTAAGTTATTTTAGACTACCTCGATACATTGGTATCAGACAGTGTCCCACATTGGGACACTGTCTGATACACAGTCTTCATCCCACATCTAGCTAATCGATATCTGGTCACCCTACCGTTCAATATATTTCACTTGTCCATCTGAGAAAGAGCCCATAGAAAGTAATTGGGGAAGGCACAACATTTTGGAAGCCCATATGTCAGGGGATTGGACAATAGTTCTGTCAATCAACATTTAATTTGGACCAATCAGACAATGTAGTAGGCTGGGGCTACTGTGCTACAGAACGTGAGTCAGACTCTTGTCAAAACATGTCAGAAGTGGGGCAAAACTATCCTCACTATAGAGAGGTTTTGATTTCCAATTATTTTAAAAATGTGGTTTAATGGAACTGCTTCTGTCGCTTTTAACGTCTATGCTAATCTCTGTACATGCAGTCATTTACAGCGGACGTCTTACTCATGGCTCTCTTCCTGATTTGACTGTGGTGCTTTGGACTGCTCACAATCATTGCAGATTGGAGCTTGAAAAGATGGACCTGTCTTATTACAGAAATGTAAATAATAGAGGCTGCTGTGAGAGGTTAGAAGACTGTAAAACAGTCGGACAGGGCCATGTGCCATCTGTCGTATCAAAGGAGACTTGTGAATGTTGTGGATCCATCGTAATGGATCGCTGCAATACTCTGCATATTATCCCAACCCATCATTAGCTCAACCTTCTCACTGATGTAGACGTTGTGTGAAGTCAGGACTAAAGGCTTTCCGACCAATTAAAGCTCCATGTGAATGTGCAGCCATGTCAGTCATGTCCCTATTTCAAAAAACAGAAATCCTCAATAAGAGGATCCAAACGTACCCTTATTATAGAGATGTTTGTAGATTTTTAAAAATTGTTTCATTTCATAAAGAAATTCAATTATGATCTGATAAAAGTGCAATTGTTAGCATCTATATGCTAATCTCTATTTGAGCTGTCACTCCCTGCTGTCGTCACTCTCGTAGCTCGTTGCTCCTCCTGCTTCACAAGGCTCTGATTGGACCGTGCCAATTTCAGTTACACATAATGGTTGTAAATTGGAGCTTGGCAGACATTAAATTGGGCTGATCCAGCTGCTGTGCAAGGTCATTCTGTTTAGTGAGAGCTCATAGATGTAATGTACAATCAAACCATAGCTGCATTTACACTCTGCATTGTTTGACCCTTGTTGGCACCTGGAAATATACACCCCTGAAAATGGACTTTGCTTGTTTTCTTGTTAACTCTGCCAAGAAGGTCAAGTTTTCGCCAGGGTCTGTCTGTTTGTTTGTTTGTCTGTTTAGCAAGATAACCCAAAAACTAATGAATGGGTTTACATGAAAATTCTACCAGAGGTGTGGTTTGGTCCAAGGAAGAAGCCATTACATTTTGGTGATGATCTGATCCAGATTGACGTCACAAAAAAATATTTAAGTTTATAACGGCAAATCCCATTGTATTATGAGAATTGTAGTTTATTTCCAAACAAGCATCTAGTTATTCAAGCCTATGCCACTACATTTCCCAACTTCCTTTGTAATGCCAGCAGACTTCTCCACACTGCTCCATCTGCTGTCTCTACTTTGTCCCACCCACTGCACCGTACGATTGGTTTGATGCTGTGGTTACACGTAAAGCATGCCGATTAGCTACACAGCACTAAATATTGTGCCGGCATAGTTCTGCTCACAGACACAGTGAACAGGAGGAAGTTTGCCAGCAGAGAAAGCCCGACACTGCTCTGCTGATAATGTCAATACAGAAATAGTCCGTATTAGCAGAAGTCTGTGTGTGAGTATAAAAACATAACCCCCAAATTCTTTTTGGTTTGCTCTGACTGACAGGCTGGCGACATCGCCCACTGGAAGCGCCCCAGTGCGCACAACACCAACATCTGTACAAGCAGCAGCACATTGGTTCAGTCAACAGAGATCCACGACTAACTAGGTCACTCTATCGGATGATATTTATGACAACAATAATCACACTTCTTGCAGATTGATATTTATAATTCAACAATGTGCATATAAAATAAATACAGGACTATAATTGTGTGTGGAAATCACAATTTATGGTTGGAACTGAGCTACTTGGCAGAGGTCTTTGCTCTCTGAGTGCTTCTGTAGTTAGTATATAACTAGAAAGCTTTTAGAGTCCTCAGTATTAAGAACCTTGATGACAGTGGAGACTTTGGCATACTGTGCCTTTAACTTTTCAGTATTTTGTTTAGTACTATTGAAGTTTTGTTGTGTTTAAAAAGGGCCAAATGTTAACACACGGGTCATGACTAAACCACTGTTAACAAAGTAATTTATAACACCATCATGACAACTCCGCAGACTATTTATGCGTATAATTTTGTCTTTAGAACAGGATAAAACTTGTCTACACATCAGCGCCAAGTCCAGGATGAAGCTATTTAAATTCTGTTTGACTATGACTAAAATAAAATTAAAAAACACATAAATCATAATTACTTTGCACCATTTGAAACAGCCTGTTCTCAAATTAGAAACCTCTAAATCAGTGACTGTTACTCGTGATATTGACTGAATAATTGCGTCTTTTTTTGTTGCAGATGGACTTGACAGAGCCAACATGTTTCTTATCATAGGAAAGTTTGCTTTTCCATGTTTGGAATATTTCCTTTCTCAGCTCTGATAGTTAACATCTCTGTGAATGCTGACTGCAGAGGAGGGTATGTTTCCTCACTGTGTACTTCACTGTATGGCAGTGATGTGAGAGAAACAGTTTGTTCCAACTCTGTGAGCAATAATGAGGCATCACATAGCTCGCAGCAAAGCCCCAGCGAGAAGTGGCAAGTCCTCCTTTTCTTTGTTGGTGTCTGTGGAGGGTGACTAATACACCTGTGTCCCTACAAGAACATAAACAACAATGAAATACAGTTTGAGTAACTCCCAAGTTTCCATCTGAAGGTGTGTTTGGAAAGTTTTCCTCATTGCGTTCTCACACAGACTGTGGTGGGTCTGTTGACTTAAAATCTTCTCCTGTTTATCATTTGAGGTCCTTACTTTAAAGTCCTGCTGTTCTGAAGCTGAGATGAACTAAAAAAAACAGAGAGGCTGGAGGGTGCAGATCTCCAGCAGTTTTTTCTCTCAACCTGCACAGCATGAAAGCACCTGATCGAGGGATGGGAACAGCTTTGTTCTTAGTAACTAGAAGATCCTACTGCTTGGCAGTTTTATGCATGTTCAATGGAAGACGGTGAAAGATTGCTCGTGTTAAGTGCTGGGCAACCTTGCCGTGCAAATGAATCAGCCCAGAACTTTGGAAAGAGACAGTTATGTTTACTCTGTACAAGCCAATGGGCCAATGGGGGGCTAGGCGGAGTCCTGAGGAGATGTTACTTTCAAATTCATGCTAGTTTTCCAAAATCGCCAACCCCTGCTTTAAAGTGTATATTTCCATCAGGCATATATCTAAAAGTGAGACTTTTTTGTAATTACTTAGAAACTTCTCATAGTCCCTTTAAAGTCTGAAATCTTCTTAATTCAAAACAAAATATTAGTTTAAGTCCCAGTTTACAAGACAACACTGTCACCAGAATCAGAAATGTTTTTCCTTTGTGTGTTCAATACTGCTCTGCGTTCACACAGAGATGCAAAGAACTGAAAATGCTGTACCTTGCATGCTAGGCCAGTGGATGGCGATGTAGGTTTGTTGTGAAACAGCAGTGTTACAACATGCTTATGCTTTCCAGTGAAGACATAAAAAACAATGGTGAGTGGTCAAGCAAAGATGCAGGAGTTTCTTGTCTGGACAGCAAATGTGTCTGAATATTTTTATCTACAGCAACTGAAGAAAAACCAGAAGAAATAGTAAACAAAGTGAAAAAGAAAATGAGATTAAATGAGGATGGGGGAGTAAAAGGGGATTTTGGGAGAGGCATGTAAAGAAAGGAAAGGGGACATCTCAAACATTCTTCTCTTTTTTCTTGATAGAAGGAATGACACCACAGTTTGGCACTTAAATGATGGAGATTGGAGTGGATGCGATCAGATGGGCTACAGATCTGTCCCTGGTCCACAGTCCTGGTCACTGTATTTCCAAGGGCCACCTTGTTGTTGTGGCCAAATGCATGAGCCAGAACATCCTTCACAGGAACAGGCTTTCCAGAGTTGTCTAAGGCATGTGATCTCTGGTTTAGGGTCACATGTTGTACAAACAACCCAACAATCTTAGCTCAGAAATATTTTCATTTACCAAAGGGTGGCCTGACTCTGAAAACTCTGAACCACTGCCTGAATGGATTTGTTAACATTGCGCCATAGGGCAGTTTTGCACATTTTGGCTAACTTGGCCAAGAATGTGAGGAATGCCTTGGCAGCGGGACATTCCTCAGCATTCCTGCGATATTATGTTCACAAACAAGAGTATAGTATTCTACCTTAAACCTATGACCTCCAAAATGTAATTGGATTATTTCTGAGTCTTAGTGGACATATGTTCACAGTTTAACTTAAATCTCTGTGAGTTTTTATCAGAACAAGGGAGTGACGTGAGGCTCAATTGTCCTGATCACTGCAAAGTGATAGCTTGGTTAATTATGGTATTGTGATAGACTATGGTATTTGTAGAAAATATTACAATATATATTTACTGGCCTCTTTATTAGATACACATTGCTTGTAATAATGAGTTGGGCCTAGGGATGAACGGTTACTGGTAAAATGGTAAACCAAAAAAAATTTCCCTTGGTAATCATTGTCCTATTAAAATTACCGTTATACCGTGTTTAATCACCACACTGTGTCAATAACTCACGGTGATGCTGCTCTCTGCCTGTAAAAGCCTGAACTATGTGTGTGTCTGCCCCTCGATGAAGCAGCCGTCTATCACAAACAGAGGCGCGCATGCACAGTTTGCAATGTTTGGCCTCTGAAAGTCCAGCAGTTGGAGCCTCGGTCAAACTCCTGCAAGTTTTCACACTATAAACAGACAAAGTTTAGTCTGGTCGAAGTTTGGATTTTACAAGGATGTTGAGGAGAAACTGATTGACGACAGTCACCCTGTCTAAAACATGAAACTGCTGTGAAAGACAAAAATGTGTGTGATTAAAAATGCTGTAACTCCTTGAGTAAATAAGCAGACTGAGAGAGAGAGGATTCAGTGAGCCATACCTGAGTGAATTATAGATGGTTTATCAGTATTTTCTGTGGAAATAATGTATAAAGGTTGTACATAACAGCATAAGTAAAATTCTAGAGTGTGTTCTTGTCGTTCTTTCGCCGTATTTCGTTGCAATAGATTTTTCCATCACAGTTCATGTTTTATTGATTTAGTCAATTGTAATTTGGAAATATTAAAAAAGGAGATGTCGAGGAGATCTGACATGGAAAGGGGAGACCAGAGGAGAGTCATGAAGGGGGCTAACTGCTTCAGGGACTATTGTAAGTAAAACAAAAATAAATACATTTAAAGGCCTGGACATAGTCTAATATAATGAGCTGTAACATGGACACTAATGCTGTAAGCAAACGAAATGTGGGAGTGTATGTAAAATTTGTAAAATGTATTTTTGGCCGTCTCAAAACTTTGAACATGTTCATTTACATTTGTTTATGTTGAGAATCCTGTTTAAAGTTCTAATCTGTTGTTTTCTTTTCATGTAATTACACACTACTTTTAAAACAAAATAATGACAAAAACTTGCGATAATTGTTTACTTTTATTTTTAATGCAAATAGTTTAAACAGTTTAACGTGTAGGACATTTCCTGGCACAGTTATTGACAAAAAAAGACAAAAGAACTGTTAATATTACAATATTAAAGGGGTGTAATGATTTCAAGATTGTGTTAAAGTACCTTTTGAGCATTTTGAACACACTGCAACAATACTGTGATAATAATGACAATTTAAATAATAATTTTGGTCACAATAACCGTGATACAAAATCTTAATAGCATTACATCCCTAGTTGGGCTCTCTCGTCTTCTGTGCTGCCTGAATTATCAGAGGCCTGGATTCAATAAGTTGTGGAAAACTTTCCTCTGAGATTTTGGTCTGCTTTGACATGACAGCATCACACGGTTGCAGCAGGTTTATCAGCTGCACTCTATCATCTGACTGACAGCAGAAATTGAGACCCGTTAAATCAGGTAGCATTTCAGATTTTAGCAATGTCCAATCATTATCCAGCTATGTGAGCCTTTGAGAACTGTAGCCTTGGTTTTCTGTTTTGAGTTGGCCATTTCGTTTTTTACTGATAAGCTGTTGAACTGGTGCTCCTAATCACGTGGAAGAAATTATATTTAGATATGATTTATAGTGTATAGTTATATGTTGCAGCACTTGTTGAAAAAAAGTGCAGAAATACAGAGAGATGGGTGAGTTACAGTCAGTCCAGCAGAGATTCATCCAACATGCACAGTGTGAAAACAAAGTTCAGAGCTCTATGTGTCTGGTTACAGGGATTTTTCTGACCAAAATCAGAAGATAATGTGTCCTGCAGAAATGGCAAACTAAAACAGAGAAGCTTATATTAATCTTTTTTTTCTGCCAGAACTCTTTATTACACTTTGCCTCTTCTCCAGAAAGTCCAACAAAAAGTACAAACTTCTCTGCCGAGTAGATGTTGAACAAAAGCCTCACAGGGAGTGCTCATGTCCATCCATCTTTCCCTGGCACTGGTACGCTCTGTTCAGCATTTTGCTTTTTCCCTTGCCGTCTTTCATCAGGACATTCTGTTTTGGTTTTCACCTTTCAAAGCTGTGGGCTACACCTCGGCTGCAGATCGAGTTTCACCATCAGATTCTCCTAAAAGATATCAGGGCCAACATTCGAGCCAAGTTTACTGCCCTGAGGCACAGAGTGTTTACATCCTGAGCTGTCAGAGAAGAAATGTTAGAAAGCTCCGAGGTCTCGTCTCTTCACACTTTAGTACACATTGGCTCCTGGCTCATATTTGTGGCTTTCTGACTGTATTGAACAGTGGTCTTTTCGTGGAAAAGGAAATTATATTGAATATTGACCTTCTACATGTGACATTGTGCTCTGTTCCACTTTGACTGGACTTGGATGTTACGAGCATTTGTGCTAGATGAATACAGATGTCCCCTTGGTGAACTCTAACCAACATCTTATTTACCCTATGGTTTTAAATCACTACAGGCCCATCTTCAAGCTCTAAATCCTGGCCAAGGTATTATTTTTTTTAAACATCATTGACATTTCACCTGATTTTCAATCTGGTTTTAGAAAGAAACAAAGAAGCACAGCACAGCCTCAGCAGCTCTTCAAGCTTTTAATGATTTTATAGATAATAAACAGCAGTGTGCAGCTCTTTTTATTGATCATCTCTCAGTTGACCACGTGACTCTTAAACAAAGGTTAACCAGAGCAAGGCTGTCTGATCAGGCATTAAAGGATAACTTCGGTTCCTGCAGCTTTTACATTGTTTATAGAATGAAGAACAACAATATACTCACCCAGAAGGCTTTCCTGATGCAAACGGTGCTTCGGGAGATACTTAGATCCAAAATCGAGCAGCGGACACCGATATAATGGTAGCCTGTAGGGCATAGATCGCCGCTCCTAAAAACTGCATTAATCGTCCAAAAACTCATGTTTTTCACCAATATTCCATCATGATTCGCGCCAAATGGACGGCCATTGCAGCCTGTGTCTCTCCACACAGCGCTGTGTGGCTGAACTAACCTCTAAACAGACGAGTCTGTTTGCATGCCCTTCAGCGATGCGCAGTACTCTCTGGAGCGTTGAGATCGCTTCCTCATTTCTATCAGCTCCTTATCTGTATAATCTGGCTCCAAACTGTAAGGACGTCCATCATATTCAAAGTCCTCCTCCACAACATCTTTATCCCATAGATATTCGTCCATTTTGCATAAAACTGGAAGAAGAAAGTCGATTTGTAGCTGCCAGTCTTCCCCTGAAACACTGAGCCGCACTGCGCATGCGCGAAGAGCATGTAAACAAACTCGTTGGTTCAGCCACACAGCGCTGTGTGGAGAGACACAGACAGCAATGGCCGTCCATTCGGCGCGAATCATAATGGAATATTGGTGAAAAACATGAGTTTTTGGACGATTAATGCAGTTTTTAGGAGCGGCGATCTATGCCCTACAGGCTACCATTATATCGGTGTCCGCTGCTCGATTTTGGATCTAAATATCTCCCGAAGCACCGTTTGCATCAGGAAAGCCTTCTGGGTGAGTATATTGTTGTTCTTCATTCTATAAACAATGTAAAAGCTGCAGGAACCGAAGTTATCCTTTAAGTACATGACTGATAGGACGCAGTGTGTTTAAACAGAAATTTTCCTTTCTGAGTCCCTTTAAGTGACAAAAGGGGTTCCTCTGGGGTCAGTCCTGGGGCCACTCCTTTTCATTTATTATATCAGCAAAGTTGTTAATGCAAATTTTCATTTTTATGTTGATGACACAGTCTAGAATTGTGAAGCACCAACACCAGTTCAAGCTGTCTCCCAGTAACAATTTGCTTTTTTTACTGTTCTGAAAAATTTTAGTGACTTTAAACTTATTTTGAATGCAGAAAAGACAAAAATAATGCTGTTTTCCAGTCTAACACCCAAGCCTTTGACCCTGCCCTCCGTTTGCACCTCATAAGGTACCCAAATTGAGTCTGTATGGACCTTAGCATTTTTACCTCTGACAAGGAGGTTGTGTTTTTGTCCCTGTATCTTTGTCTGTTAGTTTGTTTGTTAGCAAGATTATGCAAAAAGTACTGGACAGATTTTGCTTAAATTTTCAAGAGATGTTGAATATGTGAGCTACCTCAGTAGAGGTTTGCGCTCTTGGAGTGCTTTCTAGGAATAGATAAGTCTCCATCTTTTATCCTACACATACAGCTGCTGCTAAAGAGGCTTGAACTGAAACTGGGTTTTTATTTCAGGATTAAGTTGTGTCTTCTGTTTGAATCTAGGAAGAGACTTGTAGCCACATTTCTGTCTGTACTTAAATGATGATATTGTTCCTTGTCTCTGAGCTTGCATGCTCAGCTGTTGTATTCATGTGTAGGATGGTCTTCTTTGTCTTCGTGTAGTAGACTCAAACACTGGCACCTTCTTATTGACAAGGCAATTTTACGTCTGCTCCTTTCAAACTTTTTGGCCTTTATTAGTCAGAAGAGTGCAGGATCTCAAATCTGAGTGTACAACTATAGTGTCCATCAGTCAGTCAGTCCATGTTGAAGTTTTGGCTCCAGGGAATCCATTGCTTTTTCAAAAAATAGCTTTGGTCTAAAATTTTAAGACATCACTCTCACTGTAAGAACATGATTCTTTTGTACATTACAATTTTCTTAAATGGAGGATCTATCAAAGATTTTTCATCGAGGATTTTCAGCAGTGTTTCTGTTGGTCTTTAGTCGCACCTCAACGAGACGTTGAACTATATTTTAAACAGAATGTAACTGTTTGATCACTATTGTTCAGCAAATCTTGTTTTGGTTTGTTTCACAATGCAGGGAGTAAATCTGTCTTCAGCTCTGTTCAAGTATCCGTCCTTGACTTTGAACCCCTTTCTTTAGTTCAGTTTGTGACCAGTAGCAAGGTCAGGGATTTGTGAAGCAAGGAAAAGGCATTTCCCCCTGTAGATCTGGATATCCAGTTTCATACTGTCGCCGCAACACGTGTCCCTGAAAAGAGAGCGTTTGAAAGTTAAAAGTGGACTTCCCTTCATTCTTCCCATCACAGCGAGGGTGAAGGCCGGGACAATAATGTCCAACAGACAAAGCCGAGACATTTCAAATAAGATAGGGAGGATTATACAAGTCTGCACAGTTATCCCTGCTCTAATCGCTCGTATTTCAAGTGAGGATTAATAATGAATCCTTCATCCTTACGTAAAAAAACTAACACACAGCACTATATGTTTTCTTAAAACCCCCTTTTTTACCACAATTTATAAACTTCAGTGAGTATTTATTTAAGCTTAAAACATTCCCGCACCTGTATTTGAACATTAATAACCATTAGATGCAAGAAAAAACAAAGCTGTTTGCAGTTTTTCAGACCTGTAGAGAAAAATTGTGTATGGTGTTATCAAAATAATTATGTGTTGTTAGTATTTCTGCCAGAAACATTCCTAAAAATATGATAAATCAAGCTTTATCTACAAGGAAAATATAAACCCAAAATTGGATTTTAATGAAACACCTACCAAGTTCTGACTATCAGTTCAACACAGCCAGAACAAAGACGCCTCTGCCTGCATGAATGTTGAAATCATTTGGATAATCAACCCCACTTGATACAAGGTGAGTATGAAACACCACACTGAGTTAGTTGAAAACATCTATTGTGTGTGAGAACATCCCATAAATCTGAGCTTTAATTGTCGTATTAACTGTTCTGAGATGAGCACGAGCACAAGTCTCCCTCAGCTGACCTGACAGTCTGTAAACAAACCATAAGCTCGGTTTTATCTCTGTTTTCTTTGCAAATTCCCACCTAATCATAACTTGTATCTTCAACGTCATTCCCGCCTTCTTAGGAAATTTGGGAACACAGAGTCCCATGAGTTTCTGTGAGTGCCTCTCAACAGGCAAGTGTCCCGTTCAGATCACTGGGAGGACGTCCAGTGTGGATTTGAACTTTCCACGTCCTTGGGTCTGAAAAGAAAAATGAGAGGCATATTCATGCAATCAACCATGGCCACACTTGATCATTATAAGCTCTGTAATTGGCTGAAAGTGATTCCAAAATGGTTGAGTCATGTATTTTATTACACTGTAAGTGGGGCTGTCTAACTTGACATGCCAGATGGACAGTTCCATATATCCGACATGGAAATATTTCTTTAGTCCATCTGGGAAAGAGCAGTTTGAAATGTTTACAGAGGCAGAACCTTCAAAAACAACTGCAGCTGGTGATTGGACGCTCTTTCTGCCAGTCACACTTAACACAGACCAATCCAGACCCTGTTGTTAGCCATTAGCTTCAAGTACATTTAAGTCCTCAGACTGTCCTTTTACACTAAATTATACAACACAGATGTATAATTTTCCCCATAATCAATAATCCCCATCAATTTCTCCCAGATAACTGCTAAGGAGAGCATATTTCACCAGGTATCTTTAAATAACCTCAAGTCCAAGCTACCATAGACTAATGGCCCTTTTCCATTAGCCCTACTCTACTCTACTCGACTCTACCCGGCTCTACTGTACTCGCCTTGTGCTGCTTTTCCATTAGCCCTAGTCGGCTGCTCAATAGGGTGAGCGGCACTGCGGTGACGTCTTTTTGAGCGCAACACAACAATCTGTGGCTTTTTGTCACAAACCGAGTAAAAAAGGAAAGCAGAAGAAGGCTGCAGGTGGCAAGAAGAAATACCCCTTGAGAAGCACAGGAGAGTTTTGGAAGCTATACAACAGAATGAAGAGACGAGACGAGAGCAATCGAGCTGCAGAGAAAAGACGTATGTGGGTAAGCTAACTGTAGCTACCACTAGCATGCTAGGTGGTCGCGCTCATGACTCATCGATGACGACATTGTCTGACCAATCAGTAGCTGGCAGCCGGTGACATCATCTTTCAGTGTCGACTCAGCTCGCTTGGAACCAGAGCGGGATAGGTACTAAAACTAGCTTGCTTTAGGAGGTACCGGGCTAGTGGAAACACGCTGCAAATTGAGTAGGGCCAAGTAGAGTAAGGCTAAGGCGTGCTAGCAGAAAAGGGCCATAACTAGCATTGTCCACAGAGGATTTCTGCATTGTCTCCCAGAGTTCTTCCCATCTTCTTCACAACCAGAGGAGCTAGTTGGTATATCAGTCTTCTACTGAAACTGGCCAGGAGAAGAGCAGAAATATAATTTCCCTTAAGAAAAGCTTTCTGTGATGTTCTTCGCTCCTTTTTTAAAGAAAAAATTGAGTCCATTTCTGTTAAAACTGCAGAAATTGCCTCATCCACGGAGACTGATTCAGACGCCGCCATTGTTTTCATACATGCAGTCACTTCCCGCTGTCGTCACATCTTCAGTGTGTCTGCCTTTCTTCCCTGAGTGGGTCGTTAAGCTTTCAGCCGAGTGAAGTTGTAGAGGATTAGAGGTTGGCAAGATCAGCCTACATGATTTTAGACAATGAATCAGGCAGGTCCATCTGCTCTGCTGCCAGCTGTGAAGGAAAATAAAACACTGCTTTGTCATATTAAACTTAAATTTGTCTGTTTGAATGTTTTCATAAAACTCAACCCTTCTCTTTGCGTAGGTTTTGACCATTGTCCCTCCCAATTTTGTTTCATTCAAGGTTTTAAAGCAAGAGGGCAGGGCTGGCTGGCAAAACAGGGTCATTCCTTTTACTCAGTCAGGGCATTTATCAGCAATGGGACAAAAACGTGCTACAACCAGGAGTCTCCATAAAATCACACCCTGCCTGATGGAATGAAAGTTTGGCCTGCAATGTAATTTAGCATGCATACTTAAGACAGAGAGCACTCATGCAGCCTCGGCAGGCTTTCATTGAGTAGAAGTCACAGAAGAAGGTTAAATTAGCAGATTTTGCACTTCTTTTCTGCCTTTTTTGAACTTTCTGAACATCTCATACTGTAGACTAAACCCTTCTGTCCTGACTGTATGCTCTCCTTTCAGCTGTTCGTCCTTTGCCATGGCCTCTTGCAGTTCTCCCAGCTCCTGTACAGTGCATACTTCAAGAGCACCATCACCACAATCGAGAGACGCTACGGCCTCAGCAGCTACTCCTCAGGAACCATTTCCTCTCTGAACGAGGTGAGAGCCAACACAAACATGTCTCTCGCAGTGATGGATTTATTTCAAGGATATCCATGACAAAAGAGGAATTAGAGAACAAGCAGCGTATCAGAATCACACTTCCTGACAAGCTGGGCCAGATCTCCCGTTTTTTTCAAATTGTTTTATCACTGAAACAAAGGGTCAGGAATAACACAAGAATGTTCTGTACGGGCTCCTCCAGAAAGGAGACGTGTTTTCTTTTTGTTCAATTGGGATTAAACTCAGCACATTGATAACAGATTTTTGCAAGTTTTAAATCACTTCTGTCAACAGTTTCTAAAATCACTGACAACATTGTTCAGTTGACATTTACTGCCTGATGCACTTGAACTTTTGGTCGAACAAGATATGATTTGCCCTTAAAATATTCAGTGAAAGCAGAGAGTGAAATACCGCAACGCTTGCAGTAGTGGACAAGAACCCTCAAGAGTAAAAGCGTAGATCTCTCTGATTATTGTCCCTCGAAAACAAGTGAAAGTTTCTCACACAATTTGTAGTTTTGGGGTTGTTTTCTCTCCTAGATCATTTGGGAAAATGTTCACGGTCACAGTTAAATTGAATATATCTGAACACTACAATGAATCCTTGTTTCAGCACAAACAACTGTGCCAAGCTTGCCTGAAAGAGGTGGTCTCAGCTCACTTTCGCTAACCCCTGAAGCAGAATTAGCAGTGAGGATGTTACAAACCAAGCGAATGACACAGAGTGACCAGTCAACTCAGCATTTGTTATTGTTGTATAAGCAACAACAATAAGAGTTTCAGCACAGTCAACAGGCAGCCAGGCTGATGACAAAGAACTGTTGAAGGATAGCGTTTAACTCAGAAAGAGTCCTGAGGTCAGGCACAATTAACCCTGAAAACAGCGCAAAGTCACCATTAACCCACCATCTCCTCAGCAGATCATCATAGGACTCTACAACATTGACTTATTCAAGAAGATATCATTGAAGCAATGTTGGTACTGGCAGATAATTGCCTAAAATGTGATTATCAGTAAAAGCAGATTTGAAAATCTGAAAATATTTGCAGCTTATATTTTAGCCATACAAACTGACAACAAGTACCCCAAATATTAGCTATACTTTTGGCAGAATGTGCAAGCCTGCTTTAAGGGATTATCTCAACATCACTGAATGTTTAATTTTATAAATTAAACAATAACTTTATTAAAAAAATGAAACACAACTGGACTGTTACCATAAAAGTAGCATGTTAGTTCTATTACATTGGAAGTTTTGTGTCCACCTAAAAGAATATTGGTATCAATATCCGTATTAGCAATATCAAATTGAAAACATCAGAGTATCAAATATTAGTAAAATCATATGTCATATGTCATCCTCAATGCCTAGAATTTAATCCAACTCAATGTAGCAGGAGAATTTGTCATTTCTAAAGCTACTATTTAACTGCCTCACTAGCAGTTTCTGTGTTGACACTCATACAGATGTCATGGTTTAGTAAGTCATCATGCTATCTGGTGTCCTGTGTGGTTCTCTGTAGACACTGGCAAGCATTAAAAGCCCCTCCTCTTTGAGCAATGAATCTGTTTACATTTTATCGGAAGGTGTGTCACACTCATTGAGGAAAACGTTCACCTGTATAATCATTCATAAGACATTTGACCTCCTCTCTTGAAAAAGATAGCTATTGTAGATAGCGTGACCTGCTAACTTCTTTCTCATAATTCAAAATGCTACTTGTAGTCGTAACAGGAATGTCAAGAACACACTGCTGTACTCTCTGCTACGTTGTTTGTTGATAAAACATCATTTACATTATTTCAATTCACACGCTGCATGTTTTTCACTTTTGCAGCCCCGAGATAACAAGAACAGTCAAAACTAACTGATTATCTTTGAAAATGTCAAGAGCAAAAACAATGTGTACTGTATGTATGGTGGATTAAAAAGATTTATTTTGTCTCTCAAATGTAGTGGAATTGACATCTAATGTTGAGTTTGCATGTTGAACCTGTACATGTATGGAGTTTGATTAGATGCTTAACAAACATGCTCATGAGGTTAACTGGAGACTTTAAATTTCCATTAGTATGCATATGAATTATTAGAAATGTAATAGCTCTGTCTCAAGAGACAATCTTCAATCTAGCATGTGGTTTTTCTTGTTTCTGGGAGTATTATGCTCGAATGGGAATAGCACTCAGTGGAGTCTCACTGTCTGTCAACAGTCTCCGCCCCACGATGAACTTTGGACTGAACGTCTAGAAAATGTCTTTATTATACTTTATGGTATATGTGTATCAGTCTCTCGACACTGCACCACAGACTTCAGACCAGGTATGAGGAAGTTTAGAGTGCAGTCATTTGCTGTTTCCTCAGTTGGGAACACTGCATTAGAGAAGACGCCAAAGGCTTTGTGCTTGGCAAACAATTGGGCCAAATTATAACTGGACACATCGGGGATGATTTATGGAAGACACATTTCATAAGTACATGTACATACTCAGACTTTCTTTTGCGAGCACTGAAGTTGTCTGCTGCTGGCTGTTTGAAAGATAAAAAGCTGTATAAAGCTTTGTTTTACTAGCAATACTTTTATTTTTAAATATACAGTCATGGAAAAAATTATTAGACCACCCTTGTTTTCTTCAATTTCTTGTTCATTCTAATATCTGGTACCACTAAACGTATAATACAATGAACACAACAAAAAATGCAGCTGGTCACATAATACTTTATGTCCTATTTGACATTCTTAAGCTTAATTGATTCCCAGGGTATATAAGAGGCCATTTCATGTCACAAGCAGCACTGCACATGCAAAGGCCTAGAGTGGTTTCCTGCTTACATTCAAGCCGTAGCACAACTCAGAAGTTGTCAGCTCTCACATAATGCCTAAAACAAAAGAATTATGTGAAGCCACAAAGGCAGCCATCTTGGCACTGCTGGAAATTGGCATGAGTGAGAGACAGGTAGCGAAAAAAAACTGAAGATCTCCAAGACAGCCGCTCATTACAACAAAAAAACAAGCTGAACATGGCACTACCAAATTGCTACCTGGCCGTGGCAGGAAACGCTCTTTCTACTCCCACGAGATGACTGCACTCATCCGCTCCTGTGTCAGGAATCGTCCAGACCTCCAGGGACCTTAAAAATGAGTGGGCACTGTCGAGAAATGTGACTTGTTCAGCAAGGACAGTTCAAACCGACTTGTTGAAGCTGGTTTGAAGTCACACAGAGCACGCAAGAAGCCCTTCATCAATGAAAGGCAGAGGAAGGCCCGGTTACTCTTTGCTCGAGACCACAAGGATTGGACTGTTGATGATTGGGCTAAGGTTCTCTCAGTGATGAATCCAGTTTTGAATTGATGCCCACTCCAGCCAACTTACTGGTTAGGAGGAAGCCTGGAGAAGCTTACAACCCAGACTGTCTTGCCCCTACAGTAAAACATGGGGTGGATCAGTCATGATCTGGGGTTGTTTCAGTCTGAGTGGAACAGGGCAAATGCAATTGTGTGAAGGCAATGAACCAGGTCATGTACAGGACTACCCTTGAAAACAGTCTTCTTCCATCAGCTGGAAAACTCTTTCCTGCCTCAATGACTGGATTTTCCAACAAGACAATGCCCCTTGCCACACGGCAAGGTCAGTTAAAGCCTGGATGGAGAACCACAACATTCGCACCATGCCTTGGCCTGCTCAATCACCAGATCTTAATCCAATTGAAAACCTGTGGAAAATCATCAAACTCAAAATGGAGAACCACAAGCCCAAAAACAAAGAAAATTTGTTTGAATTTGTCCAACAGGAATGGGCTGCTGTGACAGCAGAACAATGTCAGAAGCTGGTGGAGAGCATGCCAAGACACATGGCTGCAGTCATCAAAAACAATGGTTATGCAATCAAGTATTAACTCTTGTGTGTATCATGTGTTTAAAGCAAACAGAAAAGAAAACATGGAATGCTTAAAAGTAGTGTTTTTGGCAGTACAATGCCATAGCTATTGATGTAAGAATTTAAGTAATTTTGGTTATTATCAAGAAAACCATGGAAAATGAATAGTTCTTAGTTCTTAAATTAAACTCTCATGAGCTATTTTTGTTGTTATCATTATAATTGTCCAAACAAATGTACCTTTAGTTGAGCCAGGCATTAAAATTAACAAGAAATTGAAGAAAACAAGGGTGGTCTAATAATTTTTTCCATAACTGTATGTTGTTTTTCAAAACAAAAACACAACACAGGAAAAACAGACTTTCAAGAAACTTTACAATGTGAATGGTAAAATCAGAAATAAGAAATGCACAGGCAGGGTGTTTCACAATGATCGGCACATTAGTCCCTTCATTGAAAAAGCTGCAGTGCAGGGTCCCACATCTTTTGAACATGTCTCTCCTGTCTTCATTTTAAAGTTAAAATGAGAAATGAGACACCAATTCATTCCCACTACATCACCACATCACCCAGAGCCACTCGCTGGCTGTGACGTAGGCAGATGTGACAATAGCTGAAGCTTGTTATAATGAGAAATTTTAAAATATGATCAACAATTCAAAACATGATTAAAATTAACTTGATGATTTAATAATTACTTATAATTATGTACTTGCTTTGATCACTGCTCTTGTCAGCGGGTGCCGTGCATTATGGGAAATTCTCATAACCCTTCCTTTTAAGTGAGGCACACTCCTTTAAGTGTTGCGCAGACTCTGTACCGAACATATTTGATTACAAAGATCTATGGGTAGCACAAATGCCTGTCATGTCGGACCTGCCTCCTGATGTTCTCATTGTAAAAAAGACTTTTTGTGTTATTTCTGCTGACATTAACCTTTTTATGTTTCTCTCCGTCAGATCAGCAACAGTATTCTGATCGTGTTTGTGAGCTACTTTGGGAACCGAGTTCACCGTCCTCGTGTGATAGGAATCGGAGGACTGCTGATGGCTGTCAGCGCCATGATCCTGACTTTACCTCACTTCCTTTCGCAGCCCTATGCGTATGACTCCGTTCTACACAGTAAGAAAAGAAACCTTAAATTCTCTCACGCTGCTTCTCTGTCTCCACTGACACCTCTGCCACAGTGGGAAGGCTCATGAATGAACCAATACTTTAGAGCAGTTTATGAGACTTTACTCCACTGTCTGAACATTTTTGCATCTTTTATTTGGAGCCCCAAGCACTCTGCAGGAGTCAAACAAGAATCTGCAGTCTGGCTCTTTGTGTTCTGGAAGAGATTTTAGTCAGCCTTATTGGTGCTCTCTGGTTGAACTTTTACATAAATCAGGGGAAAGTTAATTATCTGGATGCTCTCACCTAAGGCTGAGGAGATTAGAGAGCCCTCAGAGCTTTTTTGTCATAACAGACCCCCTTTTCCTGCTTTCATTCCCTCTTAGACCGAGCACCTCAGCATGCACAGAAGTTTCAGGAAATTAAAACTACATCTGCATCCACCAGTTTTGTATGAACTCATGACTCTTTTTTTCTCCCTTTCTGCTTGTGTGTGTGTGTGATTTAGATAATCACGACATCTGTGACCTGCAAGGGAACTCGAGCGCTCCTGAGTCCTGCGGTCGGGATGAGACGCAGCGTCTGACAGACACAAACAACCTGTGGTTCTTTATGGCCAGCGCTCAGCTTCTCTTTGGGGTGGGCTCAGTGCCCATTCAGCCATTTGGGATTTCCTACATTGATGATTTTGCAAGACCTGGGAACTCCCCTCTTTACATAGGTGAATACGCTGTTGAGCTGAGCTGGACTTAAATGCTTAAAATGGTCAATTTTCTATGTGCACAGAAACCTTTAAAGAAACCCCCTGAAACCTCCTGAGGGCTTTTCCACAAATTCAGCACATTATTCGGAATAAAATGGCATTGACACTGACAGAGTACATTTAATAAAACTATGCTGATATTAATTCCCCCTTGTATTAGGGCTGGATGATGTGACCTAAAAATAAAATCTTTTTTTTGTCCACAAAACTCAATTTACAATTTTATCAATTGCTTCCCCTCTCTGGTAAAAACATTACATGAATCAGGTTTTGCCTTTATGTTATCAAAACATGTTACATAAATAAATACACTTTCCCTCTTATAGATCAACTGCATGCTGTGTTTAGTCATAAAATGTTGCCTATGTAGTTTAAATGTATGGAGGCATGCCTACATAAACACTGAAGGATTAGCTTTTCACAGAACAGTATATTATCTTGGAAACCATATAATCAATATCTAATTTAAGAAACAAATGGAAGTCTAAAAATATGCTTGTGCAAACCTGACCAGGCCTACCATAATGATAGCAACTTTTTCAGTAATTATATTTCCACACAGAGCAATAATTTATGATTATAGTCAGTTGAGAAAAAAAAAAACAAGATTTTTTATTTTTTAAATATTCTGCAGAAAATAATTTGAATTAATCGGTTTAATCATTACATTGTCCAGCCCTACCTTGTATTATGGGATGGCAATCAAAAGCCAAAATCAGTTGAGAAACAGTAACTCCCCAAGGAATTGATATCATCAGTCTTTTTGTTTACACATTCCCTCATTAATTCCTCCCTTGCATTGATGCTGCTCTCCCAGCAGAGGCAGCAAGCAAAAGTGTTTACTGAGAGGCCAAAATCATAGCAGACAAGGTGTAGAAGTGGTCAAAATTGTGGCTTGATGTGTGGTGGGCATACTTTGTCACACAATTTTTAGTAGGTTGGTACGTGGAAAGGCCAGTGACCTGTAAAAGCATTTATTTTTGCAGCACAGCATTGAATATCAGAGGTGCCATGTGTTTGCCATTGTTGCTACTGAAAGCCCAATTCTGACGTTTTTCTAAAAATCAGCAGGATTTGGGGTGCTGGTTTGGCAAAGTGGTTGGCAGCCAGGCATGACCTGTATGCGTGCTTCTGCTGTCTGTGTCTGAATCCAGCCTGTGGCCAGTTTGCAGAGAAAATCAGCTGGATTTTAAAAGAGGGTCGTTAGAGAATTTAATCAAAAGCAGAATAGTTTAGGGCATTGGTATCAATAAAATCGTATTAATTCCTCACTTATATCAGTACTGGTCAGACATTTGAGGCAGGTGTTAAAACGCTGTTGAATAAGAATATGTTTCCGTTTTAAACTTGAGCTATTTGTTTTTAAAAAAGCAAAGTGGGTAAACGGGAAAAATCTAAATCAAATCAATGTTTGTTTTGACCACAACTCTCATGAATGCTCCTGCTCAAAGTCAAGGATTTGTTAAGATTAAAGTCAGGCATATAATCAACGAGTGACACCAATCAGTGCTTATGATCATCATTTTCATACGTAGGTTGAAACAGTAATGGGCTGTCACTATAAATAGTAACATTTGTAGCTTAAGTATATTTTCCAGTAATTTTGTGGTTGTATAATTGTTTTCAGATCATTTCTCAGTAGCTTTTAGTTATTTTATTGATCAAAAAACAAAGTAGCATGAAAACAGGCTACAGGTCTTCTTCCCAGAAGGAGGGCTAATCTGACACATCAGATGGACCATTCATCAGGGAAAGAGCCCACAGAAAGTGTTTGGGAATGGGCTGAACCATGAAAAAGCTTTTCCAGCAGGTGACTGGATGATTGTGCCGTCATTCACATCTATCATGAGCTTATCCTTATGAGTTGTGATCCACTGATTCCAACAATGTTTGTTATGTTTGACTGACATGACAGATAAATTAAATCCTGATATTTTGTCTGTGATCACAAAGCAGTGATTTTAATTTGAAGAGCTCGTCATGGCTACAGTTACACACTGTCTTATTCACGTAAGCACATATGAATCGGGACAAACTGTAAGAGCTGTGCGTCATGCAGATAAGTCAAAGCTTGATAGAACATTAATTAAACATCCACCCTTCTCAACATAAACTCATCCTCACCGCCTGCTCTCTCACCTGCAGCCATCCTGTTTGCCGTTTCTGTGTTCGGGCCGGCCATCGGTTACCTGCTGGGCTCAGTGATGCTCAGGATCTATGTGGACGTGGACAGAACTGGATTAGGTAATGTCTCTCTCTTCTCTTCCTTGTACTGATATTTAAGGCTGTAGACGAGTTCCCGTGTGTTTCTGATGACTGCTGCTTCCTGCAGGAGCTGAACAGGAGCTGAGACACGGAGACCCCCGCTGGGTGGGAGCGTGGTGGATGGGTCTGCTCGTTGCTACTGGCTGCCTGGTCCTCACCTCCATCCCATACTTTTTCTTTCCTAAGAGGATGCTGACAGAAGATAGTGTAAGTCCAATATTTACTCACAAAGCAGCGTCATTTTAAACTTCTGGCCACTTTGTTAGGTACACCTTGTTAGTTCTGGGTTGGACCCCCTTTGCCCTCAGACCTGCGTTAATCATTTGTGGCTTAGATCCAACAAACATTCCTTTGAGATTTTGGTCTTTATGGACAGGACAGCATCACACAGCTGCTGCAGATCTGCTGAACATCTAAGATAAGAATATCATGCTCCACTACACCTCTGGTGTGTATTGGGCTGAGATCTGGGCTACGGTCGAATAATCACCTCCTAAGCCCTTTCCTAACCATTTTTCTTTAACCCTGATGGAAAACGTCATGAGGTAAAGGAAAAAGGAGAATTCAGAAGGACTTAGGAAAGGGAAACTGCTGTGCAGAGAAAATTCAACTGTACTTTCACTACACTAACGTCATCATGTGAGGGTGGATGTTACTGATGTGAATGTGCTGCAGTGAAAATACAATTTTCTGAAGATGGACTACAAAAGGTGCATCTTGTGTAGTGCTCGTGTATCATGACAATGTTGTTCCTTGCAGACAATTTGAACATTAACAACCTGGTATAAATTACGTCTGCATAACCGATGTGGGCAGTGAGGATTTAAAGACATTTGTTCACACATTATCAACATGACAACCAATCAGTGTATGAAAATAAATGGTAACTAAATGAAAGAAAGGCAGAAATTGTCAAGCCCACTATCTAATAGTGTACAAATTATTGATACTGATCCATGTTTAAAACATTACATGGTCTGCATGCTTTGGTCATCATTATTCAGTTGAAATCGGAAACAGTCGGATAATATATGTGCTCATGCTTATAAATATATATATATGTTTAGGAATGCTGTTGCCGTGGAGAATTGTGGGACAGAATAATCTCCTCTCTTTTCGTCAAGGATGGTCCAGTGTATCCTATGCTAAAGGAGATGCTAAAGGAAGCATTGAGCCACCTTTCCTAAGTATTTAGACTGTTAGACTGCAGCCCTGGTGTAGGACAGAGTACAGTAAAATGATTGTCACTTTCAAGAAACAAGTTTGAGCTAATTTTACTTTTGTTACATGGTGTGTTTTCCTGCTGAAAGTTGCCATTAGAAGATGAGTACACTCTGGTCATCGAGGGGTGGACATGGTCAGGAAAGTTGTTGAATTTAATGAATGGTCAGTTAGCACAAAAACACCCAAAGTGTGCAAAGAGAACATACCGCACAAGGAATTAATAACTTTTTATTCATACAATCCCTGCAATCAGATCTGTTATTGTCCATATATTCTTTAACCTTATTTTCCTGCCGATTTTCTGTGTGAGCAAAAGTTGGACTGACTATGTTTTCAGGTGCAACAGTGTCAAACATTGACTCTGATATAATGCAGTGCTGCTAGATTAATGCTCTTGCAAGTGACTGGTGTTTCCACTCAGGAAATATTTTGTATTTTCTGTTAAAAGATAAGCCAGCCCCTGTCTGACAAGAGTACATATTTGTAAGTATTTGTTGTCATTTTTGCTGACTGCCCCTGATGTACGTAAGTGTGATGTCCTTGATTTGCAAGGCATGCAGAACAAAGTGGAAGGAATTTATAAGCAAAAAGACTAATGATATCAATTCATTGAGGGGTCGTGATCAGTTCTTAACTGGATCTGGTTCTGGATTCCCATCCCTGTCCTCCACATCTTTAGACCACCATCATCAGCCTGAACCATGGATCAATGCGCTCATGTTGTTAACACCAGATCCAGATCAACTTATCATACAGGCAGCCTTTTGTCTATTGTCCAAATGTGGTGAGCATGTGCAAATCTTACCTTCAGATAGAGTGCTTGAAGTGGCATCCAGTGTATTTTCTTCTTTTTTTGTGGATTTTTGTTTTTACACAGAGAACTGCTTCTCATTAGATTTTTTCTCTTTTTTCTAATCATTCTTTGTAACCCTAGAGATGGTTGTGTGTGAAAAATCTGAGTAGATCAATGGTGCATACAATAATCAGCTTCTTCAGCAACAGCCATGCCACATCCAAAGCCACTTGAATCTGTGTTCTTGTCCATACTCATGCTTGATTTGGACTTCAGCAGGTCATCCCAGCCATGTCTAAATGCAGTGAGTTTCTGCCTTGTGATTGACTTATTTACTATTTGCGTTACTGATCTGTTAAATCGGTGTACCTTATAAAGTGGCCAGTAGAATGATGGCTATTCAGATTTTGAGGATAACTCTCATGTTTTACTGACATCTGCTGGCCATAGTGCAGAGCTGCATTTTCTTTTACCTCATGTTTTCCGAGTATCTTCATATTAAAACAAAAAGTTATTTTTATATCAACAAACAATTCCAGTTTGTTGTATACTGCATTTTATGTGGTGTTTATTGTATACTTTCTCCGTCCTTATGTTGATGTCTGTTAGTCTGTCAGTCTTGCAAAAAGGAAAGTCAAGAAAAATTTGATCCTGCAAAAATGCAATTAATTAACATTTAACACCTACATCTGCTGAAGGCATTATTTAAAGGTATCTGGCATTGTGTTTTAGACTTTTGAAACCCTCTGCAGAAACAGGAGTCATAGATAACGTCAGACCTGATTTGAACACCCACATTCTTGTGAAACCACATCCAGCTCTGCCCAGAAATTGACCTGTTAAAAATATGTACATGATAAGAATTTAAATTCCTTTCATTTTTATGGTGGTCACTTCAAGCACACTAAAATGTTATCTTTAAATAGGCATGTACAGTTTAATACTCCTTCAGATTTGATCAACAGTGCAAATACACCAAAAGGGTTACCCTGGCTTTCATACAGCTTCACCAGCCAGACAAAGATCATTCAGAATCAAGTTTGAGTCGATCATATAATAGCCAGTGTGAAGTCAGTGACATTAAGCTGTAAAGAAAATAGAAATTATTGTATTTTTAGAAAAAAAATATTATTTTTTTTCCCAAGTCATTATAAAACCAGTGGACTCTGTTGTACACCGAGCATAAAAAAATCCTGTTTTCCACTTATTTTCAATTTCTTCAACATTAGTTCAAATCAAAAATACTTAAAAGGTTGAATGGAAGATTGAACTTCATATATTTAGTATAAAAACAGAAAGAAGTCACTAGAAGGGTTTAGATGAAATAAAACTTTTCAGTTGACATTAAGTTAGGCCAACTTAATAAAGCATAAAGTGCTTAATAACTATTTAAGTGCAACACTGAGTGCAAAATGATTTAATTTTTAGGTCTGATTTTAATGAAATAAATATTTTTCTACAGTTAGCAGCTGTTTCAACTCTTTTGTCATTGTATTTTCTTTGTTTTCATCTTTGGATGATTTCATTGATGTTTTGGTGAATGTTTATTCTGAAGTGTGTTTTCCTTTTGTCATTGTGTTCTGATGTAATGTGTGAAGTAGGGCTCTATTATGGAAATAAACGGCCAATATTTTAACACTACCATTCTAAAGATCAGACTAGAAATAAGTGGAATTTGAAAAAACTAATACATAAAAATATTTGGAGATGAGAAAAAAGACAAGTACATGTCATGTGGCATTTAAAAGAAACACAAGTTAGTACCATAATAAAAGGATAAGTGCTCAGTAAAGAGACCCCTGACCCCACCTGCACCCGGACGTATTTCTGAGGAATTATTTGGCTGTTTTTTCCTTTTCTCTATCACTCTTGTGAGTTTGTATGTTCTACATTTGAAGAATCAAGAAATACACTGGGCAGAAAAATTATAAAAACATTATATTTTTGTCCATTGGGCTACCACAAACACCTCGATCAGTGGTACAGTCTGATGGTGCGCATGATGAGTAATGGGAAGGTTGCAGGTTTGAGTCCAGCTCCGGGCGTCACATGGAGATGTGTCCTTGGTCACGACACTTAAACCAAAGTTGCTCCCACTGCTGCTTAAGTGGTGTGTAGGTGTGTGTGTAAGAGCACGATTGTGTTGGTTGATACTAGGGATGGGATGAAATATCGTTTGGCAATATATCGCGATACAGTACGTGACGAAATGCATTGAGTTTGAAGAAAATGGATCGTGAAATAAAGACGTCACGTCCGCTAATAGCGCTTGTGACCAGAAGTGACGACAACAAACATTAGCACCAACTACCTAGCCTCCAAAAAGCCGAATGATGGAATCGAATGAGGTCGAGATTGAGGATGCTCTGCCTGGATACAAGTCATCTGTCTGGCAGTATTTTGGCTTTCTTATTAAAAAAGACAAAGACGACAGCTCGTTAGCATACGCTCTCTCTGACCTCTCTAGGGTTAGAGAGAGTGTGATTGTTTATGTTTGGCCTGTTAGGCCTTGTATTTTCCTGTGTGCAACTCCAACAAAAACAAATAAGTTGTAATTACACAGTAATATTTTTTTCTTTTTTACTTTTTTGATATTGTATATTGACGTATCATATCGTAACCCGGGCATATGGGTATCGTGAGTTTAAGTGTATCGTCCCATCCCTAGTTGACACTGATGGACAAAGAACTGAAATGCTGAAGCGTAAATGTGAATGCAGATGGGTGTGACAAGGTAGATGTGACCTGTGGTGTAAAGCAGCTTTGAGCAGTCAAAGACCAGAAAAGCACTATATAAGCTCAAGTCCATATACCATTTTTACCTCTGTACTTTGGCCTGAGGGGCATGACACTGATAGCAATCTAAAAACAGAGATTTATCCTGTTGGTGCTCTCATACATGCTCATGAAACAGTTTCTTCTGCACGTTGTTTTCCAGGAGATAGACAGTGACAGTGACACCAAGGATGACTTTAAGAGGCCGGATATCTCCTTACTCGATTTTCTCAAGAGTAAGTTTGATTGTTTGCATTTATGTTTGTGTGATTCATAAACATTATCGGCAGTATTTTTATGACATGTAGTAAAATGTAAAGTTCCTACTTGTCTCCTTGTGATTTTATCTTCTCAGTGTTCCCTCGGATGTTTATCCACCTCCTGCTGAGTCCTCTCTTCCTCATGCTGGTTTTGGCTCAGTGCTGTTTCTCCTCGGTCATCGCTGGTCTCTCCACTTTTCTTAACAAGTTTCTGGAGCGTCAGTACAGCACTTCAGCCGCCTACGCCAGCCTGTTAGTGGGTAGGTACTTTTGGAGCTCATATATCAAGACAGAGCATCAGGAAATAATCTAATTCTAAGTTACCATAAAGCTGTGTCAGTCAGGGTTTGCTGCTTAATAATTTAAGTCATAATGTACAGCATGATTTGTATGAGGCCACATTTATGAACTCTTGAAGTCAAATGAAACCATCAGGTGAAATCTTTTAATGGACACTAATGGAGCTGATTCTCAAAGACCAAGTTTAGCTTCATGGCTGCCTCTGTAATATTGTCTCTGTGCAGCATTCCAAAACACCACAGTTATAAATATAAAAAATCAAACAATTTAAGTTTCAGGGGGACTGAAGTAAAGAGTAAAAGTACAGAAGCTGGATTACCAAAACCAGAAAAGTATAAACTCTTTGTCATTTCCAGGCGCTGTGAATCTTCCAGCAGTAGCAGTTGGTATGCTGGTGGGCGGAGTCATCATGAAGCGAGCAGGTCTCTCTCTGAAAACCATCCCACGCTTCTCTGTGGTGATGTTGACCATCTCCACCCTCCTCTGTGTCCCTCTCTTCTTCATGGGCTGCTCTACACAAAGGGTCTCTGAGGTCAATCATTACCAGATCGGACAGTACGGGTGAGTAAGAGACGGGGATGGTTTCGTTTAAGGAAAAAAATCGGAAAGGGTCTCTCAGACTGTAATGGTTTTCTTTTTCACCCTAAGAAATAAAATCAGAATACAAACAAATCAAAGTTTCTCCAACATTACATCCAGGGACATTCAGAGACATCCATCTACACTCACACTCATACATAGGGGCAACTTGGTGTCAACAGTCATCCTAATCAGCATGTTTTTGCTCTGTGGGAGGAAACAGGAGTGTCCACGCTCAGGGGAGAACATCCAAACTCCACACAGAGAGGGTCTGACCGACACTGAAATCAAACCAGCAACCTTCTTATTGTGGAGCATGTGTACTACAGACTGTGTCTACATGCTGGCCAATGTTATTCCAAGCAAAAAAAAAGATGGTATAGGTTTTTCTATCTATCTATCTATCTATCTATCTATCTATCTATCTATCTATCTATCTATCTATCTATCTATCTATCTATCTATCTATCTATCTATCTATCTATCTATCTATCTATCTATCTATCCATCTGTCTATAGCAGTTCTGGGAAGCCCTGGATCTTTTTTCAGGTGTCACAATGTGCAGCAGTGTACTGCAGTTTGGGAAAGGCTGGCCTAAAACACCAAAACACTAAACACCATTATGTTTATCACAACTTACTACGTTTGCATACACAAAAACACCTGGAAGTAGAAGAGTCAACACATGCAAATGAAGGCAGGTCGGCTCTAACATGATCCCTGACTTTGTTTTGACTCTCCACAGGTCTCTGCCGCTGTGTTACTCCAACTGTTCGTGTCCTGCTGGTGCCTTTAACCCCGTGTGTGGCTCTGATGATGTGGAGTATATTTCACCTTGTCATGCTGGCTGCACAAACTTCACCAAAGATCCAATCAACACACACAGAGTTCAGGTCAGACACTCCTCTAATATATTTACAGTATATCCTCTGGCAGTGCCAATGCCTACGGATAATCATGCTTTATAGCAGTGCATTGAGAATGAACTAGCATGATGTTATGGATGTGATCATATGTTTGCAGTTTTTGGTAAATATGCCCTTTGGTTTTCTGGTTTAATATGCCCTTGTACAGAGGAAAATATCATTGAACGGAGTTCAGACGATGTTGAGGATGTCTTACCACATCACAGATTTTCTTCTGTTTTTTTTTTTTTTGATTAAAGAATATTCTCTAAATCAGAATTTAAGTGTAGAGAGTATGCATTTACATCACAGTTTGTGCAAACGACTGGCAGTTCCACTCACTGAGGGAGAACAAGCGTTGGTTAAGCATGTCAGTTGAAAAATTAATATTGGTGGTAAAAAAAAGTGAAATGCTATAATTTAGCTGAAAAGTGCCATAATTACTTTTTCAGTTGGTCAAACTGTCTTTGGGAATATTCATCATAGAGCAGAGAGATTCTTGTCTGATTTATATTGAAAGATCATGAAATTAAACTTTAGGAGACATACATTTTAATATAAATGCAGCATTTATGAGCCTGAGGAGCAGCTTCATGGAGACAATTATCTGTTATTTTGTGTTGATTATGTGTTTATCCAAAGTGAAACTGCTGTAGCCAGGCTTTCTCTTAGTGTCATTTTAACAGCCATTTTCTCTATTTATTTTAAATGTGACACACAAACAAGCAATTGTATTTAAAAAATGTCAGCTATTGACCGTATGGAAGTCATATCAATGTTAGTATTAAATCAATTTGTTTTAAATCAACAGATTTAAAACAAATCTGCCACTTAACCTCATGCAAACACACTTCCCTGGTTTTATATCGGCTACAAGCATGAAAACATGAGCTAGTATTGTGCTCAAGACCACACTATCCGAGACCAATACTTGCCTGAGACCAGAATGCACCGAGACCAAGACAGACCAAGACTTTTGGGAGTCGTGACTGAGTCGAGACCAAGGCCGAAACAAGACCAAGACCATCAAAGTGTGGTCTCGAGTAACACAACACTAACATGAGCTGTTGTCCTCAGTGCCCTATCATTTTGGATATTGATGTTTTCTTTTATGAAATACTAGTAAGTGGCTCATCACAGTGTCAGATCCATATCCTTTAAACCTTTATGTGTTAGTATTAAATTGGTATGGCACAACAATAAACATCTAGTAAACACATGAAAACAGATATCTGGTACCACGTTAATTTGTAGATGACTGTTGTTCTTGAAAAAGGGACAATATCTGCTGATTAATGGAGGACAATGTGCATCCCTAATAGATTGGTATAGATGCATAAAGTTAGTTTGAGACAAAGACTGCCTCAACTAAAAAACTCTTATTGCAAGAAAATGATTGATGTAACTGAGGCTTTATTCAATGTTTTTACACTCTGTGCTGTAACTCCAAGGGAGGAATGTCACTGAGAAAAAGAAGAGAATTCAGGATTTATATTTCTACAGGTATTTAAGATAGTTTTATTTATTTATGGGCTCCATTAAGTAAATCCAGAACTTGACTTTGTTTCTACAGTTGTTAAAAAAAACACACAAACTTACAACAAAAGTAATTAACAGCCTGCTTTTTGCACCGTGGGATGAAGGAGAAAGTATTTGTTTTTTGTCCCAGCACAGGATGTGTGATTTTATCCGGTTTAGCTTTAATTAACCTTAAAGTGTGAACACGGGGGCAGAGCACTGCAGGAGATTTGTACTTAGAGTAAAATGTAATTAAGAGGCATTGAGGGAGTTTTTAAACCTGCTCTACAGGAGGGAGATGTGCCAGTGCTCAAGCTGACACGATGAATAGACGTCACTTTTATGCCTCGCATCGACATCGCTCTAAAATTTGAACACACAAATCAAATCATGGCAGCTTGTTTCACTCCCACTAGACTTCCTGACACATCTGCCTCACAAGCAGTGAAAGCATATTTCATATCTGGATAGTTTTATAATATAAGTAAATCTGGAACACTATCCCAGCACAAACAGGGAGACTGCTCTGTCCGCTTAAAGGACATGGGTGACTCACAATCAATGTGTGATCAATACTGATTAGTCATAGAGTGTATAGGAGGTGTTTCAGGAACAAATCCTCTTTGTTCACAGCGTCACAACTGGGGAAAAATCTCCACGTGGGAGGATTGTGTTTCCACTCACAGAGTATTAGTCACTTTGACTCAGCATGTGAGCCCACTGTGTACACTGAAGCCCCTCGCAGACACCGAGAGTAACAGCCAGATTAATGGATTAATGAGGAGACATCAGAGGGTAATTAGAAGTCCCTCCTGTCGACTCAGATGTCCAAACATGGCACTAAATCAGCTGGTAGACAAAGATCTAAATCATGTTTCTGAGACTCATGCTATATTTTGATTGAGATCATTAGGAAACAGAGATGATGTTGCTTTAGGGCAGTGACTCTCAGCTGGTGGGCTGTGACCAAAAGAGGGTCCTGCAGCTGTTTTCTCTAGGCTGTGAATAATACTTCATTTATATAGCACCTTTAAAAACAGAAGTTTACAAAGTGCTGTAACAGACAGAATAAAGGCAGAAAACAAAGCACAATAAAATTAACAGTCAGTTCACCAGCGACCACGAGAGTCAGAGGAAAAGGCACAGAGGATCACATTAACTAAAGCAACAAAATGAGAGAAAATATTATAAACTGTGGATTGAAACAGCTGGTAAAATGCATAATGGCAGGAAGATAATAGGACAGTAGACAGATATTGGATTTCCAGATACATAGTTTAATTTAAGATTGTTTAAGGTTGAGAACATCAAAACAGGAAGATTGAAAATAAGAAGGCAGATAGAAGACTGGTAAAAGGGAAGATAGATAAATAAATAAAATAATAATAATGATAAATACTACTAATAAATAGATCAATACATAAAATAAAGTGAAATAAAATAATGATAATAGAAACTGGGTATGTCAAAACAATAAAAGAAAGAGAAATAATAAGAATAAAATAATGAGAAACCATGAGAGGGATAAAAACAGTGGATAAAGCAAGTAAGTTAAAAGAGTAAAAAATAGATAAATAAATAAATAAAATAATAATAAAAAAAAGGATAAGATCATGTAAAAGCAAGTCTAAAAAAGTAGGTTTTAAGATGTGATTTAAAAGACGTCACTGATTCGGCTCGCCTTATCTCTTCGGGCAGGGTGTTCCAAAGCCGAGGAGCTCTTACAGAAAAAGTTCGATCACCTTTAGTCTTCAGCTTCGACTTTGGAACTGCCAACAGGCCCCCACCTGAGGATCTAAGGCTGTGGGTTGGCTCATAAGGAGTTAATAATTCAGAAATGTAGGTTGGAGCCCACCCAGTAAGGGCTTTAAAAGTGATCAGTAAAATCTTAAAATCAATTCGAAAGTGGACGGGGAGCTTCTGTGAGAAGAAAGAAAAGGTGGAAATAAGTCTTAATATTTAGATGCCCAAGGAAGACAAACACAGCCTTCCCCTTTATTATGGGACAATTTGGATGTTTTCTTGGGCTCTCTTCTTATTATGTCAACATGTTGGGTAACAATAGAGCTGATTGTCCCATGATGTGTGATTAAAATGATCTCTGAGGCCAGTTAAGAACCCTCAGGGAACATGAATGATCCCAACCACAAAATGATGAGCAGTGAAAGAGTTCAAAGCTTTAGATGATCTTCAAAATGGAAAATCTACCCTTAAAGTTAAAAATCTTTTATGATATCTGAGTTTGTCACGTTTCGGCGACAGTGCTGAGCAACGCTGGAGCTCCTCAGGGAACTGTTCTGGCTCTATTAGGGCTAGACGATATTACCTAACCTCAATATCACAATTAATTGAAGGTCTTACCTTGATTACGATTAATGAACGATTATTTTATGCTATGCTGGAACACATTAGCGGTGATACCAATGGTCATTGACATGGTCTTCTTGCAGTATTAACACTTAACTTTTTTCTGCGTGATGTCCTCTGCACAGAATCCCAAAATGTGCCCAAACAATGGAGACGGTATTTTTCTTGGCTACTAAGTCCTCTGATAGATTGGCGCTTGTCTCCTCCATGTTGGCAACACGTCCATCGCTCTTGGTGAAAGTGAACATAGACTATATGGAGGGGGCGTGGTCAAGTGACCTACATAGGGAAAATAATCAAAACAATCGTCACAAGTAAAATTACTTCGATTATAGAGTCTAATTGTCAATTTCAATTATTTTTCGATTACCTTCCCAGCACTAGGCTCTATACCTGTTTATCCTGTATGCTGCAGACTACGGTACAGGTCTACCGGGGCGTCGGTGGCGCAGTTGGATAGTGCGCTTGGTCAGTGATTTCCCAATCACAGGTTCAAGCCCAGCTCCGGGCGACACATGGCGATGTGACCTTGGGCAAGACACTTAACCCCAAGTTGCTCCCACTGCTGCGTCAGTGGCGTGTAAATGGGCATGCGGCGTGTAAATGGGCATGAAAGGGCGTGAATGTGTGAGAAATACTGATGGATAACTAACAGAGAAACTCTGAACCATCAGTGAGTGATTGTGAGAGAGAATGGGTGTGAATGGGTAGGTGTGACCTGCGGTGTATATAAGCTCAAGTCCATTTACCATTTACCGTTTACGTCCTGACACATTTAGAGCTCCTCTGATGATATGGCGATTGTGGCCGTACAGTGTCTAAATAACGCACGTCAAACTAAGACCAAACAACACTGTGCGAAAAGCAAAATGGCGCACACTGATTTACAGGGAATGAGACTAAGCTCTAAGTGGTCTGATCTAATGGTCTGATTTGTCAAACATTTGCAGTAGCTGTCTTTCACCTTGTCCAAGTCGTCCTATGTGTTTGATTGTTAGACTGCTCAGAGTAAAATGTGACTGCAATCTTTACATCACAATATAAACGGTAACATTTCCTTTGCTCTCTACCTGCAGCGGTATACAAACTGCAGGTGTATTTCTGGGAGTCAGAGTTACGCCCTCCCAGCTGCCTGTCCAAACAGCTGTCCACATTTACTCCTTCCAGCAATCCTTGTCATCTCTCTGGCTTCACTGATCGCCTGTCTCACCCACAACCCCATGTACATGATGGTGCTCAGGTAAGGACGACAAAACAAATAAGACAGTACATTAACATTTTTTCAAACAGGACTACAGTCTGATGGTTTTGATCTTCTTAATGCTAAAATGTGTTTTTCCTAGTATTTTTAGATAGGCTGAGCCTTTACCTTCAGTTTGTTCATAACAGGAAAAATCACAAGGCATCAGTACACTTAACTATGTTCTTATTTTGTTTAACATGTTATAAAAATATCTGTATCTGATTTCACTGACTCTAAACAGACTGCATCCTATGACCTCTTTTCTCTTCTCTGAGTCTGGACCTCAGCCATATTTAGTCTTTATTTCTTCCTTTCATAGTATTTTATGACAGTTTCCTTCCCAAACACTGCAGCAGTCAAACACTGAGCTGCTCCTGTTTTAACAATCTCTACAGAGCTGTCCTTGAAGTCCATAAAAATTCAGACACTGAGGCTGATGAATGAGTGCAGTCAGCTTTTAATACGCTGTTGGACAGCCGAGAATGAATGGGAAGCAAATAAACTACCAACAATAAGAAGTGAATTTAATTTGTTTCACAGGGATTTATTAAGATGCCAGCTGCCAAATGAAGTGATTTTCTTCATTTCAAATGATGGCCCTTTCCTACTGGGCTGTCTTAGAAATTAAATAAAATGAATAGATTAATCAACAACTGTTGTCAGATACTGTGTTCAAGAAACACACAGCACATATGATTAACTGCAGGTGTTGACCTTTGGTTTTCTTCTTTCTTCTTTTCAGATCTGTGTCCTCTGAAGAAAAGTCCTTTGCCATAGGAATTCAGTTTTTACTCATGAGAGTATTAGGTAAGGTAATACTGTTCACCTGTAGCAATATACTCATTATGATACAGATTTAAGGAGTTAATGCCATTATCTGGACAGAATGGGCTAAAATGGCTTAATAGGCCACTCTTGGCAAAACCTTAAATTGATATGCCATTTTTTTTGTTTTTGTGTCGTGCCTCAGTCCAGAATCCTCGACAAGCAGATTGACACCATTTTGAGTTTACGTGCAGAAAGAAGAAAGGGATGGCCAAAGCTCGTCTGTTGCTAATTAGTTAGTTCAAACAGTGGGAGTCAATGGGTATAGCTACCCTGGTTCTGTCTGCAGTCTTCAGATAAACTGTCCAGCAAATGGTCCTGTGTGCTTGTTGTGACTTGTTTTTTAACCATGTTTTGTAACCTTATTTAGTTTTAGACTAAGATTAGCACTTTATGTAATTTTCTAAAGAAGTAGGCCTACATCTGAAACTAAACCGCAGTATGCGCAAACCAAGTATGTTTGTCTGTTTGTTTGTTAGCAAGATTACCAAAAAATGCTGCACAGATTTTGTTAAATTTTGAGGAGATGTTGTGAATGACCCAACTTAAAAATTCTTTGATTTTGATGGTGACACAGATAACCATCACGAGCCATAATTTTTGCTCAATAACTGTGTAACTAATAATAATATCAACATGTTTTTGAGTGCTAGCTCTGGGTTTTCAGGGACATGAATCATATTATGATGGTAACTTTATCCTGGGTCTATTGCTGTGAGCTACTTGCATAAAATGCCAAACAAGCACACAGGACCGTTTAGAGTTGCTTAAGAGTTTATCTGATGACTGTAAGCAGGGGCAGGCTAATGGTACCCACTGACTCCCAGTGTTTGAACTAAGCTAACTAACCTTGTTCCTGCACACAGTGTCAAAATAATGGTGTCTATCTGTAATGGATCGTTCTTTAAAGTGGGGTTGTATAAGGCCAAAGGCATTTGTAAATACGAGTGCCAATAAAGGAACCTGTGAGCTTTGTCCCTGGGGGGAGATATCCAAGTTTGGATGGTAGCCAGAATAAAACAGTACAGGGTGCCATGGAAAGCCTTGCAGTTAACCAACTTAAAGGTGCTATAAGGAGAATCTCTTTCTGAAGACATAAAAACTCTGCTACCCTTGAGCATGTGTGGCAACAATCGTAATGCTGCGTTCCAGTAACCTCAGAACTGGGAGTGACATCATCTCCGACTGATCGGCGTTCCAGTTGAAGTCAGAAAAAAACATCCCGATCTACCAGGCTATTGTTAGCTGTTGTTAGCACGCCCTGTGTTGTTGTTCACAAATATCACATGAAGAATGTGATTATTACTATGGCAGCATTTTTGTAAATATAAGTCTAACAATATGATGTATACAGCTGATGTAGAGCGACACACCCCAGTCAGAAGTGCAAATAAATGGATTATTACAGGAGCTAAATAACTGTTCACACTGGGGGCATCCATCTTCGATTGTCAACTCGGGGGTGGCGAGGTTTCACCGAGTTCCCAGTAGGAAATTCCGACTTCGAGGGACGTTCCAGTTGCAGTTTCCTACTCGGAACTCAGAAATTCCCATTTCTGACTACAACTGTAATGCACCAAAAGACTAAGTGTGCGTTTCTTGTGATGCTAATGAATGCAGCTCGGACCTTCCTCAGAACTCTGCATTGCTTTACAACTTCTTTTTTCAACAACTTACAGGATGCAAAGCGATGAGGTAATGCATCTCTTTCTAGTTACATAGCGGTAGTTTTTAATGTGTGACAACAAGCAATTTTCGGAAAACTTATTATCGTAGTTTTGTAGCCGGCTGTCCAACCCAACCACTTAGCTAAGGAATAGCATTTATAGATAACCTTTTTTTTTGATGCTATAAAACTCATCTCAAAGTGTGTATTTCGATCAGGCAAAATCTAAAAGTGAGACTTTTTTGTAATTACTTAGAAACTCCTCACAGTCTCTTTAAAGGATAAGTTCGGTTTCTACAGCTTTCACATTGTTTATAGAATGAAGTAGAACAATATACTCACCCAGAAGCCTTTCCTGATCCAAACAGTGCTTCGGGAGATATTTAGATCCAAAATCAAGCAGCGGACATCCGTATAATGTTAGCACACGGGGCATACAGTGCTGCTCCTAAAACTGCATTAATCGTCCAAAAACTCATTAGTTTCACCAATATTTCATCATGGTCCATTCGGGCTACTCCTCCAAGACAGTCTGTGTCACTCCAGACATGTTGTGTGACTGTACTGACCTCCGAACTGAAGAAGAAGAGCGCTTGCCTCCGTGCATGCGCAGTACTCTCTGGAGCGCTGCCTCCGCGTCCTCCTTTCGATGAGCTCCTTATCTGTAAACTCTGGTTCGAAACTGTAAGTTCTCCTCCTCAACATCTTCATCCGATAGATATTCATCCATTTTGCACAAAACTGGAAGAAGAAAGTCGTTGTGTAGCCGGCGGTCGCTGCTAAAACAATGAGCCGTACTGCGCAGGCACGGAGGCAAGCGCTCTTCTTCTTCAGTTCAGAGGTCAGTACAGCCACAAAAACATGTCTGGAGCGGCACAGACTGTCGTGGAGGAGTAGCCCAAATGGACCATGATGAAATATTGGTGAAACTAATGAGTTTTTGGACGATTAATGCAGTTTTAGGAGCGGCGCTGCATGCCCTATGTGCTACCATTATACGGATGTCCGCTGCTCGATTTTGGATCTAAATATCTCCCGAAGCACTGTCTGGATCAGGAAAGCCTTCTGGGTGAGTATATTGTTCTGCTTCATTCTATAAACAATGTGAAAGCTGCAGGAACCAAACTTATCCTTTAAGGGTAAAAGCTTATCAAAAAACAGTGCTGGCTGGCCAGTAAGATACATTAAGATTCTTTACAGCCGTTCACTTTTTCTCGACAAAGCACCTGTGTTTAGAACATGAGTGTGTTTGGATGTCAGGGTCCTGTATCCCTCTGCCATCAGCTGGTCAGGTCATCAGATGACAACCCAAACACTGACTTCCATAAAAACCAAACTAAAATTTACGATTTTGACTTCAGTAATGACAACATTCTGTTGGTTGTGGTTACAACAGAACTGATTTCTGAACAGTAGTACACAGAGGAAGAAGTCCTGCAGATCCACATCTCTTGGACCTTTCATTGAAGCTCTTTCATTATGATAAGCCTTCAAACAGCTGTCATGCGTCATAGTTCTGATCAGTTAAGTAGGCACTGCAAACAGAACACTTTGTTGCCGCAGAGAAGTGAGTCCTGATGCCTGCTTTTAAAACAAAATTAAGCAATTTATCATCAGTTTGTGCTCCAGTGACTTGACCTGAAGACCGGACTCTCTGAACCTCCTGGATATCTCCCCCAATTGACAAAAGCTACATGTTCCTTTATCGTCATTCATATATTTACTAGTGCCATGGTCATTGAACAACCCCAGTTCAGAAAAACCTGAACTAACTCTTTTTGACTACTTTGATTTACTTTTATTGTTACATTTGGTGCTTTTACAGTTTTTAGTTCACCTGCTGGATTGACCTAAAACTGCTCTGTCTGCACTAACTCTAACCCCTCTCCTCTTTCTATCTCAGCCTGGCTTCCAGCCCCGGCTCTCTATGGGATGGCCATCGACACATCTTGTATGAAGTGGAGGCGTGTGTGTGGCGTGAAGTTCAGCTGTGGCTACTATGACAACAACATCCTGAGGAACAGGTTAGAAAACATACAGTACCTCTCTGAGAACATCACTTAAACACCCTCTCATATCACTTCCAACAATCCTTTATTGGTTGTGTCTGCACCCCCGCAGGTACTTGGGCTTACAGGTGGGTTATAAGGTCATGGGTATCATCCTGCTTGTGATGCTTGGCTGGAAAGTGCAGCGAACCCAGGAGTACACTCTGGAGAAGAGGCCTGAAGGATTACTGTGACCATGCTAAGCTTTTTTGTTCCTAAAGCTTTGCAGAGATGTCACACAGTTTGCAGGACAACGTGAAGAGAAAAGCTGTAGCATTATGGGAAAGCCACGATGAGGACAGTCCATCTTTGACCTCAACTTCTGAAGGCAAACCCCCCTACCAGGTGCTTCACTGGCTGGAGTTAAGATGTGCTTTTTCCAAAGGGGAAGATGTCAGGCTTCTTTATATGATTCAAAGCACATTATTCTCTGGAAATAAGCTCCAATCATCACAAGTTAAGAAAATGTAGCAAAGATATCCTTTGGATTTGGTACCTAAGACCCTATTTACTTTGTATTAACATTACTGAGTAGTCAGATACTAAGTTTTATTTTTCAATTACATGTGAAACACTCCAATGCACATTGGCAAAGATTTGGTGTCCAGCAGTTAAGGCTGCATATCGAAGTAGTCTGGGATTCCTTCATTTGGTAGCAACACCAGCTTAAATGAGTTTGCTGCCCAAGGCAAGATTCAAGCCCATGAACCCTTGTACTGCACCCACAATAAAAAATACATTAGAAGTAGCTGACTTAATCTCATGGTGGTTATGTTTTCTTGGCTGGTTTAAAAGCCCAAATTCTGTCTTAACCTTGATTCATATGTTGAGTTTTGATGGCTGTTTGATTAGTTTGCACTTCCAGTGTTTCTAGCTGGCATATACTGAGTAGTACTGATCTAGATGCTCAGTTAGACCTTCTCCTAAGGTCCCACTCCCATTGTGGGGTCAGTCCACTCTAAACCGATCAATCTACACATGTTAATTTGACAGTTTAGCACAGTTCAGCACTATGGCTCTGCAGTCTTGCCACTGTTTAAACACTGCACTAAGCTTGCTTGAACTGCTGACTAAACAATGATAGGATATCACATCTGACTTTTTTTTTTTTTTTGAGGAGGGCAAGCAGCTTCAATCAGCTACAGGTGTTGTTCATAGAGGAAATGGGAGATGTCTTTCTTAATTCATAAGTAACATTAACTTGGATTTTTTTTTGTAAAATTGACAAAACAGCAGCCAAACTTCTCTGCACATAAACACGTGTATGTAGGGAAACACTGTATGCCTCATGCACATGTGTTTCAATGGCACAAAAGATTTGTTGAGACTGAGAAGATGTCCAGGACAGTGAACGTCCAGGGCAGCCAAGCACACCAAACAAATGGACAAATTTGGCACATTTTCCAATCATGTTACGACACCTTTGCTAAAACACATGTTCTTTAGCAGTGAACTAAACTTACAGCAGTTGTGCACCAGTACCTAACCTTTAGTTCAGTGTGACTGAACCATTTGTTTTTATCTTGATTTGCACCGTCTCATTATTTCATTGTAATACCTTGTGTGAAGCTGTCATAGAGTTTGCTTAATTAACATTCATATATAACGCAACTCAAATGCAATTAGCGATAGTTTATCTATTGAGCTAAACACAGAATCCATGCAGGTCTTCGCTGCTTTAATATCTAAGTTAGAGCTTTACAGGTTGTTAAAGCGTATTTGACTCATATTTTTATTTCTGTTTTGACAGATTCTTAAAATTTGGCTTCTTAGAAAAATACAGCCAAGTAAAGCTGGCTGGAAAATATTGCTATTTTTAATATAACCATGGCAGATTTTGTCAAAATTTTCTAATGAACATACATTTTTTGATATTTCAAACTGACTGGGGAGCCATTTCAAGGGAGCTTGGGGCCCGTGTTTGACGCAGTTTCCCATCCCCGCTTTTGTTTTTCTTGGACATCAGTAATTGAAAGTGATGATTTTACACATTTGCACCCTGACATCCTTTAGAACATTTTACAGTTTACCAGGTCTGAACTGTATCTCTTCATTTCTCTCCTCACATTTATGTCATCTTTTTGCGTCCCATATTCCTGTGAAGCCTGTGATCACGATGTCTCCCCTGAGTTGTGTATTTTTCTTGCACATAAAGTATTTGCACTGTAAGTGGCTTCTCAGTACACAGGGATATGAGCCAGGAGCCAATAGGCTAGCGGTGACTCTTTGACTGTTTTTCTGATTTGTTTTTTCATAACTATGCATCTAAATACTTTTTTGGGTGCTTGAAACTTCACAACCACTCCTCAATGCAAGACAAGTGACAAGTTTATTTCATTTATGTTAAATAATACAAATGTAGAAAGTCAAAGTCAAAGAATGTGATCTGCCACTTTTAATAATACATACATTTTTTTATATAAGATGTAAACAAAATAGCTTTGGCATGGTAAGCCTGAAAACCATATACATTAAGCATGGGCTGTTAACATGAGGCAGGATGCTCCTGGAGCTGTAAAGTCAGGGACGCACATCCAAAAATGCATATAGTAAACAGGGTCTTAGGTTTTATGGGTCTAGGACAGTGTAATGTGTCCAACCTTTGAAAAATGAGTGTCAAATATCTTTTGTTTATACATTTTTCCTGTCTGATAGGAATCTGTTCAGGTTTCTATTTCCAATGGGAACATACTCTGTAACTAATAAACTGTATAGCTTAATATTTAAGTCTATTCTTTATGTTTTTGTCTCATTCACAGAGACTTCTGTGATAAATGTCAAACTCATTTTATGAACCTTAACATGTAACACTGTGATTGATTTCATAGCCAATGAATTTCAGCATTTATTGCTATAATCTAGTTTTGATATTTTGTTGTTGTACACAATGTCAGGCATTACCCACTAATAAAGAATAAAAAGCCTAAGTGATCTTTTTTTAATTTTTAACCTGTCTGTTAATTTTGGATTCTTATAAGTATTAAGCTGCAACACACTCGTCCGCACAACCGAAATGCAATACCAGCCTTAAAAGGTTCCTGCATTTTCAATATTAAGAAAATATCTGTGAGGATGGCCTTGAGTCAAAACCTGAATTTAAAGACATTATATTTCACAGTAAAAAATCTATTCAAGTGGTGCAAAGATCAAATTTATGTTCTGTTGTATAAGGTGATTCTGTAACAGACATACTGTTCGCATTGAAAGACTAAAGAACTTTCATAATGAAGCTTACTACTTAGTCAGACAGTAGAATTAATGTGTTTAATTTACATCACTTTTAAGTTTTTTTTTTTTTTATAATGTATTTTTTGGGCATTTTGTGCCTTTATTGATAGGAGAGAGACAGTGGATAGGCTTGTGAAAGAGGGTGAGAGAGTAGGGGAAGACACTCTGCAAACTGGTCACAGGTGGGATTCGAACCTTGACCGGCAAAAGCATGTACATGGGGTGCCTGGTTGCCAACCACTCCACCAAACTGATGTATTTTAGTGATAGTTTCACTGATGTATTCATTTCACAGCATAGTAATTGTATTTTCAAAACAGCATCATTTTTTGTGTTTTCACTTCCAGTATCATTACTGTGTTCCATTCAACCTTATTGCTGTATATCAAATAAGAACAAATTTACAGTTTTTTACTTTATATTTCTATTACTCCATGTTTAACTACTTTTACTCCTTATTTAATTGCAAAATATTATTTTGTAAAGAAAGAAATCACATATGTTTAACTAATAAAAACACCCAAACATTTGTCTCATCCAAAAATATGACACATTTTCAAAAGAAGAGAGCTTTATATAATAAAATACTGATGAGTTTAGAAAAATCTGTTAGAATGTTGTTTTGATACCATGGTGAAAAATAAAAAAGTATGAAGGTTGTCCTATTTTTTCATTGACAACGTGCAGTGGAAAAAATCTGATCCAGTAAAAATAACTGAACATACAACACCATATTTGTATTAATTTTTTTTTAGTTTCCCTTGTTTTGTAAACTAACACATTCACAATAAATAAAAAATGGCTTGCTTTAGTAGTTTAAGTCATTGTTTTTTGAAGAAGCTCTTTGAAGCTCTGCTGGAAAAAAATGATTTCAGATGTATTTGTTCAACTTTGATATTTGGATACTACTGAATGGAAAATCTTATGATATTGTTGTATTTGAAAGACATGGTATTTAAAATATCATCACTTATTTGACAACCTTTTTTTAAACCATGCAGCGCAGTTGAGTTAAGAAAATAAAAAGAATGAGTCAAGGTCTTCTGAAAGAAATCCATATTTACACATCATATGATGAAAAAGAGTTGAATAAAATGTATTGATGCAAGTCCTTTTGGTGCTTCCATATATTTCAGTTATATTTCCTACTTCAATAAGCATCGATTGACTGATTAGTTAATTGATGTCTTTTTTATTTCGAATATGGAAATTGCAAATAACAGCACGTTCAAAAAGAGGCAAAAACATTTAACTAAAGAGATCAAACTCAAGCATCTAAGCTTATATGTGTGAAAAAGAGTATGAGGCATAAACCAATTTAATTCTACCCATTCATTTTGTGTCCGTTTTTTATAAATAACTCTCTTAGAAGAATTGCACAATCAGTCTAAGATTAGAAGCAATGTTTCCCAAATCTTAAATAGAACAGCTGGACAGTAGAGTGCTTGATAAAAATATACTGAGGTGTATTTACAAACTGAGAGCAATCATTTTAAAGGTAAGTCCTGCAAAATCAATTTTCCTTACCTTTAATGCTATAAAAAGAGACTTAGGGAGCAGAATAATTACACATTTTACTAAACTCTTAGTTCACAGTTCATGTCTCTTTAAAGAAAATCTCCCTTAAAATGCTCTGTTTTTTACTTCCTGGGATTTATTATGTAATAGCTTTACAGCCCTCATCTACATATGACATCACTTTGACAGTGAGTCCGTGCAGAGCTCATTATCATGAACTCAATTCACAGTGCCTTTATTAAAAAGTGCCATAACAAGAAAAGACATTCACAATAACTACTTAAGGCTGCTATATTTGTGTCAATTCACGCTGTTTCAACACTGTGCGTGCCTCCACATACAAAAAGGCGGAGACGCTCTGTCACAGCACTTCTATCTCACGCTGAGTCTGTGTGCCCCTCTCTCTGATATCATGCCTCTGTCACTACATCTGGAGATAAAACTGTTTTGCCCCCAACAGTAGAAAAACACATGCAAAACTGACCTCTTGGGAGCCAAAATGCATGCTAAATTGCCCTCTTGGGGGCCACCCGGGCCAGAACGTGTGCCAAGCTGCTCTCTTGGGTGAGAAAACACTCTGAACTCCAAAAGACCATTAGGACCAAGAAATAACGTGAAACACTGCTGTTGCAATGACTTCTATGTTGGGCCCTTTTTGATCTACACGGAGCAAGAACTATATCTCACAGTACCACTCTGGATTATTTGGTGCTAATAAGGTGTTAAAATGCGCTGGAAAACAGGAAATGCATCTACTTAAAGGTGCAGTGTGTAAAAACTGGCATTTTAGCAACATCTAGCGTTCAGATTTTGGAATGAGCTCGTCCATTACATCACTAAGCGACGAAAGCCGATGAAGGCCAAAAAGGATCGTGAACAGGGCATCATTTACAGCAGTTACCAGATAAGGTTTTTTTCATTCATATTTGTAACTTTCATTTCAATAGATTATAGGTCAGTTAAGATGCCACATGTCATCCAGGTAGATTTCAGGACCAGCTGCCAGACATATTCAAAAACCGCGTTTCACTTTTTTGTCCCCAAAACCCACCCATAGACAACATGGCCAATCATTACGTCAGCCTCCACAAAGGAAATACCCATGGTACATAAATACAAAAAGCTTTTTCTAACTTGATAAAAAGAAAACAAAAGTTTTATTCGGATGTTGTACACCTGCTTCAATGGACTTTACATACATGTACAAATAGAAACATTATATCCAATATTTTCTGTTTCTTTTCGGTGAAATGTGGCCAACCTCTACACATGACACCTTTAATTGAAGAGTTTCTGGAGGAGGACCACCAGACCCCCTAGAGCAGGGGTATTTAATTAAAAGTCAGCAGGGTCCACTAGATCAAATTTCCTCCAATAAAGTCAGTTTGTGCCTTATAGCCTCCCCATATGGCCACATTTTTGTGGTTTCAACAATATGTATTATCAATCTTCGTAATGCAGGATATGTTTTATTGAGTGTAAAGCCAGTTCCTTTACCATGAATAAGAAAATAATTTAAGGCCTTTATTCCATTTTAAGAACAGAAAAACTTAAAATTAAATAAATAAAAAGTGCAAAAAGAGCCAAATAACCATTTATTTTCTCTTCAGAGGTCCCAGTCAATAATTTAAGGTCTACACATTAAGTTACATCTTCAGAAAACAGTTGGCTAAATAAAAGGTGTCTCTTTTTAGAAAAACAAGTGCAAACAGAGCAGACTAAATATTTTTCCTCTTCTTTTTTCTTAAATACGAGAGGTCACAGCCTAAAAATATGAAGACCTACACTAAAAGTTAAAAAGTCAACATCTTCATAATACAAGAAATAACTCTTAAAAGTACAGTCATCTGTCATCTATAACTGCTTTCCACTGTACTGTTGCAATAAAATGTAAGAAAGTGATAAAAAGATAAATGTTTTATTCGTGCAGGTTCCAGATTTTGCTCTCTCTCTCTTTCATGCTGTCCTTAACTCTCTCTCTCTCCCTGTCTTTTGGTCTTTGCCTCTCTTCTCTTTATTTCTCACTCACAAACGGCGGAACACGATGACGCTAGAACTTGCATCAGGTGGAACATTCGGAAACAGACCATTGCTAAAAACGGTAGAACTGAAACAATGAAAATAACAGAAAAAATGATAAACTCCACTAGTAAACAATTAGGTAGAGATCAGCATCAGCCTGTGGAGAGTGCAGTGCCACTATAGCGCCAAAGCTCTCAGCTCCCATCAGCTTTTCCCACATACAGGTTGGTGGCAAAGCCTGCAGGAGACGAGGGTCTCATGGCACAGGCAGATTATATGGCTCTGCCACCTGTTTGCCGCTGCGTGTGGCTGCTGCAGCTCGTGCTGCAAACACAATAGCAAAGGGTAAATCACCTCTGAGAATACAATTATTGTGTCTCGCTCCTCTTTAGTGCTTCATTAAACCTTACAAGCTTCAGAACACATAATATACATTTAGGAACACTCATGGCATGACCCGCTTGTGATCAGACCACAGCAGTCGTTCTAGTGTTAACTGAAGTAGCAATGTCGCTGTATATACGTGACGAAAAATTGCTCCATTGAAATCTATTTTTGTTAAATTTTAGAGATAGGTCATGGTCCGGACAGAACCATCATTCGGTCCGGATCCAGACCAGAGTCCACCATTTGGTGATGCCTGCCCTAGAGATTTATTTATGTGTGTTCTTTACAGTCCAATGTTGAATCTACTAGGGTCTTGTGGATGCTGATCCTAACCACAAACTAACTTCAGTAGTTTGTCTGGTTAGTCTGTTTTAGGACTATAAAATTTGCCATACGTAAATAAACATGCCTAAAGTGCCCTTGAAACACGAGAAACTTAGTGGGGGAGCGTGCCCCTTTTTTCTTTTTGCCCCTGCCCTTAAAAAAGTGTGCACGCCACTGGTTACAAGGGTTAAAAGCAAATAAAACATGTTTTTTAGGACATAGCCCTTTTATGTTTCTCGGCTGTGTGCCTCGTTTCTCTCAGATTTACACTGAACTGCAAAACGTGGTTCTCTGACAAAGGTAAACTCTACAGCCCAGCAGCAGCAGCACATCTCAAACATCAGCCTCTCCCTGCTCACATGACGTCATTTTATATCAAGGCTGTCAGTTCAGCGGAGAGCGAGGAGAGGCCGCGCATGCGCAGAAGCCTCGGGCAGGAGGAGGGGGGAAAAATCACCCGAAGCGTCACGGACCGGTGCAGCAGCAGCGGCGGCGGCAGAGAGGTGCTCCCATCACGAAGAGAGAGGAAAGCTCCATCTCCTCCTTTTCCACCCAGCATCTCCACCCACCAACAGCCGGCTCGAGTGGGAACACGGCACAAGTCCTCCCAGACTGTCCTCCGCTGTCCAGAGTTCCCCTCTTCCTCCTCCTCCTTCTCCTCCTCCTCAAAAATGTCCGTGGGCAGCGACTTTGGGAACCCTTTAAGAAAATTCAAACTCGTCTTTCTGGGGGAGCAAAGTGGTAAGACGTGCTTTAATTCTCCTGAGAAGTTTATTTCTGCTCGTGTGTCGAGTCGAGTGAAGCCGCTGCACCTGCTCGACATTAAGCCACAAACCAGCAGCTCCTGGGCTGTTTATGAGTTTTAAATTAAACCGCAGAGCAAGAAATGGTTTAGGGTTTTTAATTCTATTTTTTTTACTTAATTATTTTCATTCACTCTATTCTCTCTTTTTTGTTTTAACATCTTTATTATATTAATTTTTGTTTTATTTTCGTCTTTCTTTAATCCGTATTACAGGAGTGAAAGTGAAAGGCATTATTTTTTATTTAATTACCACCATGTAAAGGTTCACACAATGGGCTTGAATGTGTGAACTGAAGCCTGCAGCCTCCAAGTTAAATAGAATAATTACAGAGCTTCTAGTGATGCCTGAATATCCGCTTATTAGTGAAAACACCCCTGGCTGTAGCTGAGGATTGGGGCTGCATGTGATGAGGCTCTTTGGTTGATGCTGTGGATGAAACAAGTTGGTAAATATTCCTGTGCTGAGACACACCCTGGTTGTCGGCAGCGATGAGATAACTTGTTCGGCTGCAGTCCCTGCCCCTGGAGTTGTTCCACCGTGCATGCTGGGGCTCACGAAGTTTGGGATTTTGCATAATGTTTTCTGGTGATGCTTGTTTCATGCTGAGACTCATCTATAATTAATCTGTTTTCATCTGTGCCTCCTCCATCCTGAGATTTGTTCACCTACACGCAGATGAAAACTAGGGCTGTACAGTGTGGGTCAAAATCACATCTGAATGCTTTTTTTAGCTGAATGGTTATATTTAGTGAATATCACGATATTTTATGTCTGTAAACAGATGACAAATGTTCATAGTGATGCCTTAACTTAAACCAACACTAAGTAGTTTTTTTCCAGTCTAATATAGTATTTCTAGAGTCATTGTAATGATATATCACCTTACAACAGGTTGAATGACACCTCTGTCATGGCCTAAAGGGGGTCTGTATCATCTTCACTGGCACAATGTAACTTCAATGTGGATGGTAGGAACACTTCCACCCTAAAGAAACAACTAATTTTACTGCTTAGACTACTTTATGGCATACGTCACTTCCCCCTTGAGGCCAAGGCTAAACGTTGGGATCAGGAGAATTTAATTTAAAATATAGTTTTGGAATTTTTAAAACAGATTTAATCAACAGAATTAAGTTTAAAGTCAATTTGCACTTATTTTCGTAGTGGATATAGGGCCCCTCAGCCTCACACTGCTGCTTAGTAGGGGGCAGTAAGGCTCATCTGATGCTGGATGCCAACCATTGTCAAACAAGAAGAAGAAGGAGAAAGCTAAATGTAGAGCTGTTAACATGGTGGAAGCAGAGAAAAAAACAGAAGAAAAGAAATGTTTTATCGGAGGGGATGATAAAACATTTCTTTCCTCCCTCTGTATGTCAACAAATGCACGTTTGTGTGAGACTCTGTTTTACAACAGTGCAGTTACACTAAATGACCATAGAGGCCACTAGAGAGCTGAAAACCAAAATCTTACATATAGTGTGGCTTTAAGTTAAGATCAACTTTATTATGATTCTAGTTGGGATGCACAATATTAATAGAACTATAAAGATGATTATCGGCAGATATGACAGTTTTTACTGATATGAACAGCCAATATTTTGACCAATCAAATTGTCCTGGAAAGTCTCATATAATGGCTGTAATATTGGCAAAACCTACAATGTACCACCATTGTTCATCTTGTTGTCACACAGTGTCCACTTTTATGAATCCAAAGTGCAACTTGTTAATGTTTAATGATTTTTTCTTCTATGCATCTGTCTCTACCAGAAATGGACTGAAATCATAGAAGGAGCAGGTCAGATTTGATTTACTAGAGACACAGAATATCAACATTGGCAATAATGACTTTAAAAAGTATTAGTATTTCTGATATGAGCAGAAATGCAATGTTGTGCATCCCTAGAATAAAGTTACACATTTGTTTTAAACCCTGTGTTGGCTAGTATCTGCCTTGTCGCCTTTCCTATTGTTTCTCTGCTGTAAGCACTTTGAGTTACATATGTTGTAGGAAAAGTGCTATATAAATAAACTTGCCTTGCCTTGCCTTGTTGCCGTGATTAAATCGTTTAGCTTTAATTAAGAGTTGGTAGCAAATATATATGTTGTGTGTAAATTAAATAGTTAATTATTCATGACAAGTGTTATCTCAAAACATTTTAAAATAGAGTCAGCTGAGGACAAACTCTTGATTTTATATATACACACACAAATATCTACACACATATATGAATAGTATATACACATACTCATAAATACACCTAGAGACGTGTCCAATCTAGGCAGAGACAAAGGGACTACAAACAAAAATTAATGATTGCAATGAACCCATGGACGCCTAGATCATAAATCTGTCTTCATCGTATTTATCTCTGCTGAATATGAATTTATTAAAAGTTAGCCCCAATGAGGTTTGGCGTCTCATTTTCAAGAGGGTCCTCATGTTTATATGGTAGTAAAGATATATATTGTAGATGTATAATCAGTAACAGCCATGGATAGAGAGATCACTCTAATACTAACATTAACGTCTATAATGAGGAGAGGAGTGACATTGATTGATAAAAAAACATCTTGCTGAACTGGTCTAAAGGTGTCATTTCTGTTGATGGTTGATGCAGGATAAAGCAGGTTCACAGCAGCAGGTTAATGTGTCAAGTCAGTGAGATGCTGGTATCTTGTACTTCCTACCTGCTGCTGGTTCAAAGGTTTAGTTTTTTTCTATTGGACAGCAGCAACCATCTGTTCAGCAAACTCTTTTTGTTTTCATGATAAAAAAAGTGAAATGTTGGAATTGTAAAAATAAAGATTACGAAAACATTGGTACCAGCATTGGACCAGCATTGGACCTTACTTTAACACTTGTTGGCATCTCTACATCCACAAAAAATCTGTTTTAAATTCACTGTGACAGACATAGAGGTTGAAGATGAATCATCTACAACAGCTGAATCCCTAAATTCAGCAGAAATATTTTCAACATTTGTGTATAATTTGTTAGAATTTGTCCTTTTTTCAAACATTATGTAACTGAAAAATGATGAAATTTCAATTCACTGACTGATTATCAGAAACTGTAAAAATAGATTTTTGTCATATTCTAATTCAAATTTAGAAAGCACTGATTAAACTGCACAAATTTGTCGATAACTTTTTAGAAAATGGGTGAAATTGGCAGGGAGTGAGGGTTTGCTCTTTGTAGAGTCATGACAGCAATTTGCTGCAGTACATAAAGGTAGGGGTGTAAGACCACATGAATACACAATTATACTGCTAAATCTTGTGGAATGACACTGAATTATATTTTATTGGCTAGTTGGTATATTAGTAGTAGAGAATTTAAAGAAGTTATAGACATTTTGTGGAGTAGTTGAGGCTCTACCTGCTAACTGGCAGCAGTTATTGTCTTGTTTGTCTATAGTACTTTTTTTGTCAGTATTTCTGTCAATGGAAAGGACAGTTTGCTGCCGGAACAATCAAATCTAATTAGAGACTTTGAATGTTTATGATTGTGTGGGTTTATTATACTATTAAGGATGCTATGAGGAGTTTCTAAGTAATTACAAAAAAGTCTCACTTTTAGATTTTGCCTGATCGAAATACACACTTTAAGATGAGTTTTATAGCATCAAAATAGGTTATCGATAAATGTTATTCCTTAGCTTCGTGGTAGGGTCGGACAGCCGGCTACAAAACTACGATACTGGGGTGCTGGTTTGGCGTAGTGGTTAGCATCCCATGTACGTTCTTCTGCCGGTCCAGGTTCAAATCCTGCCTGTGACCAATTTGCAGAGTGTCTTCCCCTGCTCTCTCTCCCCCTTTCACAAGCCTATCCACTGTATCTTTCCTATCAATAAAGGCACAAAATGCCCAAAAAGTACATTTAAAAAAAAAAAAAAAACTACGATACTAAGTTTTCCAAAAATTGCTTGTTGTCACACATCAAAAACTACCGCTACGTTACTAGAAAGAGACACATTACCTCGTCGATTTGCATCCTGTAAGTTGTTGAAAAAAGAAGTTGTAAAGCAATGCAGAGTTATGGTCCGAGCTGCATAACAACAAACACGCTTTGGATTGCAGATGTCTTTTGGTGCGTTCCAGTTGTAGTCAGAAGTAGGAATTTTGAGTTCCAAGTAGGAAACTGCAACTGGAACGTCCCCTGAAGTCTGAATTTCCTACTGGGAACTCGTTGAAACCTCGCCACCCCCAAGTTGACAATCGAAGATGGATGCTCCCAGTGTGAACAGTTATTTAGCTCCTGTAATAATCAATTTATTTGCACTTCTGACTGGGGTGTGTCGCTCTAGATCAGCTGTATACATCGTATTGTTATACTTAGATTTACAAAAATGCTGCCATAGTGATAATCACATTCTTCATTTGGTATTTGTGAACAACAACGCAGGGTGTGCTAACAACAGCTAACAATAGCCTGGTAGATTGGCATGTTTTTTTCCGACTTCAACTGGAACGCCGATCAGTCAGAGATGATGTCACTCCCAGTTCCGAGGTTACTGCTGAGCATTACGACAGTCGCCGCGCGTGCTCATGGGTAGCAGAGTCTTTGTGCCGCCGGTAACAGATTCTCCTCATAGCACCTTTAAATACAAACATTTATTTGGTCACATAAAAGAAAAAAAACCCTTCTCATTGTGTCACGATACATCTTGATGTGTTGTAACATTCAAAGCTTCTTCTCTGTGAGGAAACACCCGTTTTTTACAGGATTACACTGAGCTGCCTGAAACATGGTCTGAATCTTCAGGTTTACTCTGTGTTGTTGTGGGCAGGCCCGTCTGTTTATTGTCCAATTCAGAGGTCCCGAGCAGCCAAATTAACATCATTAGTCATGGTTCAGCCCTTCAGAAGGTCCTATTGATCAGCCAGAAGAGCAGGGTCATGCATATATTGTTGTATCTACAGCAGCCTCGAAGTGGCACCAGGGATTATCTCTGAACAATATAGCCTGGAGTAAACTTAAAAGAATCCTGAGAATGTGAACTGACAGCTGATGACACCCTGCAGTACACATGTTAAGACTAACAATGAAGCTATCTATTTCATTGATTGGTTGTTCAACAGTAAATCAATCTGCAGCTATTTCCTAACTACATTAACCATGACGTGTTAAAAAAAAGATCCAGGCGTTTTTGCTCTAGCTTCTCTGGGGAGACAATTCTTTGTTTATCTGTGTTACATTATTCTATGGGGAGTTTAAAAGGAAAAACATGAAGATGTGATTCAGGCTTTGCCATATTTTCCAGTCTTTAGGGGATGATGCCAGGGATGGACACTGGTTTACAAATATTTGAACCCTGCTTTGACAACTGTCACAGTTTTCATGCTAACTGCATGTTTAGTACAGGTTCAGTCATCCAGGTGATAGTCAGTCAGCACTGATCCCAGTGGAAAAGCTGGTCCAGTTTCCATGCAGATCAGAGTTGAATGATCAAACTAAATATTGAAGGTTATTTCAGTTTGTAGATGATAAAATTTGATCAATGTGGGGATAGGATTTACCAAGAAAATATACTTCAGTCAAAAGATCAATCATTTACAGCAGTTTACAAATGTTGTCTAAAAAATGGTGCTTTATGTTGTAGTTCTGAATATTGTATACCTGAGCAGTGCACCACAGTCAAAAACACACACAAGCTCGTCCTGATTCTAAAACCTCTGGATTGCTATTCATTGGAGTAATCTGGTTAGCTAGTTAATCTCTCAAATAATAATGTTTGGTGTTTATCAACTATGCTAGACATGCTCAGCTCAGGGACCTATGTGTGCAGTCCTTCCTCTCATAATGCACTGATTGTGAAGATCAGGGCTGATGCTGATATTAATGTCCAAAATAACAACTTAGTAGATACCAGTGCCAACACTTGTTCATCTTATGACTTCTTTTAGTACACTCCTCACAAATTGCCAGTGTTCTCTCATGTTTGACTGTAAAAACAGGTCTGAGTTTGTCCAACAGGTCATTTTTTTGTCCAACTTGAAACTTGTTACTTTTGAATCAGCAGGTAGCTGTGCTTGATACCAGAATGAATTTGATAGCACATAACATATGAACATCTGAAACTGACATCTGTTCATCCAACATTTATTTTCTGATGGCTGATGTTTGTAAGAAGAGGCAATACAAAATAATACAATATGTGAAAACAATGCATCTAAGCAGCCATACTTTTCCTCTTCCTCGGTTTAAGATGTCTCATTTGTTCCATTTACAGTGTTGCTCAGCCTCATTGTTAAAACACACAGCCCATATAGAGATATATAAAGACATATGTGCTGAGTCTTTGTTCAAAAACTAAGATGAATTTAAATCTTGTCTCTGTTTGGATATAATCTCAGTCACAGATTTTAGAGAAATGCCACAAAATATTGTTGTTTGTCACTCTTTCAACAAAATAACATATAATTCAAATCTATCTATCTATCTATCTATCTATCTATCTATCTATCTATCTATCTATCTATCTATCTATCTATCTATCTATCTATATACACACACACACACACACATATATATGTATACACACACACACACACACACACACACACACACACATATATATATATGTATATATATATATACATATATATATTTGCATGGGCTCGTGAGCAGTTGTAGATATTGATATTTGTGGGCCTTTTTGTGCCCTTACAGACAGGAGACAGAGAAAGGACACCCTGCAAACTGGCCACTGGCCAGATTTGAACCAGGACTGGCAGAGGCATGTATATGAGCTGTGCCTGGCTGTCCACCACTCTGCCAAACTAGCACCTGTAAATGTTTTTTTTTACTTGATCACGTAGTGAAAGTCACATTAAGCCTGACAGTGGAGGAAGACTGAGAATGGAGATGGCAGCCATTCCCCCGCCCAATCTGTTATTGACTATTTGAACATGATGCCACACCCCATCCATTCCAGTTCGATGTCAATAATGATTCTGTCCAGTAGGTAATTCAGTGGACTAAATAAATGTACTTTGAAGACAACTTTTTATTCAGCTGTCCTTGTTTGTCTGTAGAGTTTAAAAACATTGATTTGTGTCCATACCAAGTATAAATGTTTGTGAAGCAGGACAGGGCCTGCAGGCTGCAGATTTACACACATCACTGATATCCTCTGATCCTGAGACAGCCTGAGCTGATTTTCAGGCACACTGGTATTTCACAGAGTTTGAAGCATTAGTTCACGCCTGCATCAACAGGTAACTTGAATGGCCTCATGTCCTCTAGTTCCCATTCAGGGACCCTCCTTTCACTGTTCAAACCTGCAAAGTCTCCATCAGCAGAGGTTTTTGCTGCGTGTACTCCAGTGCATACAAGTATCCTTGGATCAAAAACAAGCAGCAACCACAATCTCTGAAGAAAAAACACATTTATGTTGTAAGGCAGTGGCTGTTTTTCCTCTTTTTGGTAAGAAAAGACCCTCAGTAACAGCTGATCCACATGCTGTCTCACTGCCTGTTCACCAGAGAGCTTCTATTTCAGTTGGTCTGCACTTGTTTTTCTGTTTGGTTCTTCTGAAGGCGGCCAAACTGCACTCTGTTGCTTTAGTGGCTCGAAAAAGCAACTCCACATAATTATTGACTTTCATGCATTAGAGTCTGTTGCAGCAGTGTTTTTTTGCATGTCATCAAACGAGTGACATCATGTTGGTCCCATGTCTGCAAATGGTCATTGCTGTCTAATCTCCATGATGTATCTGCATCAAGCTATAACAAATGCAGATTCTTTTTTTTTTTTTTTTTTTTTTTTTTTGGGCTTTTGTGGCCTTTATTGATAGGACAGCTGGAGAATGACAGGAAAGCAGGTGAAGAGAGGGGGGAAGACATGCAGCAAAGGGCTGTGGCTAGGATTCAAACCTACTGCCGCTGCTGGGGTTTGGAAGTCCCCGTACATGGGCGGACGCTCTACCAACTGAGCTAATGTCCGCCCAAATGCAGATTCACTTTAGGACTGGGCACTTTCAGGTAGCTCATATTATAATGCGTACTTTGTTACTAAAGCCACAATATCATGATATGAGCAAATTGTAGACATTTATTAGGTCTTTGACAGCATTTCTCCCAACTTACGTTGTTTTTTGCATGTACAACAAGAGCAACAAAAAGTTTAAATGATTCCTAAACTCAAGACACTTAAGAACCTCAAAGATTACAGTGGTCATTAAAGGGACTATGAGGAGAATCTATTACCGGCAACGTAAAGACTCTGCTACCCATGAGCACGCGGGGCGACTGTCGTAATGCTGCATTCCAGTAACCTCGGAACTGGGAGTGACATCATTTCCGACTTATCGCGTTCTAGTTGAAGTCGGAAAAAAACATCCTGATCTACCAGGCTATTGTTAGCTGTTGTTAGCACGCCCTGCGTTGTTGTTCACAAATATCACATGAAGAATGTGATTATCACTATGGCAGCATTTTGTAAATATAAGTCTAACGATACTATGTATACAGCTGATCTAGAGCAACACACCCCAGTCAGAAGTGCAAATAAATTGATTATTACAGGAGCTAAATAACTGTTCACACTGGGGGCATCTATCTTCGACTGTCAACTCGGGGGTGGTGAGGTTTCACCGAGTTCCCAGTAGGAAATTCAGACTTCAGGGGACGTTCCAGTTGCAGTTTCCTACTTGGAACTCAGAAATTCCTACTTCTGACTACAACTGGAACGCACCACAAGACGTGTGCTATCCAAAGCGTGTGTTTGTTGTTATGCGGCTCGGACCTTCCTCAGAACTCTGCATTGCTTTACAACTTCTTTTTTCAACAACTTACAGGATGCAAATCGACGAGGTAATGTATCTCTTTCTAGTAACGTAGCGGTAGTTTTTGATGTGTGACAACAAGCAATTTTTGGAAAACTTATTATTGTATTTGTAGCTAGCTATATATCACTACTTACAGCCCGGTGCTCTAAGACATGTCCGAATAATATAAATTTGCTCTAGTTTTAATTGTCTTGTTCCCGAAGTTGAGTATCCAGGCCAGTCCAGCCCTGTATGACCCGACCGGAAGGCTAAGGAATAGCATTTATAGATAACCTATTTTGATGCTATGAAACTCATCTTAATGTGTGTATTTCGATCAGGCATATATCTAAAAGTGAGACTTTTTTGTAATTACTTAGAAACTCCTCACAGTCCCTTTAAAAACATGGGACATGCTCCATCGTGTAATTTGGCTTCTACTTTGTGCTGTGCCATTGAAAACATTACTCTCTGTTTAACAACTGCTTTTAAAGCATTTGAGGTTGTATTGATCGTGTAAATCAGTAACAATTCAGTACATGATAATTTGCTGTGTCGGTATTTTGAACACAAGCTTTCTTTAAGCCATTTTCAGTGACATTCAAAGAGATTTTTTCCTTAATATATATCGAAAAAGTCCCTCGTTGTTTTTTATAAGAGATTTAGAAAATTACAAAAAAAAAACTTCAAATTAATTGGTAAGAAAAGTAATTTTGAGTTTGGGCCGGGTGTCAAGAGAAATATGTTTGAGTTATTAGACACAATTTTAGGATCTAACTCTTAAGAACTTTAAACAAAACTTAATAAAACAGCTTTCTCATCTTTCTTCTGACAGCTTTAATTTTGTAATGAAAAGAGACCAAATACAGTTTATGTTTATATATTTTACTTAATTTAAGCTTGTTTGAAAATGTTGCTTCTGAAGGGGTTTGTGGGATTGAATGCCAAACAAGCTAGAAGAAATTTGACCACACAACAGAAACCAGAGAGTGCTGTACTCAGACTATCATAAAGCCAGACAAATGTCTTCATATGATTTCTTGTTTTATGATATAAAATTATGGAGGATCCATGAGCACTTAGAGGTCTCAGACAAGGGGTACATCAACCAAAGAAGTATGGTCGAAGAAAAAGAAGTTCTGTTTATCTGCTTGTGTGTTCTGTAAATGTTCTTCTTTTTTGCTTCAGCGATTGACCCATGAAACACCAAAATTGGGCTTTAATTTCAGGTATTCATGTACATTTTATTATCTACACTCTCTTACACTAAAACACAAACACAAGAACAGGATCATGAATGCTGCTCTCATCTCAAATGCTTACTTGTATATCTCATAAATGATAAGCTGATGATAAGATAAGCAGCTCTTCAACGCTCTCTGTTCAGCCCACACGGACACAAACATAATTTGGTTGTTCACACGTATCATAATTTATAGTTTATAACAGGTCAGACTGAGGTCATACTGCCCTGAATTTCTCATGTTTACTTTCCTAGCTGATAGCAATTTTAGCTTACATGCAGAGGGGCACTGATGGGCTGGATTTCTATTAGGCTGTGAAGTTTCTGTACATCATTAAAAGGGAGTATTATTAATTTCCAGAGTCCACAGCCTGAGTTTATCTGAAGAAAAGTCCGGCTTTAAGTGAATATTAGCTGCCATGTCAAGGTTCAAAAACAAATCTTTTTACAAATTGTTTCGGCTCCAGCTGACTCACTGCATATGAACAAATCACTTACAGTCACTGTAGATAGTGAATAATGTTCATACATTACTGTCACCTTGTCTGTATTAATTGTTTTAGATCATAAATCAGACAAAGCCTGAGTATTCTTTGACTGGAGACATGTGTGATGGTGAGGGGAGGGTTTGTTTTTGCTGATCTGTGTGTGTTTCATGCTCTTAAAAGGGTCTGTGTGGGTGAACGTCATAATGACCCCAACAGCCCGTACTGAAACAGCAGTAGGACATACACTGTTACACCCCTAGTGTCAAAAACTACATTTATACAGTAAGTCACCCTTGGTTATTAATGCTGTGCTGAATAAATCTGAGATTTATATTTATCCATGTAAATAGGACGATATGCATTAACGGACATTTACATGCAAATACATGAGATTATAGCCAGATGGCTAATTTCCATTCCCAGTCTCATTAGTGTCAACACAGAAAAACAAACAACAATTATAGGAATAAAATCCACAGAGCATCTTAAAAGACAAGCAGCATACATAAACTGCAGACAACTTAAACAACATACAAATTATAACTCGCTGGGAGTTAGGGGACTATGAGAATTATACACAATGAATTATAAAGTGCTGCAGTGCTAATTTAAGGGCATTAGTGCCAAAGTGCAGAGTTCTAGCTGCCCGGGAGCTCAGGTCCTCGTTATATTGCACTTTGCCCAATTATTGCTCAGAAATATAAAATGCATGCTGCATTGCACATTACCCTAGTGCCAAAGATTATTAAGTGACAGATTTAATATGATATTGCACACTGTCCACAGATGTGTGAGTGGATAAGCACTAATTCACAAAAATGGCATACATACAGTATATATATTAATGTACGCAACAGTGGGCAATTATGGATGGAGCCCCAACATGCTTAACCCATTAGACATACAGAATTAGACACAGTTATAGATGGATGCTTCAGCAGGATGCAGGTGTTTCCACCCTTCTTGATGTGACACAGATACAAGCACTTGATGTTGTGCAGTCAGCATCATGTTGTTTGAATATGAGCCACACATTTCACCACTTCTGCCTCCTGTCTGCTATGATTTCATCTTTGACTGTTATTGTCTCTGCTGACTTCCTCTGATTACAGCTTGACGTCCAAATCAAAATTTGCATCCAAAGCAAAATGAAAGGCATTGATATGGGGATTGGTGAGTTTAAAGACAAATTAAATTGATGCCTTGAGCTATTTCTTATCAGTCCTAAACTGGAATTGGTTCTTGATTTCCATGCCTTGACAAGGGCCATGATTAATATATAGTTTACCCCAGCACCGTTTTCTTCTACTTGCTATTATTTATCTAAAATGTGACAGTGACCACCACAACACTCTAATCGTGATGGAGTAAACGGTGCATTATCGTTTTGTAATAGATTACATGTATACTTATTTGATATACTTTTGAAAGATTATTTTATAGTAATATTTTTTAAAGCATAATAATGTGTAACTGTCTGCCTTTGTGTGCTTTACCAATGATTCTGCGTGGTGCCATTTATTCATACCTCTAATTATAGTTATCGCAAGATCACTGAATCAGCATTTATCGTAGTTTCTGCTGACATCACCTCCACATGATCATAATGAATGCTGTTGTAGAGTTTTGCAAGAAAAAAAAGAAAGCTTCTGACCCATTGCAATCACAGAGGTTTGATTGAATCTGATGTACCCTTCATATACCGTCATGGTTTTCATCCAGCTCATTGTTTTATGATTTTTATGATGGATTTGAGTTTGCTCATCAGGGATATTTCCCAATGCTCTGTACTCCTGAATAGGGATGGGAATTGAAAACCAATTTCAGCTGAGAGTCAGTAACTACTACCTCAAGTAACTGTTATCATTGTCAATTCCCTTTAGAGCTGGGTATTTCCAGCAACTTCACTGTAAGATATGTATCCCAATACTAAGGTCACGATACGATACGTATCCCGATACATGTAAATTGTGAACATTGACTACGCTTTAAACAAAGTCTGTTTTTTTCTTATAGGAAGAAAAAGAGCAAGGATGAGTTTTAAGTGGTTCTACAACTTGAGAGACATAAATTCAGATCCTCAAAGATGGTAGATCTAAGTTCAAATTTAGAACATATGCTTTATTATGTAGCTCATCTTCTACCTTGAACTGTGCCACTGTTACCATTAGCCAAAGTGTATTTACAACAACTGTCAAAATATTTAGGACGTATCGATTCCGTAGAATCCGTATCGATACACGTATCCCAAAGGAGTGCGTGAGGATATTTTGCTGTATCGATATTTTGAGCACAGGCCTAATTTCCTTATCAAGTCGTTCCTCTAACTGGTCAGAAGCGGTAAAATCTGTAGCGTAATTCTTAACAAAAAGGCGTTTACTGCGCAACTTTCAGTGCATGTCAACACCAGTGACTTGCAGAATCATTTTTAAATGTAACACGACATTGAATCAGCAGCATCATGTGTCTGATGTTGTTGCCTCTAAAAACCTGCAGGCCAACTTTTTCCCTGACAGAAAATCAGCAGAAATCAATAAAGGAATCGACAAAGAATTGAAAATATCAGTAGAATTGTAGTGGCATTAGTATAAATAGTATCTTATCAATCCCCATCCTTTCTCCTGAACATACAACCAAAACACAGTTAAACTCTGTCCTGTTTTCCAGTGGCATCGGCAGGATGTAATTTTAATGTATGTACAGCCATTCCAGCACGTAGGGCGCACCGTTGTTCTAGACTTCTAACCGCACATACATGATCACAGGGAGAATTATCGAGATGGGGAGTGAGTGTGGAGCAAGGGGTGAAAGAGAAAACACTAAATGCTGCGTAAACTGCACCATAACCCAGATAAACCACACAAAGCTGGACAACTAACCTGAAAACAACAGCCAGACAAGTATTGGGAGCAGTTTAGGAAATTAGATCTCAACTGATCCAGCAAAATAATTGAAGCACAGCAAAATATAAAAAAGAGTTGATTTAGAAGTAAAGACCAAATGACAAACTTAAGGTGCGTTCACACCGCAAGCGACCCAGCTACCAAAGTCGCGTCGCCCACAGATGTAGCATCCCGCGTCCAAAAATACCTGTTTGGTCGCCGTTGGCATCGGCCGTCGGTCGGTGACGTCACGTCCGCTCGAGTTTTACCGCAATCATATCATATATCATATAATAGGATGTATAAGCAGACATTATTCCAGCTGTATCCTTTTCATTCACTTATCAAACACAAAACTCTGCAGCTGATGATGCAGCAGCATCATCTGTGAGTTTACCGCGGTCCGTCTGCAAATGTCCTCACTGAGATTAGTTCTGCCTAGAAGGAAGTAATCCGCCCTGTAGTCCGGATGAATAACAGCACCGTCACACGTACACACACCACTGATTGGCTGATGCCACACAGCCACACACGACATCGCCTGAATAGATCAACTTTTTTTTAACTTTGACATCGCGCGACGAGTGAAGTGGTCGTCTTCTCGCCGGCTGTCGCATCGCGGGAGGGTTAGCCCCGCCCCATCGCGGCTGTACATTGACTTTGAATGGAGACTGATCGCCGAGGTAGTACAAGTAGCGTCCGGTGTGAACGCACCTTTATCCACATCTAGAAACAATCAAAAGGCCAAAGGAGATATATCTAGACTATATTCATAAGTTATTTTTGCGTCTGGATCTATTTAAGGTCTTGATGAATGTATATCAAGGCCAGTCAACTTGGGCATAATGTGCTCCTTAAATTTTTCTAACTGATGTAAACAGCTAAAAGTGACAGTCAGTTTTTTTGAAGTGGGGTTGTATGAGCTCCTATTGGCCAATAAGCACATCAGATGCAGTAAAAAGTTCTCTCTTCCTCCTCAGTAAGCCACAGCTTGTAAAAGTTTGTGACATAGAACCAGCCACAAACAGGAAAGTATTGTACCAAAAACAGGGTATTTTCTCCAACTACAAGAAGTCTGATCAAAAAATATATACCACAGTGTAAGAGTACCTTACCTAGAATTTTTTCGAGTGCATTAATGTTTTAGAAAAATTAAATTTGTATTGGAACTAACCGACTTGCGTCACATATTCTTTGTATTCCACATACTCCTAGTTCCAGGTAACTTTATTTTTGATTTAAAGAGAGCTCAATGCTCGCAGGTGGTACCATCAAATTCATCAAGTGTCTAGTTGTGTGTTCCCTCATTATTAAATTATTAAAACCTTTTATTTTACATACAAATAATGAAAAATAAGTTTAATTCAGGGTAGCTTACTTGTATCTTCAACTGACTAAAAGTAAACATGATCAATTTCATTTTTGCAGTTTTATTGTCATTAACAAACATATACAGTCAATAAAATGTTTGCACATTGCATACAGGATTAAAGCAAAACTGTTTCTTATTTTTCCACATGAGGAGATGCAGAAAAATTAAAGCAGCACAAGCTGACAAACACTAGGGATGCACATTAATAGCAGTTTGCTATCAGTATATGGTACTGCTGCTGTTGGCTTAAAAAGTTAAATATCAGTTTTGGCTGACATTTAAATTTTTGCCGTTATATACAGCGGCATAGTGGCCGTACATAATGGCCACATATTGTCAGTAATATTGTCAAATACAAAAGGCACCATGATGTTTCACATTATCGTCGCTGCATGGGTACATTTATAATTAAGGTTTTCTTTTGATTGATTTTTTGATGTTGTATATCTGATCCTCCCTCAAATCGACTGTCAAATGAAAGCAAGAAGTCAAATTACATAAAGTAAAGACTTAAAGCTCTTGACAAAATAAATTGCTATCATCAGCAGTGAACCCAGAAATTCAGTATTGTGCATCCCTTATAAATACAGCTTTGAATCAGTAGGAGTCAGATCTTACACAATCCAGTTTAGGAAAATATGCAGTGGTCTTTGCTCTTCAGTATTTTAACCTTTCAGGCCTTCAGTATAAATATGCCAGAGTGTGCTGAGCGTTACAGATGCCAGACAGCCTTTCGCTGCTTTTAGAAATCAACCAAGGTCTAGAGGCAATCCTAGTTCTGTGTGAAAAGTGCTCATTAAATAATGAATGGTATATCTTTGTAATGGTCCCATATTTAATAATTTTACCAAGAAGAAAGTCAGTTGATTAACATTTCTGTGTGAGGAGAGAGGATGCATCAAGAGTCAAAGTAAATGCAACTTGTACACAGCTTTTACAGGATGATTTTCTTAGGAAACGAAACAAATCTGGCTTTACAATTGAAGAGGTATAAATTCTAGCCCAAAAATGAAAAACAAAAGTCATTTCGTCAAAAATCTCTATGGCTCAATAGAACATGACATGCTCTGCAAAAACTGTAGGAAGTTTATGATGTGAACTTGGCCCATCTGGCATGTTCTGAAAAAATAACTCCTTCCCAAATATCATAGGTTTTATGCCACACAGGAAGGTTCAAACGCTGTAGTGCATACTTCATCCCCATCAAAACTTCCAGCTTCATCTAAAGTGCAGGGTGATCAAATATTCTGCTAATTTTGTCCTGTTGACTGGACCATAAAGATCTGTGTGAGGACCACCTGAAGAGTGAGTGATTATTTGTCATTACTTTGTTCTGTGTCTCAATGAGAAATTTGCATAAAACAACTAAAAACTGAATTCTCAAAAAATTTAAGCAGAAAAAACTAAATATAGAAAAACTTCAAACAGAGAGCCTTCGTAATGATAGAAAGTGTCCAGTAAAACATCTCTTTGATTTGATGTTAACCAGAAAAAGTAAACTTTTTTTGTTATAATTACATGAAAAGAAGTCTAAAATAAATTATCTAAAGTCCATTTGACATTGCTACTGAAGATCACTGTACACTAAATGGCAGAATGATACTCTTTGAGTCATGTGACCAACATTGCATGTCCTGTGGTGTGGATACTACGCCATTGCACACAGCCGGTGTGATGTTGAAACAATATATTGTTAAGACGCACTCTACTAATAGTTGAGTAATTGAAATCCTGAGGCGCTATCGTTTGCCTCAGTCTGCCTTGAATAAAATGGTGAAATGGTTAAAACTCACACACCAAGGTGCTGGCCTAGCAAAGTGGTAAGCAACCAGACATACCCTATATGTGCTTCTGTCAGCGTTGGTTTAAAGCTAACTTGAGGCCTATTCACAGAATGTCCTCCCATACACACTCTCACCCCGTTTCACAAGCCTATCTGCTGTCTGTCTCTTCTCAATAAAGGCATAAATTAACCAAAAGAAAAACTCCCTTTCAGAGATCCTGCAGGTCTGTACTGAGGGTCTCAGCAGCCTGCAGGAGTGGGTGTAAACTTGACTTATTTGTCAACCAGCACTCATCCAGACAGTGTCAGGCAGACCCAGCCAGCCTTCTGTTTGATTGGGTCGTCTCCTCCGCTGGAGCTGTGTCTCTCTGACATGTCGGCTGTAATTGCTGCTGGTGCCCAGGCGGGCGTGAATCCCGTCAGCTCCGCAGCTATCATTTATTAATGTTCACGACTGGACTCAAGTATGTCAGAAACAGGGGCACGAGAAAGACGCTGTGGTAAGAAGACTACTTGTTCCCTCTGGGTTGACTGTTCCTGTGTTCTGTGAAGAGCCTGAAAATGTGTCCATAATGGGAAAGATGGCACAATGTTCTGTTTTTCATTAAAGAATAAGCTTGCGTCAGAGAGGTGGGGGCTCTGGATTAAGTGGGTGGAAGCAGGCAGAATGCTAAATGAGCTGTCAGGAAGTCTGTCCTCCTGCATACTTCTTTATGTGCTTTTTTACACAGCCTGTACAAAGGAGGCTGGATGAAGACTTCCTCGACAAAGCTGAAGGCTTTAAGTGGACCAATCAGCTGTGCCCAAGTCTGTGTGCCCACGCTCCCTGGTGGAAGCAACATTTTGCAAGTTTTAGCTTGAAGCAATCAACCAGGTCATTGTTTGAACATTTTTCACTGCTGCTCTGCCATTATTGGGTCACAAACTCTCAGAACAATTTCACAGGGGCATAGCTGTATGTTACTTTGTAAAAGCTAATTGTTTGGAGTTTTTCCCCTGTTAGATCATGAAATTCACAGTTTACCTGTAAAATATCTGTATAGGTGGATGGTAGCCTAAAGGGATAATTCAGTATTTTTGAAATCGGGTTATGCCTAAGCCACACATTCCCGTTTCTCATGGCGATTGTGTACGATCGTCATAATCTTGATAAAAGTGCTTTGGTCGTGGTGCATGTGCTACTTGGTCTGGATCAGCGTTGTATAGTCGTGGATGAACGGCGGGGAACGTGGAAGGGTCCTGACAGTTTTGAACTGTTCAAAACTGTTGTGGAGAATCGACGCACTCAGTATAGCAGGGTGGAAGCCTAATGCAGTCCTAATGCAAATGGTATTAGCGTGGCATGTACGGAGCTCAGTCTGGCTGATCGTAGCTCAATCCTGAAAGCTTTATGAGGACGACTGACAAGGATGTATCCGTTTGTGCCCCGACTGTGTCCCGTTCAAGACGGCGCAAGCGATGGGGCTCAGTCGGGGCTTACGTGATGCGAACTGAGCTCGAGCGGGGCTGACGTTGCGTCAGCGGGATTGAAATTCATGCAATCCTCATCATATCGCTGTATTAACCTAACTGGAGCGGGACAAACGCCCCCGAAGCGCTGTAGAAGTGCTACTGACGGTGTATTTACGGGGCGTGTCCAGGGGTGAGATAGTCATTTCATCCCGTATCATAGCGATCACACCAGCTTCCTCAATCGTGTACAGTCGTGCACAATCGCCATGAGAAACGGGAATGTGTGACTTAGGCATTATATGAGCTCCATATGACCAGTAAGCACATTAGATGCAGTAGAAAGTTCTTTCCTCTCCCTCAGTAACCCAGGGTTTGTAATAGTCTGATATGCAGAACTAGCATCGTAGAAAGTACAAAGGGTATTTTCTCCGCCAACAAGAACTCCCATCAAAAATAATACCATAGTTTAAGAGTACGCTACATTAGCATGTTTTTAAGTGCATGGATTTTCGGAAGTATAAAGTTAATCTGTAATTAACTGACTCACGTCACGTATTCCTCTGCGCAACCCCTCTTCAAAAATACTGAACAACCCCTTTGAAGTTGATCATCAGTAAGTAAGGGTATTGACATTTCCTGCCTATATTTACAGCCCTTGCCAGATATTCACAAATTTCTGGATGAAAATTACATTTGTGAAGTTTAATTTAGAGCCAACAGAGCGATCATTGAGCTAAAGTTTTTTTTTCCCAAGTTGTGATTCCTTAAATCTTCTGTAAGGCAAAAACAGACATTGGTCTATAAACACATTAGGCAGTAGTTGTTGGAATTAAGTTGATTTAAAATTATTAAAAGACACAAAACATGTGATCACATCTCAGCTTTCATTCTAGGCTGGAAATTACCCATGGCTAAATATTGATTATTGTTTTCTTGTATGAAGTTGGCTGAAAATGAACCCATGAGCCATGGTGGTTGAAAGATTAATTAGAGTAATCAAACATATTTGATTGGGACAACTTTGAGGCCCAGATTTCTGCAGTACTATAGTCACAGGACTCATAGGTGCACTCCCCTTGTCAGAAAACAGGCTGCACACTGAAATGTTTCTAAACTTGTCTTATGCAAAGCGTGTTATTAGAAGATACTGTTAGAGTGCTCACAAAGACCTTGGCTGTATGTGAATGCCTGTTGATAGAGAAGCAAACTTGAAATATGGCAAAAGTTACAGTATTTCTTCGAGGAAAGCTAACACTTATCACCAGTAATCAGTGACTTCATTAGATATTTGTTGGTAACACACGATCTACAGTATTTACCCCTATGCACCATCAACCGTCTTGGTGTTTTGGTCTTAAGAGTGATCTTATTAACTGATGTAGAGCTGCAGCTATCGATTCTTTTTGTAATCGATTACTCCATCAAATTTTTGCCGATTAATCGAATAATCGGATAACGGTGACATTGCGCTCACTTCTATTATTATTTTCTTTTACATTGAATCACTACACATTATTATTATTAGTAACACACAAAACAGAAAAGCCAGGCCACTTAAATTAACAACTTATTGTTCTTATTTTGAACATTCTGAGCATAAATGGGATCTCAAAATCAAAATCTATACTTTTATTTTTACTCCGGGCCATATCTTGCTTTTTTCAGTATTTTTTTTTAAGTTTGGTTATTTTTATTTTATTTGTATTCATGCTTGTCTCTTTTTGCTAAATTATTGCCTTTACTACTGTACCATGTTGATGATCTTATTTTGCTTACTTTATTTCTAGGACCAAATAATATCATACTTAGATACTAATATAATTTAACTAGCTAATGTACATTTCTATAACATATGAAAACATTCCCTACACCTGCTTCCTCTACTCACTGTCAGTGTTTCCTGTTCTACTCTCTGCAATCAAATTAAATGTAAAGTTATTGGATGTGAAAAGTATGTGAACAAAATACACAAGTAGCCTCCGCATTGATTTACGTTCTGAACCAGCCTTTACACGGAGCCATAATCAAAGTAGGTTATTTACTCGCCCATATCTCTGTTATTGATCACATTAGCTGCTTCTGTTGATGTATCATGAGTGTCATCCTGTTGTGTCGCTCTGAGGACTTGACGCACAGACCGGATGTTTACTGTTGACGTGCTGCAACAGTGACGACGTGCTATCATGCTGAGCTACATGCTAAGCTAACTCTGTTTGACATCAGACACACTGCTCTGTGTTTTCTTTTCGGCCCTTCTTGTAGTGACCACACACTTGGGACACTCTCTGCCATTTCTTCTGTGGACTCTCTCCTTTCTGTCCCTCTCTTTCTCTTCCGTCATGATTTTACAAGCCGCGCAGCAGCGGAGGTAGCAGGCGCGTTGTGCCACAGAAATGACTGTCCATGTCAAACATGGTGCACTGTATAGTAGTCCAGATATGTATTTTATATGTATATTATATATTAAACGAGGCTTCGAGGCACTCAATTTGCCTCAAAGATATTTTGTAATTGAATAATCGAGATTATTCTCGGAATCGTTTCAGCTCTAAACTGATGTTTTTCAGCCAACATGTTGTAGTTATAACATTAGCAAAGACAGAGTGCTGTTGTGAAGTGCTGTTATGAAGTGCTTTTTATTACTGTGTCAAAAAGGGAACAGTAGTTAGTAAGTTAGATAGTAAAGCCATAGAGGCAAAGCTAACACAGACAGACCCACTAACAGGTCAACTAAAGGTCATCAATTTCTCCATTCACTAGTAGGACCATTACACAGAAGTTAATTTACAAAACCCCCACCAAACTTCCGAAATAGAATTTATCTGGTAGATTAACAACCATGTTTGCATCTGCACATTTCAGATGATACATTATTTATTAGTGGAGGAAGCTTAGCCAGAAGAAAATTTATCTCCAACCTGAACTTTCTTAATTTCTGTGATGCTTCGTAATACTTGGATAATCTGTCCATAGATACTTTTGACAAAGTCCACCCTTTCATAAAAACATACAAGATCTTTGCACATTTGTACACCTTTTGGACTGCAACCATTTTACGTCACTTGAATCTGCTTTCTTTCCCATCCTGATTCAAGGTTTGAGCTTTGGGAGATTGTCTGGCTGCCAAGTGATTGGTAGATCAGCTGTTTGTCAGATTTTAGAGAATATTATTGTGTTGGATGTCAACAAAAAGCAATATTATGCATCCCTAGCTGAAAACTTGAATTCACCCCAGGCAAACAGTGTGAATAAATTTGGTAGAAAAATCTACACGGCTGCCTTGAGATTTTTCTCACTGAATCAAAATGTCGTCTTCTATCTTTCACTGCACAGCTGAGATTGCCATCCTACAAAGTAGTGCTGGCATCAAAATACTGCTGAATCACCCGGCCAATATGCTTCAAAGTCAGGTTTACTTGGTTGCCTAATGCATCAATCACTGTGTGTGTCTGCAGGGAGCAGCTTTCTGAGCAAATGAAACTCCTGAGTTTTGGCTTGCCTGGGCAGGGAGCAGCAGACACATTTTCTCTCTAAGGCTGTGAAACCACAGATGCAGATAGAGATACTGCACATGTACACACACATGCAGACATGAAAGTGAAGCTTTTTACATAGAAAATATATGGTGATAAGAGAGTGTAGACATGGTAGCTAACAGAAGCCTCACTATAGTCTGGGCTGGGCTGGGAAATGTCAGTCTCTGAATACAAATGTGTGATTGATTAGAAATTTGTCCTCATGTTTTATAAGTTGTGTATCCTACTAATATAAATGTATTAATAGGAATGTATTTGTATACATTAATTATATGTTTATTACATTAATATAAGATGTATATTATGACGTAAGGTTCTGGTATCAGATAGCCATAACCTTCAAACACTGTATCACAGTAGGATAGAAGCACAAACTAGAAAATACAAGCCTGTGGGAGGAACGAGCACCCTGTCTACTTATGTAAGGGAAACAAAAACACAATGCACTGCTGCAGAGTGCTGCTTCACACAGGAAAACTAAATAAAAGTTACTCAAAATTAATAAAAGTTACTGACTAACAACCACAGAGTTGACTATAAGTCCGAGGGGACTTATTGTGCTTCTCCATTTTGCTGTACCTGCTCAGCTCGGCCCTGTAACGTTTGAATAAAACCTGCTTATCCTCCATCACAGTCTAGACTGCATCAGTATTTTTTAAGCTGTCATACCATAGTTGTGTGAGATGAAGGTTGCTTCCTCTCAACGAAGGAAAAACACAGTAGACAGAATTGCGGCAACTGCACTGCTAGAAGGTTAAAGTTCTAAAGCCGATTGCAAGCAGGAGAACATCAAACTATCTAAAGCTGAAGAAATTTTGAGAAGCCACACAACATTAGAGCAGCAGGAGATGTTTAATTTCTATGTCAGATACTTCATACTTGTGATTAAACTCTGGCCATTCAGTGATCACCCACTTTCTCAGTGTGTTTTTGGTTCTCATGTTAAAGGCATTTTAGTTCACCTGAAACATAATAATCATTGGGAATCCGCTCTGCCTTGTACTTTGGAGTTAGCCTGGAGTTTCATACCTTCTTTGCCAAATTAGCCGGTGTGTCAGGTGGGCGCTTTGACATGTTTGCATTATTCATGAGATGAGGAGGTAAAGTGAAGCGCGCTTTGTCCCCAGCCTTAGTGGCCCTTTCACAACATTTTCCCAAGAGATGCAAGAGATTCCTTTTTATTCAGATAAAAAAGCTTTTACAGCAGTGGTGTAGTCGAGGGTATATGCAGGTATACGGAGTATACCCACTTATTTTTCAGTCAGCATTGGGTATACCCACTTCTAACCCCCCCGATGCACACCATTCAGTAATATCTAACTGCCAGATTGCCCTTTTGGTGAAGCCATGACCCACCCTCCTCTGCCTCTAATTGGCTGGTACTCGCTGCCTTCACTGATTAAATTGGTTAAATATGTACAAGAATGCATTGTCAACTTCAGATTTAAAGTATTTTATTTAAATAAGTGTTCAAAAAATAACCGAAACACCATGTTTGCCTCATGATAAATACATTTTACATTCATCCATTCTGCTTGTGTGACCAGCAGTAACTACAAACTGCTTCTAATTAAGTCATGATAATTTTATAGTAGTGAGCAAGTAGAAATGACAGATTTTTGGGTAAATAGAGTAGTCTTACATGTCACTGGTTCTAACACCGTCTTTTTTTCTGTACTACTTAAAAAAGGCGAAAATTTAGAGTATACCCACTTCCCAAGGGACCACTACACCACTGTTTTACAGAAAATGTCATCCATTTCCATGATACTCTACGTTATTATTGAATTCCACTTTTAATTTCCAATTCCATGATTCTGTCTGTGGTTCTGTGATCACAGATTTTTGTCAGGCCCTGCAATGGGCTGAAACTGACGATTAAAAAATAGTAGGAAGACAAAGAGAATTCTACTGACTTGGCGATGTATCCACAGCTTCCTCGCAGTTATAAATACAGGTATATTTTAAGAATTAATTTGCCTCACTAGTACTTAGGGGTGTAACGGCACATGTATCCGTACCGAACCGCTCGAAAAGGATATTCGGTTCGGTACAGTGTTGTACTCCAACAAGTACAGTAAGTTTATGTTAGCCGCTGGTTTAATAAATGTGCTAAACAAGCAAATGGTTTTGCGTTGTTCCTATACTGTACCAAAAATGTACCGAACCGTGATCCCAAAACCGAGGTATGTACCGAACCGTAATTTTTATGTACCGTTGCACCACTACTAGTATTAGTTTAAACAAGCTTTGTTTGCAACTAGCATTTTTTAATACACTTGAATTTATTGACAAAAATCCCTTTTACATTTTTGTATTGAGGGGAATCAGAGCAATGCATTCTCCTTAGTAGTCCTTTATTGGAATCCTTTGTCGTTCTATCAATAGATCAGGATGCTACAGCATTCCCACTTCCCACTGAATCTGATTCCTGTTACAGAGCACATTCACCTAGCTGCAGAGTAAAAAGAGTTGCCAGAGCTTGCCAGATTTCCCTTGAATGAGCCTTTTTGAAGACGGCCTGTCGATATTTACTCAAAGATTAAAATCTTTAGGAGTTCAGACTACATTCCCTGAGCAGCAGCCTTCGTTGTTATCGAACTGCATCAAGAGATAACCGGTCGTCTCTTTCATTTCACATCCCATCGCTTCTTCCTGGCAAGCTCTCTCCCTCTCTGATGGATTGGGGGAAACAACTCCCTGACAGCTTTGATCTGCTATTGATTGGCTCAGCTGCCCATTAATGGATGTAATTGATCAAAGACACCAATCCAGACTACACACCAGGATGGTCCCTCAGTCCATGGCTTTAGGGGCAGAAAACATGTCTCAGAGTGTGTGTGTTCTCCTCTTTGGTGGCACATTTGACATTTATATACCAAACCGTAAACCGGGGACCCTCCCCACCTGTCTTTCCTCCATACATCTGTTTTTTTTCAGTTCGAAACAGACAAACTACGATCTACATAAAAGTGGAACTATGGTATAAGCTCCAGCAGAGTATACTGTATAATACAATATCAGTCATGTTTTCAGAAATATGCCAGCTCCAGTTTAGGATGCTTGGACTTTCAAACCAGACATTATTGTGTGCATGTTATTACTGTGTCTTCTTGCTGCCTCAGCCCTGTCTTTCTGTAAATTTAAAAAGGACCATGAAAAATATCCCCATGAGTGACCTGAACATTGAGTATCTGACCAGAGGAAACTTCAGAAAGAGCTTTTGAAAGGCACAAATGGAAAATGTAATAGAACTGTTCCCGTCTTGTCTGTGTCATATTCTGCTGCTGTTGAGTGGAGCTGCAAAAATGCATCGATCAAATTGCTTGGTGTTGATATTTAAAAGTGTTGCAAACAAGTGCGATTATTACTTCATTGTGTTGTGATGTTATTGCGTCACTTGTCTTGACGCCGATCCGTTTACGGTCTTCTCCGACAGTAGAGCAGAGTGTTGAGCAGCAGTCAGTCAATCAAACTTTGTTCGTATAGCACTTTTCATACAACATCATGTGGCTCAAAGTGCTTTACATAAGACATAAAATAAAAATAGAGAAATAAACTTAGAAGGTTGAATACAAGACCACCCACCTTTGCAATCCACACACACACACACACAAAAAGACATTAAGAGGAGATACTAACAGGAAACAAAATTGGAGGACTGAGGAAATGCCGTCTTGGATTAAAATGAGGAAACACCGGAGCTAAGACTAAAATGAAAATAAAAATCATGATAAGAAATTAGATTTAAAAAAGTATTGGGAAACATAAAGAAATAAATGAAATACAATTTAAAATAATAATATGGTCAAATGAGAGCCAAACACCAAATGCATAAAAAAACTTGAAAAGCACTCAGAGAGCGCAGACCTCAGCCAGCGCCACAGTTGCCACCCATATTGTTATTTTCACCATGAATATTAATCCTACCTTTATTTCATCTAAATATTTAGATTTCTTGACCATGAAAACATACCATTAGCAATTGGATTCATCATGATATCTATTATAGTTCAGTAGTTATTCATGAAAATCACATTTTTCGTCATGGCCGCCAGACGCTAATCCGGATCAACACCAAAATCAAATCAGTTCTTCCTTTTTCCATGCTGAACATTTCCTGAAAACTTCTTCAAATCCATCCATAACTTTTTGAGTTATTTTGCTCACAGACGGACGGACGGACGGACGGACAGACAGACAGACTCTCCTGAAAACATAACCTCCTTGGCGGAGGTAACTACATGAGTAGGATAATGAAAAGAAAATCTAACTAACAGAGAACAAAATTCCAAAAAATAAATCTAAACTTTAACGGAGAAATAAACAGATTCAGAGGATTAAAATATATAGATTTCAACATATAGTAATTAATTTATCAACTAAAATCCAGACTAAATATATTGCTATGATTATTTAAGAAAAAACAAAAAAGGACTGCATTTTTGCCTTCTGTTTACATGAGCATGGTGTCCTAATCCACAAACTTTTGAAACCAGGGTCCAGAGTGAAAAATTTTGAAAAGTTTTGAAACATTTTTCATGCAAACAGGAAGCAGCATTTCCCCCTGAGGTGCTAACGCTGTATGTGAAGTATTCTTTCAGATAAAGGTTGTGTGCGCATCCCAAGAAAAACCACAACAACAGCTTTGGCCGTCGTCTGGGCAACATGCTGCGGTTTGTTTACCAGACAAAACTATCCAGACCCAATTGTTGTTCAGACAGGAAAATCTTTGTCCATCCACTTGCATTTCACTACATACAAACCTACATCGCCAACTCCTGGACTGGCATGCACACTTAAAATTTAGTTGTTCTCGCGTCTCCGTGTGGTGCACTCTTAAAAATTTAAAGGAAAACTTTTTAGTTGCTGGTGGCAAAGTTGTTGTATAGATAGGCCCTTAGCTATAAATGAGGGGAGGTGTTGCCAGTGTGTGTGTGTGTGCTGTCATCATTTGGCTTCAACGCTGCTGTGTCAAAGATTAGCTCGACAGGGCAGCTAGCAGGACTGTAGCTTACTAATCTGGTGTCTACAGAGTTTCCTCTAGTCTCATATTCTGTAGCATCTATCTTGAGACTTAAACATCAGTTTTTATCTTCCTGTTTGTTTTAACTGTAACATTTTCTTTCTTATTAAGAGAAGCTTATAGACCTGGAGGAGCTGGGCTGCCGCTAAGGAATACCAAACAGGGTGATGTAGCTCTATACATATGCTGCACAGCTGAGTGGGCGTGTGCCCAAAGGCCCATGGGAAAGCAAAGCTCCACTTATACACTCTGACCAGAATAAAACAGGATTGAAGATCTGTCTGCTGCCCGTGCAGTGATGTAGAGAAAATGTCTGATTCAGTTCACCACCGCTGTGTGCAATAGGAAAGATTTAAAGGAAAACGTCTGACAGAGTCTCAGAGAGACAGCGGGTATTTCAGAAATACTACAGATGTTCGAGCTCGTCGTACACTCCATCACCTGGAATTAAAATAAGCTGAAAATTTGCAGTGCCAAAATAGACTGCTGAACCATGTATGCTGTACAGTTTTACCAACATCCAGTCTACTCTGAACGGGCAAAAATAATAGCCTGTTTCATTTCTGAAGACTTTCGCTCCTGCAGCCTTTTAGGCGGCAAAGGCTTTGGATGCATGATTCAAGTTTTTCACAGAGAAAGCCGTACCAGTGTTGGAGTGCTAAATTTAGTTTAAAACCACTTATAAGTGTAAAGCACTTCCAAGTTATATCAGCTAAGGAAGCATAAATAAATGTTACCACTTTGACTCAAGTTTGTCTCTTTGTCATTAAATTAGTTGAAACAGCTCATGAAACTAATTCAAAGCTTAATTATCTTCATCATTTTAAAAAGTCTTGAAATTATTTTTATGTGCTGTCTGTAAGTTTCAAGCACACAACAGGTCATAAATGTTGAAATAAGCACCAATTATAACCAAAAGAGTTTTGATAGAGAATCATGAATCTGCTTGAGTCAAAAATCAAGTCTGAATCAAAGCCGAACCACTGGAATCAAAAATGAGTCAAATCATGAGTTAGGGTAAGATTCCCACCTTCATTAATTAGACTTCCTGTCTGTGCCTCACAGTTAAGGCTCAGTTTGTCTCCTCCGTAGAGAAACTCTCCTTGTTCATCCAGAATACTTCATTCTGCGGGGTCAGTTATTCAATAAATCAGGTTACTTGTGGGGAGATATATTATGGTTCTCCCTTTTAGACTTCTATAGAAGGTTGAAAGGATGAAATTTAAGGAGAAATGAGTACCACACACTGATATGAAGGACAAGGTGTCATAAGCTGGGGTTTGCATCAACCACATGCATCCAGTTTGAAAGAGTTATACAGTTATACCGGGATTACAGCCCTGTTTTTATAACCATACTAAAGATTAGTCGAAAGGATTTCTATTTCTGGTGCTGATATTTTGTCTGTCAAGTTAAAACATGCCACATGCATCCCTCATTGAAAATGATATCTGTTTGTTTCAAATTGTGAGCTAAAAGTTTAACTACAAAGAGTGTACTGTTGAAATTGCACAAACATGTTGACATCACCCACTTTGAAAAAAAACCTGCCATATTTATCATGCATTTCAGACAGCATTCAAAGGTTTGTTTCTACAAATTGGTGATTTAAAACAAAAAATAGCGAATGCTGTATGTGGAGGGTGTATATTGTTATGGTGGTATCAATATTACTCAATTGATTTTTGCTAACAATAACTGTAAATGCTTCTTAAATTAGATCAGATAGACTAGAAAGCACTCAGAGAATGCAAACCTCCACCAAGGTAGCTCACGTGTTGCTGTTACATCTATAAACAATACTTTTATGATAAAGTTACCATCATAATATGATTCATTAACCCTAAAAACCCAAACCTAGCACTCAGAATCATGATATCACTGATATCAAAATTAGTTTGACAGCCATTGAGCAAAATTGATTTCTTACTAATGGCGGTTACCTGGATCACCACCAAAATCTAATCATTTCTAAGATGGGCCATTACAAACATCTTCTGAAAATTTGAGCAAAATCCGTCCATTATCACCTCCGCCAAGGAGGTTATGTTTTCGGGAGAGTTTGTCCGTACGTCCGTCTGTCCGTCCGTCTGTGAACAAAATAACTCCAAAAGTAATGGATGGATTTGGATGAAATTTTCAGGAAATGTTCAGCATGGGAAAAGGAAGAACTGATTCAAATTTGGTGTTGATCAGGATCAGCGTCTGGCTGCCATGGCGAAAAATGTGATTTCTGTGAATAACTACTGAACTATAATAGATATCATTAGGAATCCAATTGCTAATGGTATGTTTTCATGGTCAAGAAATCTAAATATTTTGATGAAATAAAGGTAGGAGTAATATTTATGGTCAAAATGACAAAATGGCTGGGGACTGTGGCGCTGGCTGAGGTCTGCGCTCTCTGAGTGCTTTCTAGTTAATTGTGTAATCTTGCTAACAAACAGATAAACAAACATACTCCGGCAGACGTATAACCTCCATAAAGACTACGTTTCAAACAGATCATTATGTGGTTAACAGAAGTATATCATATATGTAAGTGTATTACTGTCAGGGGTTTAACTGCAAACAGTCTTTATACCAAGCATTAGACTTTAGTGTATCTCAGCTCTGACCCATGGTAAATCACTTTAAACAATATTGCCTTTCCCGATAGCCCTTTTAAAAATATACCCATATACACCTTACAAACTCAATAGAAAGTCCAGCCCTGGAACACTTTCAGGAACTTTTAAAGTACCTCCATCGTTCAGCCGGAGAGACTGTTTGCAGAGCATTCCCTCTAAATGGTGTGTCTCAGGAAATGGATTGGTCTGAGGCTTAATGTGAGATCTTTGGAAGGAGAAAGACGAAGGATACCATTTAAGCATAATCCTAGCCTCACCAACATCACGGCTCTGTGAATAAAGTCCCTGCTGTGGAGGAAAGCTGTCATTTACCCAGCATGGGACGTAACACTTCAGTGAGTTCAGCAGGTCTCCATCAGTGTTTACCCTTTCCACAGCTCCCCAGATGAACTCTCATTACGGGGCTGCTTTAACCCACATGCTGCTCTGTGGTGGGCTGTTCAGTGGGATTTTATTTACTGACAAACTTCTCTGTTTTTTTTAGATATGATTCTAGATAATGCATTTAATTAGCACTGCTGAACATAGTGGATTTTGTCTCATTGAGATGCCAGTGTGAGCACCATGCAGAAGGTCCTATGGGGATTTACGGAGTGAGATGAAGCTGAACATTCATCACTCTGGTTTAACATAGTGGGATGTGTTTTATCCAGCTCAGTGAGAGAAATGAATCACTAAACATGACCTTCAAATAAACAGGAGACAGAGATGATATGTGTGCAGCACACTGCATCATTTAGAGATGGAGATGTGGAACAAAAAACAGGATTTTTTTCCCAAATGATGCACAAAATGTGTCCCAGTTTACCTCTTAAGATTTAACAACATAACAAAAGTTGTCACTATCAGATCTTGATGCCTTTCTGATTTATCACTCTTTCTTAATTGGACATAAACATGTGGAACACATCTGTATGTTAATAAATTAGCATTTCATTGATTAATCATGACACACTGCAGGAGTTAGGGACGGGAATCAAAAAACAGTTCCAGTAGAGAATGGGTAACAACTCCCTCAAAGAATCATTATCATCAGTCTTTATTTCAGTTTATAACAGTTTCCTTATCAACTCTTTTCACTTTGTTCTGCATGTTTTGCAAATCAAGGACATCATTCTCTCATCAGAGACAGTTGACAGAAATGATGGCTAGGAATTAAAAATGTAACTTGCAGACAGTGGTCAAAACTGTTTAACTGCTTTAAATCATCAACATCCAGATGAGCCTGTTCAGCCCAAGACAGCTCATCCCAAGTGCAGGGCCAACAGACTGAAAAACTGTTTTGTTCCTCAGACCATCAGACTGTACAGCTCCTCACTCAGGGGAAGGAGGAGTAACAGGAAGACAGAGGATGGGAAGGAGCAGTAGCCAGCCGGTAGCCGTATTTTTATTTATTTATTAATAATTTTTATTTCTATCTACAAATTGTTCCTACTTTTTCACTATTTGTTATCCTGTGTTCCTTTCTACCCTGTGTACTGCTTTAAAATGCTGATGCTGGAATCTTCATTCCCTGAGGGAGTCTTCCCAAGGGATTCATTAAGTTCTATCTAATCTACCTTATCTAAAATTTGCAAGACAATTACTTCACACTGTACTTTTGGTTTGGTTAACATTATTCACACAGAGAATCCCCAAGAATGGGGAAATATTTGATAAATAGGCAGAATTGCTAATGCCCTTTTTATGGATCAGGTCTTAAACTTTTCCTTTAAGAGTCACTGCATTATATTCATTTATTTCATATAAATTGTCACTCGTGTGGAATGTTTGTCAGATTGTGTTGATTCTGTTTCCAATCTTGGTTCTGCTTGTCATTCCCCATTCTTAACAGCTCTTTACTCTGATTGTTCTTGAGTATAATATATTAATAATATTTTGATCATTAAAATGTACCTTCTGCTATTGTTGGCCTTGTTAGGATCTCAATAATGAACTATCAGCTAAACACCTCTATTAAGATATATGACACAAGTAATTATCAACCAGAACTGCCTCATTGAATCATGAAATAAGTGTGATTTTAGATTTGTTGCATGGTGTAAATTTTCTGTAAGCAATTTCCGGTTGTTTACAGGGGCAACAGTGGTGCAGTCTGATAATGTGCACTGTCTGTAGTCAGAGGGTTGCAAGTTCGAGCCCACCTCCACCCATCACATGGTGAAGTGTCCTTGGGATGTGAAAGGGTAGACATGGCCTGCAGTATGAAACTGCTTCAATTGGTTAGAGACTATAAATATATAATTGAGGATGGAGATCATGACACTCAACATGGTGCATACCCTGTCTTGTGCTGTGTTGAAGGAAATGCTTCATCATGTTTTGCTGCTTTGCCTAAGCAAAATGTAATTATCACGGGCCCTGTAGTTATCTTTTTAGTGTAGTTTAGTCAAACTTCCTGCTCCTGCAATCCGCCATGATACTCCTCTCAAAACTCTGTGTACATGCTGCTTAAAGGTGCCCAGATTGTGTTGGTGTATTGATCGATATTGGCCAGTTTGAGTAAAAAAAAAACATGATCAGTTGACTGGAATAAATAAATTAAACATGATACCTGCCACCAATCACAGAGGATTAGCCTCATGTTTTTTGTGGATGCCATCAGCGCCTGATGCTCAGTCATCCTCTTTTATAAACAGTTGAGTCTTTAAAACTTTGTCTAGAGTCCTATAAATCCAAAACATTACTCCAGTGTCTAAATATTTACTGAAAGTCAGGCTGAGACCAACAGCATAAAGCTAATCTGCTAAGCCAAATAAGCTACACATTATTCAGAACAAATTCACATCATGATTAGTGATGCATTTGAGGTCCAGTTGGAAATACTGTGATGCATTTAGCTTGGCTTGGTAAAGTAAGTATTTGACAAAGCTAAGAGTATGATGCGTTTAGATTTAATTTACAGAGTTGGAGATTTAGATTTTCGCTTAATCTTAAGCAAATAAAGTTTTGAGGGCGAACTTTTTTTACTTGGCATTAACAAACAATAACATCCATTACATCATGTTAATGAGTCGTATTTTAAAGGAGACATATCATGCTGATGCATGATTTAATACTTACATATAATATAATAAATTTGAAAACAAGACCTTACACCCCCTTAATTTTCAAAAACTTAGATATTGAATTTTTTCTGATATCCTAGAACGAGATTTGATGCCTCTAAAAATAGGTCATTGCGAAATGTCCGCAAGATTTCAAACATCATGACGACACGAGGTACCTTTCTTTTTATTGGAGTAATCTGATAAAACACTTCCTCCTCTGTGATGTCCGTCAGCCCCAAACCGTCACCGAGGAACACATCCAGCAGCAGGGGTATAAAACTCCCTAGCTCACACTCCCTCATTACCAGCTCTGGCCTGTAGGGGGACTCAATATGCGGTCGCTGCTTGAGCCTGCCGGAAAATACAGTAGAAGAAGAAGGACAGGCTGGCTCAACTCCCGACAGAACTGACCAATCAGAGCACAAAGAGCTGTGATGTTGCGAGGTAACTTTAGGTCATCCTTGAGACCAAGCGTTTCAACAAGAGCTTGATAATGGCCTAAAATGAGGATTTTGAGAACACTATTGTGGGACAATGAAGGAACTAAATGACTTGTACTGAGGGCAGAAATGCTTTACAGGCATCCTAGTCTGGCATAGTGAAAAGGAGAAACAAGCATGATATGTCCTCTTTAAGTGTATTGTATGTTATTTATAAACGTTTCTGGACGGTTTTACCTGTAAGATTGACTTAATAGTTTGTCAATCTGTCAATATTTTGTTTATTCACAAAATAAAAATAATGAGATATGGACTGGCAGCTTGGTTCAGCACATTATCCATCCAGAGTTGATCCAAAATCAGTGAACTGGTAAAATCAGCTGTGAAGGTGATCGGTCGATAAGACCACCCTTTGTTCCAGTCTGTCTTCGATAGTGCCGTCCTAAACCAGGCACATAAACTTCTGAATGATGCTTCTCACATTCTTTTTCTTGACTATTAACTTCTGCCTTCAGGGAGACGATACAGAGCAAGCAAACACAAAACAACCGCTATAAGCTCTCTTTTCTCCCAACATATATCTCTGCTTAACAAACAGTCAAAGTAATTATATTCCTGAAAGTGATATATAACATTTTTTTCTGCTCATTTCTTGACACTAGTTTCTTATCTGTTATTATTATTCTGCTTTTATCCATGTTTTCATTTTTCTCATTGTTATTCAATTTTTTTTATTTGTTTCTACTTATTTCTTATTACTTGTTTCTATTTGTTTCTTATGTTATTGCTATCCTACTTTTATCCATTTTTTACTGCAAGAAGCACCACACTTGAACCTCCTTTTGCTATTACTACTGACCGTGCTTGTTGCCAACCTCTTGCTTATTTTACTGTTGTATGTTGTCTAGTGTTTTGTTATTTGTGTATGTCATGTCCACAGCCAGTAGCACTGCTGTCTAAGACAAATTTCCTGCAAGGGACAATAATGTTGATCTATCTGTCTATGTATGTATGTATGTAGGTATGTATGTATGTATGTATGTATGTATGTATGTATGTATGTATCTATCTATCTATCTATCTATCTATCTATCTGTCTATCTATCTGTAAGTGACTAATTTTGTTGTGTATTTCAGATGTCATTACTGTAGGACACTTGTTGCTTTGCTCCATTTTTGTTTTGCTTTGTTGAACAAAGCTTTCGACCAGTTCTTAGAAATAAACAAATATTAAAAACATGATTGGTATTGGCTGATTTCACAAACAGGGGATCACTATGGGTCAAGAAGATCTTGATCTCTGCTGCGTCACACGGGATGTATACCGTGGACCGGTGCTTTCATGTACTGGTCCCTAATTGGGTTGGTACCTAAATAAAAAGAATCTGGAAAAATGGTACTGTTATCAATACTTAAACATCTCTTCTACTGTCACTTAGCTAGTTATGACACTACCTCCGTCCGGCTCAAGCGTGTCGGTGAGGGCTAAGCGCTCGAGGGCTTGAGCTCACTTTAACAAAGTTAATGAAAACTCGGCCCAATGCAATCTTTGTCAGAGAGAAGTTGCCTCCAAGGGGGTAATACTAGCAACATCACCAAACACTTGGAGCGTGCACATAGTATAAAGCTAAAGGAGTGCGGGCTGTTTGATTGCTATAGCAGCACGAGTAAAGTTAGCAGCCCAGCTAACACTAAAGACTGCAGCACTGACAGAGACAGAGACTCTATAATCCGTCCCTTCGGTAAAAATCCTGCCGAAAACAACAGTCACACGGGGTTAAACTCTTGACGAAGCGCCGCTGCACTCAGCCGTATAACTTGGATGAAAAGTCGACGGCTGAGCCTGCAAATTTGATGAGGAGGACAAGTGACTAAACTGCATTTCACAGAACACACAGCCTGGTCTTTAATTTTAAGTTTGCCATCAGCGGTGTAGAACCAAAACTACTTCCACACAGCTCTCCTCAGATGATTTGGAGCTGTTAATGTCTGCTTGGAGCTGAAACTCTTTCTTTACTGAGGTCAAGAGAGCACCGGATATGACTCAGGGTCAAGCTGCGCTCACAGCGCCCTCTGTTGGATGAAACGGTCCACTGCTCCAGGCGCCCTGATGTGCTGCTACACTCAATATTATACAATTGAATATTTATTTACTATTCGGTTATGGATATTTATCCCCATATTCGAACGGTTAGTCAATTATTGAATATAAAGTGACAGCCCTAGTAGTCATCATTACAGCATCGATTTTAGCACCACAAGATAAATGGGTCTGTCTGTACATGCAGTCTGTTGGGTGGCATGAAGGGGTGTTGCCATCTCCTTAGCTTTCTTTTTGCCTCTGAGAAGCATTTGTGATGCATTACTTCTTTTCTGTTGAAGCTTTATTATTACCTTGTGGTAATAAAAAAAGGTTGAATCTTTGAATATCTTGTGGTCTTTTTTTTTTTACACAAAATTACGTGTTGTAGTATCGATAAGAGTATCGATAAGAGTATCGATACCGATAAGGAGTATCGGTATCGATAAAATCATAACGATATACATCCCTAGTCACACGTGATGTCCTTTTCTTGTTACCACATGCAGAGTCAAAAGTGTTTATTTGCTTGTCATGGACTCAAGAGTGGGCAAGACACAAAAAGAAAAACAAAATTTGTCATATCCCTTTATAGGTGCTACAGATGCTATTTTCACCCTTTTTTCTTCTTTTTCCTCCTGAAGCCTCAGTGTTTCTGCTGAAGCTTTGGTTGACTTTAGATTTGTCCTTCTCAGCTGAGAGATAATTCAGCTTTGGAGCAGAGGCGAGCCTTGACCCCTAAAACAATGGTTACAATGCTTGTGTTGTTTTTGCTGCTGAACAAAATCGAAAGGTAAACAAGCCAAAGTTTCTTTGTGTGAGATCAACTTTTACTCAGCTTTTCTGTGCTGCAGTCACCCATCATCACTGCTTTACAGGAATATAAGAGTATATTTTTTAAAAGCTGCCGGCCAGTGTGTCTTTTTCCAGTTTTCAAGTTTTCAGACCAAACAAGTTTCAGTAATTCAAGATACAGTTATTAATTCAACAGTGATTGATTGTGTCTTTTTTGTGTATATTTATATCTACAGGTCTGTTGTGCATGTTTCCACAAGCCTTGAAGAGCTCATGTGAGATTCTTTGGATGCCAGAAAGTGGCTAATATTTTAAAGTGGATGTTGCAGTTCACACTCACACTCAAAACCTTTGTTTGATTTGGATCTCATTAATCTGATGATGGAAGTTTTTGATTTTGAATTGGCTGAAACTAACATTCAGATTTATTGGAAGAAAATGCCTTCTTCTCAAAAAGTCATAGTTTTGGACAATTTGTTTGACAAAAGAGAAAACTTGAAGACTTCACATTTGGCTTTTGAGAATTTTTATGAAAATTTACACAATTTTCTGATATTTTTGGACTGAAAGATTTTCTATACAACTAATGCTGGCCTTACAATGAACAATTCCCCGGTGGTTTCAAAGGCAAGGACACCGTTTTTAATGCTAAAGTAAAATCTGGAGTCTTGCTGGATTTAAGTCTCACTCTGTGACTGCATTTTTTTTCTTCTTACAGTTTTACAGCAGTCTCTCTTTTGTGGCTGTTTGACAAAATAAAACATGTTTACTATTATTGTAAGTCTTTAGCTTTTAGTCTTGTGCAAACTGTGCTGTTCTGTGACGTGACTGTCGGCCCAAACAGAAAGCAACAGGCTGCAAATGTAGCAGGAAGACAAAGGAGCATACAGCTCTGCAGAGGCGTGGAAAATCAAGAGAAATTGTATTTTTTTGTGTAGAAGGAGCAAAAAGCCCTCTGACTCGAACTCTTCTTTGAACAACAAAAGTGAGCTGCAGGAGAATCAATGGACACAATTTACTGAGAAATAGGGATGTTGGTTCTGTGAGCATGCTATAGAAGAGCGGGTTGAGCTGGGCCTCGTTCTTTTTTTAATTACTAAGAGGTAATAGATTATTGTGGTAATCCTTAATAACACAAATATTTAGTAATCACCCCTAAATCAATAATACATATATATATATATAAAAGCTAAAACATTATTTTCCCTAGAAAATGGAGCTTGAGGCTTGAGGATGTAAAAATAAAATAAAGTAATAATCCTTTCCCAGTGCAGAGGAAACTCAGAGGTGTGGAGCAACTTTTACTGCTTTGCTAAAGAACACAAGCCTCTCTGATGTGCTCATTCAGGTCTAGTCCAAACAGATTTCTGTTTTTTGGCCTGAGTTTCTGGAAAAGTGCACTTAAAAGCCTTCACCATTGATGCCAAAATATTGAAAAATGTCAGGGATTCTATCAGGCTCTAGTCCATAAATATAGTTTAGGGGATGGGCCAAGACTTAGACTACACAATCTTTGCATCCCCATTTAGGACAGTGATTAGCTCCTTGGCTAGCTGTAGCAGGCTTAACATGGATTTGAGGAATTTAAGCAATTTCTGTCCTCGTTTTTTTTGCTTCTCCATGCTACTGTGGCGTAAGGAGAATGACATGTCAAAGCAAATGTACTCATTTGTTTGATAAATAGCCCCTTGAGCAGAAATATCTCTTTGTTGAGGAGTTAAAACTTAAAATACAATTCAATACAATTCAACTGCCGGAGTCAAATTCCTTGTATGTGTTGCATGCTTGGCAATAAAAACCCGATTCTGATTCTGATTCTCAATACTCAACACATTAAGTTGAAATACAAACAAAATATCTCATCTACTTAAAAGCCCACACATTTTTTCCAATAGCACCCACTCAATGAAACAGGAAGTCTATATCTCAACACATATGGGCATTAAAGTCAATGGTTGTAGTTAAAGTAGTGATAGGCTTAGTCATGTTTTCACAGATCACATGCAGATACCTTCAAACATGAGCAAGAAGACATTGACTTGAATACATCAAGTCTGGTTGTATTCTTGTTGCTAGTTATCCTCTAAGAGTTCCATTTTAAAGACTTAACCAAGTATTTGTAAAGTCCTCTAGTGCCCTAATTTCAACCTGGGGTCCCCAAGGGGTTGTCACAGGGTCTCAGGGCAGGGGGTAGTGATGGAGTAAGCATACAGTGTATCATCTAAAACAGTGATCATCATCTGGCGACTAGCAGCCAACATGGGCACCCAACAGCTTGCTCAGAGTACTATCGAATTCTGAAAATGTGAGGAAGAATAACTTGTTGTTGTGATGGTAGCTTTTTGTTGTTTCACCCTTGTAACCATGAGCACAACCTCCATGACAATTACGTTTGAAACTGTTTTATCGTTAAATTACTTCACGTTGGATCCGACTCCTGAGAGCCATTGTTTATTTAAGAGGAACGAAAACTGAGTGTCAAATCCAGTGATGGAAAACATGACAGCTCCAGAAAGCTTAAGGTAAAATATCTTTATCCTGTGTGGCTGGCAGTAGCATGGGTGATATGGACCTTGCTAAAGAAATACATGTTCAAAAAAATATTCATGTTATAATGGCACATTTATCAAGTTGACTAACATTTGACAGAAACTTGACAGGCACTTGGCTGGAAGGGAGAAATTAAAGCAGCACCATCTGTAAGTTAGTCAGACCTAAATATTATCTTATAATCCAGGATAGTAACGTCTGTGAAACAAAATTCAGGCCCTTGCACAAATAAGATTATGATTGGGCTCTTAGTGAATACTCTTTTTAACTATCCCATATTTTGCTCCTTTTCTGCAGTTTAATATGGATCCTTGATATCTTCATGAAACGTTAGTATCATGCTTTGGTCCAATAAGCCTATGAATAAAGAACATCAGCATTCTCTCCACGCTCACATACCTGCTGTGTTCAGAACAGCTGGTTTTGAGGGCGGTCACCTTCATATGCTACCTGGGGTCGGACCAAGGGCTGATTATATTCAGCCAACTGTTAAACTTCTCTTCCTAAACACACACAAACCACAAATTTACTCAATTTAACAGATACCAGCAAGCCTGTTTCTCCCAAACATCACAGGCTAACACACAACGTCTCCAAAGGGAGGGGATACTCAGGTAGACCAATCAGGTTAGGTATGCAAATCAAAAAATATACCTAACAGTATAACCACAGACTCAACAGCTCACCAAATACCATGAGTCCACATTTATACAGCCTGCTAAATACAGGTTTTGTTGACTACTGTCACATTTTGTGGGCTGGGAGGAAGGCCAAATATCCAAAATGTGTTCAAAGCCTTAAACGTGTCTTTTTTTCCTGGCAAAATATGTCCTCTGTGAAGGTTTTTGCATTTAATTGTGTTTTTAGCTTGATTTTTCACATGCAAGCTATTAAAACTGGTGTTAATTTACACACCCATGTATATTTATTTCTCTTTTTCCTTGTTGGACCTGGGATTGGGGAAGGGACTCTCCTTGGGTATAACTAAGGCAGCTCAAGGAAAAAATGTTGAGAAGCACTGCCCAAGTGTGTTAAAGGCACGAGATGCACAGGATTCTCATCAAAGGATATGGCCAAGTCATCCTGACCTCCTAGTTTCACAGTATTCTCAGAGGTAAACTATTTAATGCTGCCTGCCAAGATCTAGAAAAATGTGTCTGAATCCGACTCTGAGTGCCTGTTTTGCTGTTTCTTTGAGCTTAAAGATATTACGCCCACAGTCTTTTGTTGCTAATTCGAATTTCTGTCTTTCATTGTCCAACTGAAATAACAGTTTGGCACACGTTGTTGGTCATTGGACCAGTGTGCTTATAACCTGTGCATGTGAAGCGTGACTCCTCAGAATTATAGTTTATTTGATGTGCCAGGATAAGAAAAGTGTTGCATAAACATCACACTGAGCTCAGAGCTCTTACAGGAAGATTAGATGTCTTTACACATTGAGTCATTCATATTATAAACTGGAACAGTCCATCTGGTTCAAACAAGCTTGACTTACAAAACAATTTGGAAGTTTACACTATGGAAAAATTAAATTAGATGGCTCAGAGGGTTAAAAATAGGTTAGTGCATTACCATTACCATACAGATTAAAAGCAGAATCAGACCGCTTTGTTTGCACTATACTGCACTTCAGTCAATATTTACTCAACACAGACCTGCCCCTTTATAATCCTACCCAGGAAATTGCACCTCACGGACACATGGGTAATGAAATTTCGGGTGATTAACAACAGACAAGGAGCGTGAATTATCACCGTCAGTTAGATTAATCACATTCCAGTCCACACTGTGTTTGTCACCCAGTAAAATATCAGCAGCTTCTGTGGTAGGAGGAGAGGGCTCACTTCATTATTTCTCTTCTTGACTTGTAAACAGACCTCTCTGAACAAACGTCTCTTAAATGCATTCAAGTATACAGCTCCATAAACATTACGCAGATTTCAAGACAAGATCATTTTGTTTGATTTACTTCTTCTTATTTGTTTTAAAACGCAGCTGTGAGAAGCATTTTGATACAACAAAATAGATTTTTTTCCTGCTATAAATGAATCCAGTAGCCCTTTTATCAGAAAACGTGTCAAAAACTACAGTAATTCTTCATTTTCTTGCTTGTTGGCTAGACATTACTATATTTTTAACAGGTTACTTTCAAATTTCCCCAGATAATGTCACTCTGGCCTCATGTCCCAGTCATTTAGAGCTATAAAAGAGATATTAACACCTACTTATATAGGCCTATCTTACACCGTTCCTTTTTCATATTACATAAACCCATATTTCTCAAACACAAGGGCAGACAATGTAAAATAAAAAAATCACTTTAATACTTTTTTTTATTGATGCTGCAATGCTATATTCTTTATAGTTGGACATTTTAAAAAGCTCTCACTTTTTCTTCAAGTCTGTTGTAGACACATTCTGCAAAGAGGACCAAAGTGCAGATGCAAGTGCCAGAGAAGGACTTTTAGGAAATCCCTGTGAGGTCAGACTTAAGTTACACCCACTAAAAGCCTCATAATAAACCCATACACGCTCATTTTTTTGTTCAGTTTTGGTGAAGTTAGTGTTTGATGTCTCTTCAGACAACCTGACTAGCTGATGGCGGGGGTATACATAACCTGTGTTGTAACTTAAGTTCTAGACACAGGGGCTTTTTCGAAGAAAAGTTAAATGCTTCAAGTCAGGTTAGTTCGTTAGTTTTGGTGTACCAGCTATGTACCAGCTATCCCCTGCCTTTGGATATCTGCCCTCAGGGACAAGCTCACAACTTTTTTATGGCTCTCATAGTGCAATGGGCCTTGAGCCACCCCATGTCAAAAAACTCAAACTAACCCTTTAATAAATCATAAGCACTCTAAACAGTGTACTTTCTTTCATGGTTGTAAACTAAATCAAATCGTTTTTCAAGATGTGCTCTGTAAAAACATCTTAGATATTTTGGGCTGAGTCTGTAATGTGATAATAATTCAATCTGTTTTATTTCACCCTAAGAAAGTTCATTTACAAGATAACTTTTGAAGTGGTGAAACAAATCGTCTGTCTGCAGGACTTAAAATCCTCTCTCCAGAGGAGGCTGTTTATATTCCCTGTGCCTCCAGCTGCCTTCTGCCCTGCACGAATGAAATCAAATTCAAACATAAAAAGATGGAGTTGTTGTGTCTGCAGCCCTCTGGCCTCTAACAGAAGACATATGAGTTCCATATCCACCCCCCAGGCAATCACAAACACCACCAGATTCATACAGACCTACATCAGACCTGGAGTCACACCTGGGTGGATGTGTCATCATACTCTGTGCTTTTGTTTGGCCGTGTGTGAGTGTGTTATTGCTTTTAGAAACGTCAAATGCCTCATTAAGCTGCATAAGAGCTGAAATGGCTTCCTGAGTGCTTTATGTGTGCATGGGAGACTCAGCTTTTGTTGAGTTTGAAAGCATGTTCATCCATTATTCAGGGCTATTGGTAAATGGACGTGTCCTGGCAAGAGTTCATTCTGCAGTTTATTTCTGCAGGTACAGTCCATGTCACACACATTTTAGAGCAAAGAAAGCTGCAGAGACTTATGATACCATCATACATGCATAGATTTTCTCTGTGAAGAACAAAATTATATATTTATACACTTTCATGTATATTTAAACAATATAAATAGATGTTTGGTACCAAATCAACAGATATAAAAGTCTTCTTCATTCAGTACTGGGCAACAGTTCAGTTATTTTACAAAGTGCTGAATATTGTCGACTCACTGGGCAATCAATCACTTTTTTATCTCAATTCCATTCTTACCTTCCACAATAATGAAACTGAATAAATGAGATATAAACTATACTGTTCCACATGACAGGTAGATCCCTTTCTGCTTTTTTCTTTATTATACTCAGTAGCATTATTTGAAGTATTTGTACCTTTGAGATTAAATCACCAACAAAATATAATAATTTCTAAGCTGGGCTATTACCAACAACACCCCACTTATCCAGTGGCTGTCATGGATGTTGTTGAACTACTAACAACACAATTACTGTAGAGGGCCAAGAATGAATAATAACCACCCACAATCAAAAGACTTTTTAAAGATTGAGGTGCAGATTTTAGTTTAAGGAGAAATTTGATTTTTAAAATTCAGGATGTGGCGTTCAATCATGGAATGGATTACAACAGGATCTAAAGCAATGATCAAAATAAAGTTTAAAATTAGAATTATCAGTAGATATATGGATAAAACAGGAGGTAATGCCCTAAACTGAAGGATAACTACTTTAATTATGTTTTGTTCCTGTTTTGCCTTTGTTTTTGTTTTTTTGTTTTTGGTTTGTTAGGTCACTAAATGTTTGCCTAGAAACTGTTTTTCCTCTGTAAAATATGAAAGTATTTAGGTTTAATTAACCAATGGAGAAAGTTTGGTAATTGATTAATTTTATTTTTCTCCTGATCCTTTTTTGAATATATTGTATGTAATGACTACACCATATTCATTCTTTTGAATATATTTGAAATAAATAAGGCTCAGTTCAATCCAAATCAAAACATTTTCTGATAAATTAAGCATGTGACTGCTGGTTAATGGCTGTTTACAGTTGATTTCTTTTTGAACTGAGCATCATTTCTGGTGTGTATCTATTTGCCCATTAATGTTTGATTTGGACCCAGACTGCTATTTGAAAATCTGTTGATCTTTCTTAAAACTTAATGTATTACCCAGCCCTTACAGTTCATTTCCATAATCCTCACATTATGAATCAGGCATTAGCTGTATTCTGATGAATCAGCATTAGGAGCTTCATTGTCGTATTTCCAGAGCAAAAAAATCTGAAGAAATGGATCCTTTGATATCCATAATTATGGTTCATTTTTTGTCTGCACTAAAGGTCCACAGCAGCAGTCGGCAACTACAGTTGGGCTCAAAGAAGTAGTTATTTTGATAATGGAAATTACTCACATTTTTATTAAATGTGTGGGGGGAAAATATAGTTTGCTATGGCACGTTTATGATGACTTAAAAGACAGTCTGTGTAACAAGTCACTGATTAAAGACAGCAGCTTTATTATCACCAAGTCACTATAATAAGCTGTTTTATGACGCAGCCAAAGTGGAGCTAAAGCAGTAATAACACACTAATAGTCTGAGAAATAAAGTTTCTTTATTTAAAATAAATTACTTTCTTAAATTAGACTACATTTTGTATTCACACGATAAAAGTAGCCTATAGATAAGGGAAAAGTTTCTTTTTTTTAAAATAGGGAGAGAGAGAAAGAAAGAAAACATGTTTCTGACTGATGTGATGTTTTGGCCCACCATTCAGTTGCTCTGAAAAATTTTGGCCCAAGGCCAAACTTACCTGTCAACCCCTGGTCTACAGTAACTGCAGCTCTGTCAGGGTTTTTCTTGGCACAGCAGTACTTTGAGCTGAATGCTTGGGTCAGCTGAATAAGCCGGACTGAACAACAGCTTGTGCTAATGAGCTTGACATTATATTTGCAAGTATTTGGTCATTAACCTAATTATTAGAAAACAGAAATCTACCTAGGAACTGAGGAAAAAAAGCTTCAGCAACTATTTCAGTTTGAACATGGGTTTGTTTTGGTAATTTGATCATTATGATCAGAAATTTTAAAGATTGACTGTGTCAGATTTATAAACACTAGTCAATACATTTTTACAGTCTTTAATTTTTCACATCTTTGACAAACAATAGGTCTTGTTTCTGTTTCTTGAAAGCCGTTCCTTGCTGCATGACTGGGGTGCTTGACTGAAGAGGCACTCAACTTAAAGTGGATTCTTCTTGTAAACAGTAGAAACCACAGCTTGAGGGGTCTTCAGATCTCTGTGTGCTTGGAAAGCCTGAGGTCAGTTTTGTTGGGACTGTATCTCAGACTGAAAGTGTCACAGTGTAAAACAGATGTGCAAACACAGGATAAACAACAAACATAAGTTACCAGATTAATTTTGATATAGAGATCTTTCTTTTGCCTTTTTTTTTGTTTTTAAAATGTTTATGATAAACTGCATTGGTATATGTATGATCAATCAGTCTGTTTTAGTAATTATCTTAAAGGAAAAGTTCGGTTCCTGCAGCTTTTACATTGTTTATAGAATGAAGAACAACAATATACTCACCCAGAAGGCTTTCCTGATGCAAACGGTGCTTCGGGAGATATTTAGATCCAAAATCGAGCAGCGGACACCGATATAATGGTAGCCCGTAGGGCATAGATCGCCGCTCCTAAAAACTGCATTAATCGTCCAAAAACTCATGTTTTTCACTGATATTCCATCATGATTTGCTCCGAAAGGACCGCCATTGCAGCCTGTGTCTCTCCACACAGCGCTGTGTGGCTGAACTAACCTCTGAACTGACGAGCTGTTTACATGCCCTTTGCGCATGCGCAGTGCGGCTCATTGGTTCAGGGGAAGATCGGCAGCTACAAATCAACTTTCTTCTTCCAGTTTTGTGCAAAATGGACGAATGTCTATGGGATGAAGATGTTGTGGAGGAGGACTTTGAATATGATGGACATCCTTACAGTTTGGAGCCACAGTATACAGATATACAGATAAGGAAGCGATCGCAACGCTCCAGAGAGTACTGCGCATGCGCAAAGGGCATGTAAACAGCTCGTCAGTTCAGAGGTTAGTTCAGCCACACAGCGCTGTGTGGAGAGACACAGGCTGCAATGGCGGTCCTTTCGGAGCAAATCATGATGGAATATTGGTGAAAAACAGGAGTTTTTGGACGATTAATGCAGTTTTTAGGAGCGGCGATCTATGCCCTACAGGCTACCATGATATCGGTGTCCGCTGCTCGATTTTGGATCTAAATATCTCCCGAAGCACCGTTTGCATCAGGAAAGCCTTCTGGGTGAGTATATTGTTGTTCTTCATTCTATAAACAATGTAAAAGCTGCAGGAACCGAACTTTTCCTTTAAGACTCTTTACTAAGCAGGCTGAAGAGCAGGCATTAACTTCCAGTGTTTGAGCTAGGCTAATTAACGGTGGGCTAGTTCTGTCCAGCCAAAAGAATGATGTTTATCTGCTTGTAATGGACTTGAGAGTGAGAAAAGACATGAAAACAAAAAAATGTTGGTGTACCCCTTTCAGTTAGATTTAGAGTTCTCTGTGTGGGCTGTCATAATGTTTAACAGCTTAGAGCAGGGATCGTCAACCTCTTTGTTGAAGGGACAGTTTTTTTCAAAATCTTCACTTAGGAGCCAGATCTTAGCAGAAATTGAAATAACTGGGATATTCAGGTCCATTTAACTTGTTTTGTTTTCCTTCAAAATGTATGAAGTTCTTAACCACTGAAAATAAAATCAACCCTTATAACATGTACTGCTTCCAGACACATTTCCAAAACCGTCATTTGTTATATCAACATCTTAACATCGTAAGCCCCACTGGCAACTACTCTCCAAACAAGCAAGGCTCAAAGGCATAACAGAAAAAAACAATAAGAGCAGTAATTAATAAAAATGCACTTTAACTACACAATGACAGTTAATATAGCAACAAGTGGGACCTTGGTGAACTGAGTTTACCTTAGGGCTGGACGATTATAGTAAAAATAAGAATCCCGATTATTTTAAGTGATATTGAAATCACAATTAATATGCACAATTATTCATTTCTTTAAAAACTTCAGTATTGACTTAAACACAACTTTACAGAACCAGTGAGTGGCACATACAGTACTATTGATCCACATAAGTCACACTCACTTGCTGTGGTGCAGGAACTTGCATAAACGGCACTCCACACTGTGTGGCATGTTAATCGTTTTTCTTCGATTATAATGTTTTTATGATTGTCAGATGGCAAAATTGAAATCACGATCAAAATCTGATTAAATGTCCAGCCCTAGTTTACATTAGTTCTAGTTGTCCATCAATGGTTTTGACAATAGTACACTCATAGCCCCGGTTGCTGCTAATATGATGACAAGCTGATTTAATTAAATGGGTCTAACATGAAGTTGCTTCTGTTAAAATATTTTTTGTCTCACTTGCTTCTGGGCTTCCTTAATATCTGTACTGGGTTTAACAAAAAATAGAACCAAAAATCTACAACATATTTTGTTCTCCATATATTTTCTCGACTGTTCTGCATGCTAAGGGCTTAGGCTGCCGTTTAATGACCACTGACTTTTCACAGCCAACTTAGCATTTCAGGTGACAAAGTGCTGCTTTGGTGAGTGTTCTGGGATGAAAAGGTGCCTCTGTCTTGTTTTACACTGATGTGACTCTCCAACAGTCTTCAGATGTAACTGTAGGTATGTGATAATGCAGCAGGGTCCCATGGTTTGCCTCAGGCAGCCTCACATCTAATGGATGAATCCTGGGAGCTCATGTTTGCTCCATTTTGGGATCTGCTGAATGAAAAATGCAAGGTCTTCATTTTGCACTTTCTTTAGAGACATATCCAGGGACACAGTTGTTTCAAGTCCTTTTGTTGATATTTGACTTTGTTATTAGCATCCTGGTTTCAGGAGCATGGCTTTGGGTGAAGTACGTCTGAAGCTATTTATTCTTATTGCAGTAAAAATTCACTCTGCTGTAAGGGTGGCAGTTGCTTTTGATTTGTTAATGTGTGTGTGATTTGTTAACTCAGACTGGAGGAGATTCATTTGGAGGCCATCTGCTGTTTGGCTTTCTCCTGTCGGGTTGTGTATGCCAGCTGCTGTGACTATGAATAAACAAGTACACAGATGTAAGCGTCCATATCCCTCCCACCATCCTGTATCTGCTCCAGGTCTCTGTGTGTCCTCCTTCCTCAGCATGGGCGATTATAAATATCCACTTGTTCCTCTCTCTTCCTCCGTTCATCCTAAATATTAGATATCTTCCTCTCTCTGCTGTTCAGGCTCTCATCCCGGTGTCGTGTGAAGACGAGGCATGACAGGCACTGTTTTATTTTTATCCGCTCCTTGTGAGCGCGAGTTAGGCCGTGTAGAAAAGCACTGCCATGCTCTGATTGGCTGCCAAGTCCTCAAGGGTATTCCTCCATGCTTGGCGCCAAGTGACCAGCAGTGGATTTACCTGGCTGCTTGGCACAAGGCTCCAGGGCTGGATGGACAACTTAGTGTTTTATTCTGTCTTAAGAAGCTCAGGAAAAAGTGTTTGCCAGAAGTTATTTTCCCTGTCTGTGTGTGTGTCTTCTCTGGTCCATTTATGAATTTGAATGATGTTGAAATGTTTCTGCTACATATACTATACTATATGTAGCAGAAACAGAGTGCAGTTAAAATTGATCAAACACAAGTCATTTCTGGAGTGATTACCTTTGGGTTTGCAGTTAATGTTTTTTTGTTGTTGCTTGTATTACTTAATTGAAACCAAAATATAAAAACAGAAACACTAAGAGCCTGTTTATTCTTTCCTGCTTGTAGCCAGGGCCTGTTTCATAGATCTCAATGGGTTTTATTTTGTTTTATTTGTTACATTGCATGGATGGTTAATTGCGTTAAACCCACTACCCTCTGCCAGAACACGACCAGAGTTAATATTAACACAACTGAAGTTTATATGTCCATACCATTAAGCATTAATTTGACCTTTGTGGAAAGTTGGTGCTGTGGATGCACTGTGATATCAGAACAATCGGATAATCAGAAAGCTGATTTTTGGTATCATTTCTGCCGACAATTACAGTTGGCTTTTTGGCAGTACATATTGGGCATACAGCATGTGGCAGTTTTATCTAAAATGTACAAACGTACTACAATGATTTATCTGATCATCACTGATTGTCAATTTTTATAAGAATTTTAATTTATTAAAGAAGGAAATTATGATTGTCTTGCTTCATACCTATTTCTAAAACAAATGGACCGCCACCATTAAAGGAACAGATCAATTTTAGTAAATGAAAGGCTTTGTGATTCTGTTAGAAAAAAAAAAATATATATATATATCTTATTTACTGAAATACTAGCATATCAGATGTCAGCCAAAATCTAATATCATGCATCCCTAGTTGGTCCCTTAAGTGTAGCCATTAACACATTTTGGAGGTAATATTTCGCACATGCCTGTGTGTGAAGTTTGCATGTTCTTTACATGCATGTGTGGGTTCTCTCCAGGCACTCCAGCTTCCTCCCACTGACCAAAACCATACTCATTACGTTGATTAGTGACTCTAAATTGCCTTAGGTATGAGTGTGAGCATGAATAGTTGGATGGTTGGATATTTTTACTGGTAAAAGTTGCTTTTAAAGTAAATGTGTGCTTTTTGAAGAATTGTTTAACTGTTTGAGTAACCTGTTTGGGGCGTTGGTGGCGCAGTTGGATAGTGCACTTGGTCAGTGATCTGGAGGTTGCAGGTTCAAGTCCAGCTCCAGGCAACACATGGCGATGTGTCCTTGGGCAAGACACTTAACCCCAAGTTGCTCCCACTGCTGCGTCAGTGGCATGTAAATGGGCATGAAAGGGCGTGAATGTGTTAGAGATACTGATGGATAACTAACATAGAAACTCTGAACCATGAGTGAGTGAATGTGAGAGCGAATAGGTGTGAATGGGTAGGTGTGACCTGCGGGGTAAAGCAGCCTTGAGTAGTCCAAGACTAGAAAAGTGCTATATAAGCTCAAGTCCATTTACCATTTAACCTCCACATCAATCCTTCAAAGTGTTTCTGTTTGTATGTTTTGTATATAGTTTAATGCAAAAAAATGATGAAAGTCGAACAAAAATTGAATACTATTCTACTACAAATGGAATTTGCAAAATGAAGCATTGGCTCTTATATAGTTGAGGAAGTATATTTTAGCATAAGCTTGACTTAAAGGTGTAGTCAGCGATCTTCTAATCTTCTGATCTAATGCACTATTTGTCAAAATCACCGTATTTCAAATCACCACTGACAGCATTTAGAAAAAAGTGTGGTTTCAATACACAGTCTTGGCTCTGAATTTCAGCAGGTAAATACTGTGGCTCGGGCCGAGTCACCAAAACAGGGCACACCACCCCCACATCCAGGGGGCGATCATACTCATGTGCAGATAAGACAGAGGGGGGAGGGGGAGTAGAAGGTTGCGTAGCGTGCGCAGTTAGCGTAAGAGAGAGATACAATATGTGCAGTAGCAATGGCTGGAAAACAGCCCCAAACAAAAAGGTTAGAGGAGTGAAAAGTGAAAAAGAAGGGCTATGACCATGAAAGAGCAAAGACCCGGGTCAACATTGGTGTTGCTCTCCGACGGTGGAAGGAACTCCGCTAATTTAAAGACCTGAAAGCAGACGTGAATGTTGTTGTCTTTCTGCTGGATAGGTAAGCAAGATTAGCTTTGTGGTGCTTCACATAACAGTAACAGCCCTCGGGCATTCATCTTATTGTCTAATCTGCCAGAATGTACTGTTATCGTGATGTTATCAATAATGGAAGTTGAGTTGTCTGAAAAGTCGGGGTTACCTTAGCTACATTGGTCAGCTACGCAGTTTCTACGGCCGTTTCCATGATGATTCACATCCATCAGCTTTTGGGGGTGAAGCCAGGGGTGAGGTATGAAGGGAGAGGCGGGTCTAAATTCGTTTATCAACAACCTCTCCACTCGTTTTCTCCCACATCGCTGACTACACCTTTAAACAACCAAATGTTATGCAGGTGTACTTAAGAATATCTTTGCTATTCCTCAGTCACATGCACATAGCACATTGCTGACTGCAGGGGTGATTAGGCCACGGGCCCTACATGCACTGTGCATTCCTCCATCACATGAACAGATGATAACGAGAGCTCAGGGATATTGGGGCCACATTTTTGAGCCTATGGACATAAAATAATCACAATTTGATAAAGCTATACTTACATACTACTCAATGTTTGGGTACGATACAGTTTGTTTAAACTTCCCCCACTTTCCAGTAAATCCTATAAATTCCCTTTATTCCCATGGGAAGTTTCCAACTTGAAATATTTTCAAAATTCCACAGCATAACTTTCTGTTTCTGGAAACTTTCTGCCCCTTTGCAACCCTAAGCAAACCTGAAGTTTAACTGGAAAGTCATTTTTTTGTGAACTTTTTTGGTCATGGTCTTTGCCATCATAGTAATGCAATCTAAATCAAATAACTAAACTACAAGAGATTCTTGTGTAGGTGTCTGATTAGAGGTTTTTGAATTAGCTAACAGTGTCACAGTGGCTAACTGTTGAAAAAGGGCAATACACAGAAAAAAATAATAAAAAACACAATCACTTTAACCCGACAGTGTGCAGCTAGTTTCAGGGTTTGGAGATTTAAAGTAACATCATGTTCTGTTAGAGGGCTTTGGATAAATGACACTACAGGTGTCACATCCAGGTTCAGAGGGGCTTCAGAGTTAAAATGTAACTTATTATCACTTCATTTTTACACTTTTTTTCTACTGCAACACCTTTTCCGCTAAGAGTAAGCTGTCAAGGATTTGGCTTATCTAAAGTTTATTCATTTAAATGTCTGTGATTCTCATGACCACCTACCAGTATCATTTTCTTAATTATTGTGAGGGATATTTAGTTTTGTTATATAAACTTTGATGTAGTATAGATATGTCAGGTTTTCTTTAATTAGTGGAACAAAACGTATAGTGGAGCCTGAGAGGGCGTTGCCGTGATAAGGGAAATCTACAATCATAAATATTATTAAAAAATCTGAAAAAGAAATTTGTGTAGCTCTAAATGAGTCTGTTTGCAATTTGACTTTAAAAGTTCCAAAAAACGTGTTTTTATATTTTTTTGTGTTTGGGGATTGTTGCACTGCTAAGAATCTTTATTGACTATTTTAGCAAAAAGTGAATCAAAAATTAGATAAATTATTCATTTTGTGGATTTCGAAGATTTCGTGTGAATGCCCCTCACTCCTCTTGCAGTACCCAACAGCGATCTGTCAGCTCTTGGAAAATTTCACACACATTTGATCTTGAGTTACTGATTTTTGTCTGTAGAGTTTGCAGAATCTTAATGAACTGACTTTATGGAAACACCGTCCATGAAAAGCAGAGGGGAGTCAGAGCATAATGTAATCCTGACTGAGTTGGGCTTTTAATGTGCCATAAAAGAACATTTTGGGATCTTCGGAGATTGCTGATGAGGTATGTGCTGACTGAGCTCGAGGAAGTCCTGGTGCTGAAGGTGCAGGTTGTTCAGCAGCAGGTGTTCACTTCTCGGCCTTAATTGGCTCTCATGTTGTGAACTCACTCACACAACTCACTCTGTAACGTCTTTGAAGCATCACACCGAGCAGAGACTTCATTAAAACCAAAACTGCATAATTAGAAACTCACCATGTGGGAATCCCCTCACTGGGTCATGATGTATGAAGCTGTCTATAAGGTTACAGCATGACTGATGGTTCATTTACTCTATAGTGGTCTGTTGGCAACAGGAATAGTGTAAATGTTGATATCATGTTGTTCTACATGTGTGCTGAAGAAATAAGTTCACTTATCAATTGATTAAGTGTTTTTGATATCTTATCAATACTTAAATGTCTCTGTGCTGGTGGTGCAGTTTCCTGCTTAGTAATGCACCTGTTATAACGATGGGCTATGGTTTTCAAATACCTGAGAGGTTATTGATTTACACGGAGAAATCAATGTGATCTTGTGGCTTTTATCACACTGTAGACTAAAAAGTACTGAAAAGCAGCGATGGAAGTAACACATTACCAATACTCATGTTAGGGTAATTAAGTAGATTTTATGGGTACTTGTACTTTTATGAGTGAGTATTTAAGAGTGTTATTTTACTCATACTTGAGTACAATTTACACCATGTTATCTTAGGGCTGCCAAATTGTCGTGTAAATTGAGATGAATTAATTACAGTCATAAGCGCACTATGTTTTTTAAATGCGTTAATTAATTTTTTAATCTAATTTCACTGTTTTGTTATTTTCACAGGACGGAACCTTAAAATACCAGGGAAGCTGATGATTGGATGATCAGTCTGCTCGTCACACTCTTCATAGACCAATCCACATCAAGCCACAGTATGACGTAGCAGCTTGACCCTGTTGTTAGCCGTTAGCTTAAACTACCAATACGTCAGTCCTTAGACTATCGACTTATCTTACATTAAATGATAACACAGATGTATCATATGCCACATGTGACAAGACAAAACTCACCAAGTTCTCCCGGTAAACTTTTGAGGATGGCATGTTTCATGTTGTAGGATAACCATGACTATGGCGAGGTGTTGTTAGCACAGCATTTCCGCGTCTCTCTCGGTTTCCATGCAGTGATCTCTGGTCGGGAGAAGAGCAAAATCCTGATTGACCATAAGAAAGCATGAAATGACGTTCTTCGCTCCTCCTTTAAAGGAGAAATCGAGTCCATTTCTGATAAAACTGCAGATCATGCTGTCACTTCCTGTTGTCAACACATCAGCAGCTCCTCCTCTGTGCCCTGATTGGGCGTTAAAGCTGGAGAGTTTTTATGCATTGGGCTTCTTGTGCTTTAGTTTTTGGGGGGTGGAGAACGATCTTTTGATGTGCCGCAATAATCTAATGAATTTCAATGAAAATACCTCAAGTTAAGGCTTTTTTCAGCAATTTTTAAGTGAGATTAAAAAATGGATTGATTAGATTAATAAATTACAGGTCATAATTAATTAATCACTCATTTTTTTATCTACTGACAGCACTATGTAATCTGCTTCACTACTTTTAAAATCAAACATCACAACTGAGTCGCTCACAATTTGAATTAATATTCAAACCTTTCACCTGCGTCTGTGTGGCCAATAAAGTCGTCCGATCATGACTGTGCCACCATTTAATCTATGACAAAAAGAAAGGACAACTCCGCTGCAGCAGGCACAGGTTTCTGAAGGTGACATACCCACACAGCGAAGTAGAGAGTCATTTATGGACTGAAGATTTTCCTCCCATGACCTCTGTGTGAGTTTTGATGAACTCTCTTACTGTTGAAACATCAGCTGCTGCTGTGAAGGGATGGAGTGTCAGACCTTTTAAAACGGAGGCATGTTGGTGATACAGCTTCAGAAAAGATGAGAGAAATGAAGTGGAGGATTTTTACACAGGGATATCAGGAATATGTTTTTCAATACCATGTGATGTGATAGCTGTCAGTCTTGCTCCGCCTCAGGTGTGTGTCATAGTGTTAAATGTTCATCTGACACATTTTGGAAAAGGCATCAAGATTGTTATGAAACTAAAAACTGATTATTTAATTGTTCAAGATTATTTTAGATAAGCTTCAAAAGTAACTAGAGAATTTGCATTTCCATGCAGGAAATGCGTTGAAATGCTGAGTGTGACTGCTGAAACTGTGAAATGAAAGTGTTCAAAGTAATGCAAAGAAAGTTGAAATTGTGACATGAATAGTTGTAAGCAGTAAATCAGGGCTGAAAATGTGTGAAATGTGCAATAAAAATGTTTGCAGAACATTATAGATACTGGAGCTCAGGTGTGCGTCGTGACCACGCTCTAACTTCAAAGAAATGTGCAAAAGTTGATGCTGCTTCAACAGTCATATCTCAGAAACTGCAGCAGATAGTGAAAAGTACATCAAAACTGTTTGCAGATGTGAAAGAAAGCAGAAAATGAATGACTGTTTTGTAACATGGTTAAATGTGTTGATATTTGTAGATGCACCTAATAAAGTGACCAGTCAGTTTAATACGTCTAAAGTAAGGTTGAGAGTGTAAAGACAAGCATGATTACGCCATTATAAAGAAGGATCTGTATTAGCTGGAGAAGAAAAGTACCTCTACTAGGAATTGAACCCCGGTTTCCGCTCCACAACCTGCTGCGCTATCTATTTATCCATGGGGTTAAATATGTTGAGTCATGGAAAGCAGGCTATTTCTCCTGAGCACAGCAGCTCAGCACCGATAACGCTTCCGGGTAAACGAACGCTCGCTGTGTCTAAATCGGGATAGATATCAGGAAATGGATTTCACCGTGAGCGTCACAACAAAAACAACAAAAAATGCTGAAACGTTTAATAAAATTCTCATGTCTGTACTGCTTAAAATGTTAACACAGTGGTGAATTAAAAATGCGCTTCACTCGGCTGTCCGGGTCTTCGGTCTGACGCGCTCTAACATGAAGGATTTCCTCAAAAGTTGGTGTTGCTTAAAAATTCATTTTTAAAAAAATATAGGTGGAAGCATGCCCAAGCTGTGGAGCTTCAAAGTTGCAAAAGTTTTCAGCAGAGCTGCGGAAACGTCCCATTGATTTCAATGTAAAAATACATGCAGAAATTATTTTTTACTGTAAAAAGTATAACTGTTAAACCTGTGAAAAATACAAGCGCACTTCTCATGAACATGCTGCATATGTCAATTTTTTTCTGTGAAAATCTGTGCAAATTTGAAGCCTGTGAAAGGGGGCAAAATCTCAGTGATGAGAAAAAGAAGAAGAAAAAGAACAAAATGGAGGTTAGGGAGAACAATAATGATAAGATTTCAAAAAGCACCTCAAAAATCACAACATTTCCTCATGATGATTATAAAACTGTTCATAAAAATGATCAGAATGCCGGAAAGAAATGATTTAAGTTAAAAAATGTCAGGTAAATATTCTCTGACCTCCATCTCACCTGATGATGCCACATAAATATTTATGATTTCCCCCCGGCAAGTAAAACATGATCCTGTGGAAAACACTGAATAACAACAAAGACAATGATCACAGTGATAACACAGGCTAATATTATACACTGTAATTATTATTTTGTGAACCCTGTTTTCAAGGTAACACACCATTGTTGTCATTTAGTTGTTTTTTATTAATGCATTATTATGGTGTAACAAATGCCAAATTAAAGCAACAAAAAACACATGACCCATTACAGAGCAGACATGTCAAGTAGTGCACGAGTACTTTTACTTGTAATTGAGTACACTTTAAGCAATGCAGCAGTACTAGTACTTGCATATAACTTTTCAGTACTCTTTCCATCTCTGCTGTAAAATACAATGGCATATCAAGAACAAGGGCTGGGACAGTTTTAGTACAATAGTCAATGATTTGTTGCAGCCCTAACAGTAACTTGGAGACCCTGCCCCTACTGTATATTGAGGAGGTGCTGTTAAAGTATAAACTGTAATTGAAGTATAGAGCTGTGAGTTCAGCCACTCATACAGACGAGATGCCTTATACTGTGCCGCAAAATAGCACTAATGTTTTTTTTTCAGATGACGGGGTATAGGCTGCAAAAGATTAAAGGATTAATCGTTGTTTTGATGGCATATCTGCAGCTAATGCTCACACTGCTAAATGCAGACAAGCTTCCTCTCTTGCACAAACTTGCAGGATGTATGTTTGGTGTCGAGGCAGCATCATGAGCCCTAATTTCAAAATGCTCTCAATGTGGTCACTGGGATGGTACTTTTTCAGGTGGAGAAAGAGTTTTGTGGCGTTTCATGCCCTAGTTGGCACCATCTGGTGACATATTTTGCAGACCAGCCTCGTGTGCTCCACATCGCTTTTGTGATAACACAATCAATGCATTTCAACACAGTCAATGTCATGTAGCCTTTTTTTTACTAACAAGTTTATCAGACAAATTTTGACTGTAGCAAGTGGGTGTAACCAAATTCATGCTCTTTGTTTTGGTGAGTGGAAACCAGTGTTGAGACTCCATTAGTGCTCCCTAATGGAGGGGGCCTGAACAGAGGTGGCCTTTTGTCGTTACATCATAGTCAATGGTGCCATGACTGTTAGTCATGCAGACTTTATGGGAAGGAAGATAGCAGGATAAGCTATCTCGTAAGTTGTGCCATCTGGACTCCCTTGTGACTGTTTCACTTCAACCCATTTTTGGTTATTGTTGGTGGGATCATGTGTTCTGATGTGGTCAGGAGGGCGGGAATGGGAGCGGTCAGCTGCTGGATATAGGAGCAGCAGCTGTGCTTCTAGGAGCCCCTGGTGGGCTGTCCTGAACGTGATCAAGCTCACTGCACACTGGGTGCCTGGAACCCAATGGGTAGGGGCCAGGCCATGCCGGCTACTGTGTGCATGGTGGAGTAGTTAATTTGAATGCCCGAAGAGTAAGAACATGGGCTGGACGATGGCTGTCAGGGGGGACAGAGAGGTACAGGGACCAGGTCGATGAGGCGAAGTGCCAAACCGCTTCTATACCTGACCTGACCAGATTCACCAAACAAGTTGATAGTATAATGTGTTTAAAGATTGTCATCATGATGTGTTCAAATGTTACACATAGAATAATTACATCAAGATTTTGCTGAAAACTTGGATAGAGTTATGTAGTTAGTAGTGAAGTATGCTTGTTTCCCCATTAGTTTAGAATAGGTAGATATGATTATGAATAAAAAATATATATATGTAAAAGATCAAACATAGATTTTATTGAAAACGTGTTGCCTTTTTAGTTAATAACGGAATGTTAACTCAGTTTGTATCAGTGTTGTAAAATACTCTGTGATTGTATTGATGTTCTCTAACAATAAAAACTATCTATGGGGATATCTATGAAAACTCAGATAATGTAGAAGTATCAGTATATGAATAAAAGTTTCTGCACCCCTTACCTGTATCATAAATGTCTGCAATTTAGTCATTTTTTACATTTAATTAGTATAGCTATAAGAAGTTAAAAAAATAAATGGTACCAGGTATTGCTTGCCTTATTTTTCAACAAGACAGCAGGCCACTGGTCTGCAGTGCTAATTTGTTCAACTAAAGTTCAGCTTTACACGGATCATATTTTGCCCCTTTAAGCAGATTCTGAGCTCTGGGGGCTACACACCATTCCTGCTGAATCTGCACCTTTATACATGAGTCTGTATTTTAAGGGGGCATACACTTTAAAGGATGAGGACATTTAAATAGAGTTGCAGGTCTGATAAATGTGACCATTAAGTTGCACTCTGGTAAATATAAAATTTGGCATTTTGGAGCTCGAGTCTCACTAAGGATAAAATGTTTGGATATCTCTGTCTCTGCTGCACTCGTTTGGACCAGTACTTACTTAATATGCCTCTGTTATTATTATATTACCTTCCAGACATTTATATATGGTCTTTTTGAAACTTTTAACACAAAGAGTAGTTAGAATTATGTACAGATTTTATAACACCAGACATGGACAAAGCATCAGACTGATACTTCTATTTCTATTCCAGCAAGTGGACAGTGATATAACTCCAAGTCTAAGTGGAATGTGAAGTCGTCAGGTTCACATACAATGATGCTCTGCTTGTAAAAAATTCACACGCCTTATGTAAGCTCACAAATCTGTCCTCTACAGCCCCAGCTGTTGCTACGTAACTGAAAAGAAACTCTAAAATGACCAAAACTAATTAAATAAAGCTACTGTGCTTTTAAAAACAAAGGTTTTAAAGCCTGTAAAACTTTGTTTTTAAAAGTGTTCTAGAAATAATTTATCATTATAAGTATTATGCAGATCACAAAAACACACAAGTGGACATGGATGAAAGCTTGCAACAAAATCATGTCACAGTAGAAAACAAATTTCCTCTTTGTTGGCTCTCATACCGTAGGTTTACTGATCATCCAATCAGAATCAGATTATCCTCTCTAATATGTCAAGTTACCCTGGTCAAAAAACAAAACTTTCCTTTTTGCAGAGTCTTTCTTAATACATAGTGAGGAAATTTTATATCAGATTAAGTTGCTTTTGCCTTTGCTCTCATTGTCATGTTTAAGTTTGCTTCCTTCCTGCCAATTTGCTTCCTGATTGACTTTTCTCAGTGAACTCCACACACATCAGGATTTCAGATAGTAGATGTTGAACCCTTTTAATATTTAAGATTCAAATATTGAAAAAAAAAAAATGAAAAAACTTAAAAAGCAGTTTCTAATTTTCTGAAAATTCTGCCTATAATATCTGTATTATGGGGTAAGATGTTGGAAATGCCACAAGCACTTCCAGGACGTTTTGCAGTATGAACCAGGATGTCCCATTTTTAAAGATTAGATTAGATAGAACTTTATTAACCCCTTGGGAAGACTCTTTCAGGGAAATTAAGACTCCAGTAGAATTGCATATACACAGGCAGAGAAAACAAAGGATTTCAAAAAGTATAAAACCATTTTCAGACATAAATGAATCTGAATAATAAATAAACAAATAAAAATATGGCTACTGGCTGGCTATTGCTCCTTTCTGTCCTCTGTCTTCCTGTTACTCTTCCTCCCAACTGGTGAGGAGCTGTACAGTCTGATGGTCTGAGGGACAAAAGAGTTTTTCAGTCTGTTGGTCCTGAACTTGTGAAGCAGCAGTCTTGGACTGAACAGGCTCCTCTGGTTGAAAGGTGAAGTTTTGAATGGCTAACAGCTGTGATATGATTCTGCATGCTGACCTACCTCCTTTGAAAAAGAAAACATTAGGAGGGATTTTTATTGATCTTTTATTGCAGACAATACCCTGAATTGGTATCTTGTCTACCGCTGTTATCAGGCACAGACAGCAATCCTGAGGAGAGACACAAGGGTTGTAGCGCATAAGTGAGCAGCAGAGATGGGCAGAGCTGACACGGTCTCTTCACGTCATACTGTGGTAATAATTTGAGTGGGCCCCCTGGTGGCAAAATGTAGGTACTTTGGACTTAAATAAATTGAAACAGTCCATATTTCAGCTCTCCACAGCCCACACAGTCAATAATTAAGACAACACAAGTCGAGCACATTAGCAAATTGGGGCTCCCTTTTGAGATCTGTAGCAGATCAGGGCTTTAATGAAGCTGCTTTAAAACAAGCCCACTGGGTCTGTTTTTACAGTCACATTGAGACTGTTAGAGAGGATGAGGCTGCTGGTGCCAGAGGACATGTTGAAAATGGTGTTCAGATTTCTCTTGTTATGAAGGTGACTATTAGCACCAGAGAACTTTATTTTCTTTAATTAGACTGTGACAGTAATCAATAGCTGCCAGACACTGAGGAGAAACATTCAGCGGGCTAAATGTCAAGATGAGACATTTGCACAGATGGTCTGAAATCTGTGGCTGAATTTATTAAACACAAATTGGCTGCTAAAATTAGAAGTTGTTGTCATTGCTTTCACATATAGCATCTTGTATGTTATGCTATAGAGCTGTGTTGGACTCAGGATTTGTCAATTAAATCCACTTAGCTGTAGAGAGTTAAGTTTGACTGTTCAGTCCTCATCGTCACTCCCTAAAGACTGTTGTGTTATCTTCAAGGTTTTGTACTGATTATAAGGGCTGTCTTTTTACATTTAACCTTCAATATCTAACTGGTTTATCCTTTATCATGGATGTTCACGTAGGGAACCCCTGTATGCATTCCTGTGATTCCAGTTCACAAAAATGTATTCACAAGCAAGGAATGATAATGAGCTGTGATCCTGAGCTTTGACACATCAATCAATCAATCAATCATCAATCAATCAATCAATCAATCAATCAATCAATCAATCAATCAATCAATCAATCAATCAATCAATCAATCAATCAATCAGCAATCAATCAATCAATCAGTCAATCAATCAGCAATCAATCAATCAATCAATCAATCAGCAATCAATCAATCAATCAATCAATCAATCGGGGTGCTGGTTTGGCGTAGTGGTTAGCACCCCATGTACATGCTTCTGCCGGTCCAGGTTCGAATCACGCCTGTGACCAGTTTGCAGAGTGTCTTCCCCTACTCTCTCTCCCCCTTTCACAAGCCTATCCACTGTCTCTCTCCTATCAATAAAGGCACAAAATGCCCAAAAATATACATAAAAAAAATAAAAAAACCAATCAATCTTTATTTGTATAGCACCAATTCATAACAAGTGTTATCTCGAGACACTTTACAATAGAGCATAAAGTTCTTCATTTTATGGATACACATATATGCATAGATACATATATACATATAAAGATACACATATACATATATGTGTACATATACATATATATATACAAATATATACATCCAACAAGCAACATGAATCCATATAGCCAATCATGAATCCCTCCATCATGGCGGCAAGAAAAATCCTTCTGTTAAGCAGCAGGAAATCTTGAATGTGGATCCCAGTCTCATGATGAACAGCAAATCCACACGATGCTGTGTCGGGTGTGAGGGCAAAGGAAGGAAGGTAAGAGGAGACAAGTGGACTAAAGTAAGAACTAAAGTTAGGGACAGAACCATAGACCTGTCGTCTGATCTATTAGAGGTTAGCCTCTTGAGATGCTACATCTCATTTTCAGGAGGGTCCTCATGTCTGAATGGTTGTGGTGATCATTTTATAGAGGTATAAGCAATGATATTCTTTCTGAAAATAAGAATTTATGGTAGTGACGAACTCATGGGTGCCCAGACCACAAGTGCATCCCAACCATATTTGTCTCAGTTAAGTATAAATTTGTTAAAGGCCTCTTGAGATGTGACATCCCATTTTCAGAAGGACCTCATGCCTATGTGGTAATTAAAAAGTAGATACTGTAGATGTATTGATCATGGATATGACCCCTAAAATCTACCCTTTTGACTCACCAGACAGGAGGGATATTTGTGCAACATTTGGTGAAATCCCCTTAAAGACTGTAAGATATCAGTTCACAGGTAAGGGTGACCAAGATGCTCCATGACCTTGACTTTTGACCTGTGGTCTTCACAAAATAGATACAAGACAAAACACAGCAAATATAAAGCTTCAAGAAATGATTATAACAACCATAACAGGTTAAAAAATGTGTTCATAGCCTGCATGTCTATTCTCACCTGTTAAAATTGAGCTGCATTTTGCAGGAGGGCAGTCCTGGTACCCAGTGTTTTCATAAAACTTTGTTGCCAGATTTGGCAACTTTTCAGATCCCAGTAAGGCCTTGTTTTTCTAGAAGGATAGCCCCAAACCAGCAACTTTGAGTTCAAGAGTGTTGCTGTATTGTTATTGCATGAGAGCTTTTTATCTCCTTTCTCTGACTCCTTTGTTGAGTGACAGACACGTCCTGGAAAAGTCCTGGAAAATAATTTCTAGAAAAGAGTAGGATCCATGAGAGTGTCCTTGAAGGAGTTTCAAGCTACAGGTGTGACGGAAGCAGGAAGTGACTGCTTTTTTGTACATTAGCATCTATGCTAACAGTTTAAGCAGTATTTTTGTCAGATCTTGACCACATTTTGTTATTGAGTAAACACTGAACACTAGAATCACTTACCAATGTTCACTCCACTTCTGACATGTTCTGGTGAGAGTTTGTACTTCTCAGGGACTCGTGTTTTATTGTTAACACTGCAGAAGTCGCACCCAAATACCACAACACACTTTCAGTTACATATGTTGTAGGAAAAGTGTTATATAAATAAAGTTTGATTAATTGATTGATTGACGACATCTTATTAGCCCATAATGAATGTGGTAACAGAACAATAGTCCAATCACCTGCTGGATGCTTTTTAAAGTTTCTGTCCATTCCCAAACACTTTCTGTGGGCTGTTGTCCAGATGGACTGGGGAAACATTGTGAAACAATATCTCTGTCCTCTTTGTCTGCACCAGTATGGAGGCATAGAAAGATAGATACATTTCTTTTATTCATTTTACTATGTTTATCTGCTTGATTGTATTATTATATTATTCATAGCATTGTTTTACATTCATGCACTTATTTTTTATTACTTATTGTTTTATGAAAATGTTTGTTTTAGTGTTTTTATGATTCTTTGTACAGCACTTTGGACATGTTTTTTTCAGTTAAATGTCCTATACAAATTACATAGGTGGATTGGATGGATTGATTTTTTGACCTGGTTAATCAAATGTCTGCAGGTTTAGGTAGTTCATCACTGAGCCAGACAACCTTTGGTGCTTTCTTTGTCATAGTTGATGCTTATGTTCAGTTTTTGAGGCAATATTTGTTTTTCTAGAGTTTTACTCTGAGTTTTGTTCTTTGCTTTCAGCAAGGTCTTTTATATAATAACTCTGCTTCTTGCTCAGTGCTGTCCTTCGTCATTAAATGTATTGAGCTGCAGTTTTTCTCTTAAACCCACTGACCTGTGAAACAGACTTCTATTACAACCTGAATGAAAGAATTCTTTCAGTGCTATCTCTGATGAGCTTTGGCTTTCATTTATGTCTTACTAAAGCTCCTAATCATTTGAATCCCATCATCCTAATGGCAAAGAGGATGAAAAGATTATGAAGGGGAAGTGTTCAGAAATGCAGAGCTAATTCTGAAATGTAATCAAGAATCTGCCTTGTTAATCATTTCTTTTTTTGCCTAACAGAAAATTCACTGAATTGTAGCAGCTGAGTGCCAAATGAAGCTTCCTGCTTTTATCTGAATAATTAAATTCACACAAACAGACCTGGAGTTATAGCTGCAGATAGTCACCAAAAGCTGAATACTACTCTCACTTCAGTCTTTAAAGATACTGTAGGTGGGAGGTTTTTGTTTCCCTTTAAAGCTGAGCTGTGAGAATTCAGTTACGTAATCCGGCGTGCTTTATCTTAGTGTTTCTTACAGACTTTTAAGCAATGTTAACGTGTATAAGTGTTCCTGTCTGGGAGGAACAATCGTGTCTCTTTGGATTTTGTTCTCCTGTTCTCTCCCAGATAGTAGGAGAGTTAGACAAAGAAATCAGGACGTGCTGTCTGTCCCTGAATTTTGAGGATTTCAGCAGTGACTGACGGCCACAGAGATGCTGTCTCATGGTGCTTGGTGATCGAGGACGATGAGTCAGCAGAGAGGATGTTAGCTCAGACTCTCCATCCTAATGTTTTGAGCTCTCATAATGGCTGATGCAAACTGATGCTGAGTCAGACAAATATTTATGATAACAAATGATAAACTTCATATGTCATGATATTTCATAATTGTTATTGATATGGTGAATTTTTGCACACTGAAATGTCTAATTTATATTTTTTATTCACTAACTACACGCTAAATATTTAAAGTTTTTGCATGTTGTTTTTTTCAGTTGGTTCAAAGGGGTCCATTTATTCTTTTGAGTTTTTTATTCCCTTTAGTCTGTTTTACACCAGTTAGCTGTCTAAATTCTGACATCGGTTGTGTTCTTGTAGTGTTTGGTGTGACACAAGAAAGTTGACATGGTACACGACACTCTAGGGCTGAAAGATTTACTAGGAATTTCACACAACACAAACATGTGATCACCAAAGCTGCAGTGTTTTGCAGCACTCCTCACTGAACCAGAATCTTTTGTCAGCTGTTTTTTTGCAAATTTCAGGCAATTTACATTTAAGAATATCCCGCAAATGATCGAACTTACTCACATTTGCAACTCAGTTCTCATTGTACTTTAAAGAGCCGTTCAAAAGAGTCGACTCATTTGTGAAAACATCTCCAGCTCAGAAGTGCTGGTAAGCAGGTTAACGACACAAAGCCTCTGTTAGAAGTTGGAGTATCCTTTGAATAATGAAAAAGGATTATTTATCATCAATATTAGATGTTGATTTCCTTACTGTTTTCTCCACTGTAAACATTGTGAAGATTGCACTGAAGCTTGATTTGTAGAAAATCACAGTTAAATTTTTACTGAAATCTTTCAGCCCTATGGCACACCAACAAACTCAATCACCAAACAAGGTCATTGTGGCAGCTCAGTCTTGCATGGTCAAACTCCATTTTACCGTAAACAAACATGGTGGACAATAGCAGGTGAAATTAAAGGTAGATGCAGCTTCTTGCAGCAGCCTTTGCAGTTGTGATTTCTGTCCAGCTCATCTCCTGATCAGTTTGTATTATGTAATTTAAAGGTCACGCTGTATAGATGTTTTTGTTTTGCCCCTAATCAGCAAGTTGGTCATCTGTTATGTTTATCCAACTTTATGGTGTTTAATTTTTGCCCTGGTTACATTTGTAGTGCTAACTGCATGTCCAGCTTGTTCCCTGAGTGGTTTTGTTCTGCTCCATGTGACATAGCACTAATAGCATGTTCGCTTTCCTCCGCACACTCCACATGCATGGCCTATGCTTGAAAAATAATCTATGCTCTTATCATCACTTACTCCTTATGTGCATTTATACAGAATTGACAGAATCCGTACAGCTTCAGGTGCAGTCTGGACGGTTGCAAAAGCAGGCAGAGCTGGCTTTTATAACAGGCCTGCTTGCCCAGCTGTGTGACTAACACGCTGTGTGCATGTGTTGAGATGCAGCAGACACCTTCACCCTGTGGAGTCGCTTAGTTGTACAGTTTTCAGAGGCTTCTCCAGATTAAAAAAAACCCATATACGTAGATCAGCTTCTTAAATAAGACAACGGTAATTCCTTTATAATAGAACCAATGCAAGTTTTTTGTGGATTTTCATACAGCAGTAGGTCATAAAGCAGTCATATATGCTGTCAAGCATTGCTTTTTTCCAGCAAAACACCAGTTTGATCCATAAAGCAGCAGTCAAAGGTTTTAACATCAGTGCTATTACAGCCTGTGGCAATCATGGCTGTCAGGTTTTCCAAACATACTCCACTGCAGGTTGCTGTGTTTTGTTGTAAATTAAGAAAGAAGTCCCCAAACACAAGCGTGTCTTTGCAGCTCCAGCTGCAGTTGCACAGACTCAGGCACATGTCTACTTCATGACTGTGTTTTGTGTATTAAACACTCTGAAAGCTCAATAAATGATCAAATCATGACTTTTTCGAAGTGCCACTCGCTCTGGATCAGAACATGATGAAATGGAAAAATGTTGCCTGAGTTCAAGTCATAAAAAGTGACCCTGTCTTTTCTTTTCCATAAACATCACTCTCCTCTGTTCGTGGATACTGAATATGTTCACCACTGGCGATTTTTAAGGGGCCGTATACAGGACGCCTAAAGCGGTCAAATCTGATAAGTTTTCATTGGGTTTTGGCCTTTTGTTTACATGGGAACAGTATGCTGAGTGCCTGAATCCCCAAACTTTTCAAACCAGTTTTCAGAGTGGAGGGTTTTAAAATGCTCCCCCATTCAGTTCTGTATAAACATTAAGCATTTCTGGGTAAATGCTGACGTCACAGCAAGCATATCACTCTTTCACATGGTTGCTGCGCTCACAAACCAGGAACAACAACAGCTGTGAGTAACGTGTGAGCTGCTTACAGTGCTCAGTTTGTTATCCAGACAAAACTATCCAATCAGATTTGTTGCCCAGAAAAGAAACTCCTGCGTCTTTGTGCATCCACTCGCCATTGTTGTTTGTGAAAAGTTTTCTTCTCTGAATGTTTATTGTAGCAGCGCTGTTTCTCTGCAAACATACACCGCCATCTACTGAACTGTTATGCACACTACAGCGGTTTCATTCGTCTCCAGCATCTCTGTCTGAACGCGGATTGACTTTGAATACACAAGGGATAAATCTTTGCGTTTTTAAGTCACAGAGTCTCCGTGTAAACATAGCCTAAGTCATGTGTAATCACGTAAGATATTCTGCAGGACCACCAGATAATCGGGCCTTTGCAACTTTGATCTAAATTTGGTCTGTTTTCTTTTAGTGTCTGCTTGCTGAAGTCAAGGTTTAGGTCTTACTTCTGACAAAGTGAACTAATTTGATTTCAAAATTCTTATAATGAACAGCCAAAAGTCTGTTCTTTGCATTGATTTGCTTTCTGAATCAACAAATTTGTTTCATCTCATTTGTCAATTAGGACTTGACAATAAAAAAACTGATGAAGTTCTTGTCATTTGATTGAGATTAAGTTTCTTTGGAGTTAATTGTCAAAACTTTAGATCAATTCAGGTGGGTTTGTTTGTTTGTTCAGTAGCTTGAAAAGTCATTCAACAAGATTCAGGGCCCCTCTTACTTCACAATGTAGTTCAGCTCTTGCCACCACCTCTTACTCACAGAGTTTGACTTAATTAGCGAACGTATGATGGAGTTTTAATCAGTAACAAACCATGACTAAGTAAGCAGAACTGTTGCCTTAAGTGGGAAAGCTCTGGAGCTGAAGGAGCGACATGGTGTATTGATAAATTAGCATGAAATCATTAGCATAATCAGCAGCGGCACATCAGATCCTGCCTTGCAGATATGGATACTGAGTGAGAGCACAGACTCGTGTAATTAGTCTCCCTGATTAAAACTCTTTCTGCAAACAATTGTAACTGGGGTCTATTTGATTAACAGTGAATTAGAGGCAGATTATGTTGACTGAGGGAGACAGTGCATGCACATTCTGAGGACTCAGTTACAGTACGTCTCCCTCTCATTAATAATGAATTTAAATTTGACAAAAAGTTAAAAACAACAAATCTGAAATGGCAGCTGAACAAACAGATGGTATGTGCTGCATTAGGGGATTTGTGGGTGATTAGAGCTGGATTTAGAAGTCAAGAGATGAAGTATCAGTAAACTGGTTGAGGATCCAGAGTCTGGTCAGTGTTTCTGGGCAGATCAGACTCAGCTGAAGCACTTTGGATCTGTTACACTCAACTTAAAGCAATGTAAGATACCGGCTCCCTGCCAACCACTTGCACTGAAGCTAAATGGACATAAGAGGAGGATGTCATTGATTTTTGCTTGCTTTCTCGTTTGCTGAGCTCATGTCCTCTTCTTTAGTAAACCACAGAGGATAAAAAAAATAATTGGAAAACCATACATGCCATTTATCAAAGAGTCAAACCTGTCTCAGCAGCCCTGTGATTGAGAACAATTTATTCTAATATAATAGGCCTTATGTCCCTTTAAATGATGAACGCAGTATTGAATTGTTATGAAATTAGTTGGCTGTTTTACTGCAATTTATCAGTCACAAACCGTAACCTGCCAATATCATAAAACTGCCTGTGCAGTTAAGCCTCATTTTTCAGTGTAGATAAGCAGCTGATCTTCCTTGAAATATACTCGGTCCTCTTCTTTTGTATTCCCTTAATTTATTAATTTCCTGAGCAGACACTGAACAGGAGCGCAGTGATTCTCTTGTGCCCATCTCTAGTTTTGTCTTTGGGATTATTTATTATTCATTGAAAGTGAGAGTCTATGTTCATTAAACAAGCCAGATTATAACCATTAACACATTTCCATTGGTTGTCCAAAATAACTAATATTTTCTTTGTTTGGAATTTCAAGGTTTTAAAAACTAAAACTTATTATTATCAACATTATTATTTTAAATACTTAACTATTTACTGATATGATTTATATACATAAAAAAATCATCAAAAACATTTTTGTGGGTTTTCCAAACTCAATCCCATCTATTTAAATTTATTCCTAATTGTTGTTTTATTTACAAACATTCTGCCTTGTCTAATTGATTTACCACAAATATTTGTGCATTTTTTTGTCATCACGTAATTATTAACTTTAAACCTTTAAGTCCCACATCAAGAAAACATCTGGTTATTGGTTTGTTTCTAGTTTTCTCTGTTTCCTGAAATATTAATGGAATCAAACAATGATATGATTTGTTCTGTTATTTAAAACATTAAATATACATCTTGTATTGATGACCTCTGCCGGCTAAGTTGGTAGTTCAAGGGTTAAACACTGGCAGTCAACGAGTACAGCTAGCCTGACTCTGCCTACAGCCATCATACACTTTTGCAACTCCAAACAGTCCTGTGTGCTTGTTTTTACTCAATTTTTTAATGTGTTATTATTATGTGATGTTGTGCTACCGAAGTTTTGTTTTGTTGACATATTTCTGCTCTGGTTTGCACTAGAGATGTGACATTTGCAAACGAGTCAAGTCTTTTGAATGGCTTTTTTAAGTGAAAGATAGGAACCAATTCACAGTTGTGAGTGTGAGTGATTTGGATCTACATACTGTAGCTTCAGCTAAATTTGCAAATATTTGGCCTTTAAGACAGAGGAAGACCCCCTTGAAAACTAAATGCCTCAATTGGCTAACCTCACACACACACACAAGCACACGCACACCCGCACACACATGTACATACATATACAGTATATATGTATATGTATATATATATGTATATATATATTTCAGATTACATTTTGCGTGTCATTTTTTGATTTTACATTCAAAAAGATGCCTTATTGTATTGTGTGTGGTGGGACTACTGTCTATTTTCTTGAATATCAGTGTCCTACACACTGTCTACAAATTTCAAATCCAGTGTTGTTGCACAGAGTTGCACAAGTAACACCAGTGTGAAATTGAGACCTCAAACCGACAGTGATTTCCTGTGTCTCTGTTATGCGAGTTTCCTCATAATCTAGCTCTATGAACACTGTGCTTTTGTTGTTGCTTTCCACTCAGATCAACACAGAGGCCTCAAATATCAGGCAAATGTTAAATTAAATCCTGGATTTTTTCTGACATGAAAGAACTACGACTGTTTCAAGTTTTATTCGACCGTTTATGGATGGAACAAACAAAACCACACTTAGTGATGTGACAGGATGTGTGGTTTCTTTACATGATGTCGTTTGTCAGCACTTTGGTGCAAACCTTGATTAGATTAGGGTTCAACACTTTGTTCTGTAAGAATAACTAGATCTGTTGTTAACCTCAAACAACTGAGTTCATGTGAAGGCCTGGGACAAAATATTGATCGGGTATCAACGACTATGTGAGAGGTAGTGACCTGGCTCTTCCCTTTCCAGAGGAGAGATTGCATCCAATTTTGTTAAATATGCACTTGAACCAAAATGTTTAATCTTTTCTACCGTTTTTGCATAGTTTTATTTGTTTCTTTGACTACATTAATATTCTGCCACATATGCAGAAGTCAGGGCCTGGGCTGCCCCAGCCCAAAAGTTGCAAAGCGCTCAGTAGAGATACATACACCATTACGCCTCTAAAAGACTGATTTCAAATAAAATGTCCTGCATCTGCAACTGAGCTACTGGGTCATTTATCTCCTGAGTTTTGTTGACTTTCATTGTGAATTTTTATAAAGTCCAAAGTTATTATTGATGGAGCTTTACTTAATAAAGTTAAGTAGTGAGCTTGTATTGTCTTCTGTAGCATTTATGAATAATTTTGGACTAAAATCAAGCAAGAGATTGGTTTGGTCTCACATCTTAGCTGTTGTTTAAGCAGGTTATATGGAAATATAATGGCTGCAGCCCAAGTTCAGACCACTCCCAACACTATGTAGTACATAGTCTGTGACAGAGCTTTGTAAAACAACTTTTTTTTACGACAGTTATTGTCCATACTGGGTTATTGTAACAACACTAGTTTGGTGCATCCTAGTGTTTTGGACAGTTTCATATGACTCTTGAAAAGTCTTACAACCCCATTGTTGGTTTGACCAAATAATTGATCAAGCCAATCGGGTGTGAAGATTGTGACATTGAGCAAATGCAGTTTTAAAACTCAGTTGTTGTAATTACTTCTGCCAAGGACGTCGTGTTTTTGCTGGTGTATGTTTGTTTGTTGCTTGTTTGTTTTTAGCAAGATTAGCAAAAACTACCGGACAGATTTTGCTGAAATTTTCAGGAGATGTTTGTAATGGCCAAACTTTAAAATTAGATCTTGGGGGTGGTGAGCTAGATAAACCGTCATTTGTGAACAATTGTTTTTGCTCAATAACTGTCTGACTGATAATGATATCAACATGATTCTGAGTGCTCGGTGTGGGTTTTCAGGGTGATGAATCATATTGTGATGGTAACTTTATCATGGAATCGTTGCTTATAGATGTAACAGCAACATGTGAGCTGCCTTGACAGAGCTTTGTGCTCTTCAAGTGCTGTCTAGTTTGATACAGAGATCTGTTTTAATTCTATGCAGATGCTGTAAAACCATAAATGTCAGTAAAACACCAGGGTCTATAATGGTAATGTTGTCACTTTTGTGTGTATTTGCATGTCATCAGCCTATTTTCCCTGTAAAATGACTAATTGATAAATTTCCATGTTGCTGGAGCACACCTGACGCCAGCAGAGGCAGCATCTCTGTAATTGCATCTGGACCTGATGCCACTGCTGACCCTGTGGTCACCCCCACACACGGTAATGAGCTCCCCGGGCAGCAGTGACAGCCGTGCCAGAGAAATCATAACCGCCATCATGCTGTTATGTTTATCGAGTGTCTGAATGAGGCAGCCTTCGTCTCTTGTTTAATGTTTCTCTATCTTTTTCTTCTCTTGCAGTTGGAAAGACGTCTCTGATCACACGGTTCATGTATGACAGCTTTGACAACACTTACCAGGTAAGTGCGTGGGCTGGAACTGAGGGTGAATGTTTTTCTCTGTTCAAAATCACCTTTCCTGTTTCTCCCATTAATATCAAAAAGTAGAGCCACACATCAGTCAAGGAATTTTAATTTTGTGTTTTAAAATTTACCCATAATAACCATTTATGTTACAAATGTGAAAAGTGTAGCCGACTGATGTTAAAACAGGCACCTTTGAACTAAACAACATCAAGAGCAATGTTAGCCTGCAGGCAGTCACTATTTTTTCCCTCTTTTCTCCAAAGCAGCCTAATCTTGTCGTCCTAAAAACAGAATAGCGCTTATGCAGCTCAGGCTCTCTCACACAGGTCTCTGCAGACACACAACAGACCCCTAAATAAAACTTGCAGTATTATTACTTTATGAGCATAAAGAATCTACTTACATAGTAATAAAAAAGGAATTAGAAATAAATCTCACAAAGCTATTTCACCACTTCTGTCTCATAGTGTGGGGGGCGTGAGATGTTTTGCTGTGTGTATATGTGTGTGTGTGTGTGTGTGTGTGTGTGTGTGTGTATGTGGATAAGCTCGCACAGCCTCTTTATTTAGGGAATGTAGAGTGTATGAGCCTGGGCGGTGTGTGAAAAACCATAAGCAGATTAGCCAGAGAAACACTAAAATAACCTCAGTTTATGAAAGCATAGTGTGTGAAGGCAAGTTTTGGTCTGTTGAACTTGAAGTGAAAAATACTGCTTGATTTATCTGTGAAAAATATTCATCATCTGCTGATAAGAACACAAGCCCGATCAGGCTGTTCTTGGCCGATACCCATCATTAATCACCTGTTTGTGAGACCAGCAAATACCAATATCATGTAATACAATTTAAGACTAATTTATCAATTAAACTACAAATTTAATCCAACTGGTGAAACAATGCAAAATGGTTTCATAAATTAAATTCAATACTCTTAAAAATTTAAAGTCATTTACATAACATAACTGATGTAATTGTTTCATAATGGTAAGAAAGAACAATTCACCCTCACTCAACTTAATCTTATTAAAGCTTCAGCAAAAATCTAAATGTCCAGCTCATTTAAACCCCCATTTTAGGGTGCTCTGCATTGGCTACCTGTATCTTTTAGAAATGATTTAAGATTCTTTCATTGGTTTTTAAATCTCTTAATGGTCTTGGTCCATCCTGTTTATCTGATTTGCTATTCCCATATGAGCCCAGCAGAGCCCTCAGGTCTTTAGGTAGTGGTCTTTTAAAAGCTCCCAAAGTAAGATCTAAAATAAGCAGTGAAGCTTCTTTGTTATTTTGGCACCAGTATATGGAACAGTCTACCTGCAAACCTGAGAACGTCACCTACAGTGCATATTTTAAAAGCAAATTCAGGACCTGCCTTTTAGTTTGGCTATTAGCTGATTTTTGTTTTTCTCTTATTTGCATTTTGTGTTTGTTTTCTAACTCCATTTTAGATTCAGAGTTACGATGTTGTCTTTTATTACCTTTCTTTCTTTATTTTCTTTTACTGTTTGGTTTTAGGACTGTTTTATTTTTTATTAAATTAATGCCTTATTACCTTTATTATATCTTAACAGGGTTTTATTGGCTTAGTCTTAGCTCCTGTGTTTCATCGTTTTCAATTCAAGATAGTAATTCCTCAGTGGTCTGTGGCTGTTTCAAGAGTCCTCATTTAGTGTCTTTGTGTTTTCATCTGTGTCTGTGTGTGTGTGTGCCCCTGAGTGGTTGTGTGTGTTGAACGTGGGTTCCATGGTGGGATCGTTTTTTTCAGTTTTATTTGTATTCCTTGGCACGCATTTGCTTGTGGTCTTGAATGTACAGGACTATGAACAGTGCTGTATAAATAAAGTTTGATTATATAAACCTGTCATGTTCTTAGCTTTGTCGAATACTAATTTTACTGAGCCAACCTGAACACATCACCGTGTTTCTGACTGAACCTCATACCATCACTACATATGTGCATTTGTTTTGGAGCAATGTGTCGCTCATTTAACTTAGTTGATTAGCTTTCATACTGTTGGTCTCAGCGTGAATTTCAGTACAGACTTAGACTCAGGATTAACATCATAGACTTAATGTACTGAAGACAAAGTTTTGGAGACTCTGCTACACTTTATTTAAGAGGAAGGCAGCATCAGGAGCAGCGTACCAGTGCATGGCATCCATGAGATTAATCTACAGCTGATCATATTCTTATTGCCAAAAATTGGCCAATCCTGATCAGTGCTGATATAATCAGGGCACCTTTAGCTCTCACGGTGTCCACCAGACAGCCCTTGTATGAGGGATGTACAGCTCTCAATAAATTTTGAACTGTGCATAGCAACATCAATGAATCATGTGAACTGCAGTGTTTTAGGGTTTTGCGTTTACATTTTTGTTTCCTTTTTCTCTCTGTAATTGTTCAGTTGTGTGTGTGCCAGCAAGTCAGTACACTGAGATGATTAAAGTCCTGCCTTAGCAAGAAGCAATACCTTAAAATTTAGCCATGAAAGCACATTGTTGCTTTGAGAGGAGAGGGAGTAGAGGGGAGATTGATCAGCATTTGTCAAACCTGTAAATCAGTAATGTCTGAGCTAATTGATATTGAGCCCTGTAGTCAGGTTTTGTATCATTTCTTATCAAGCTGTTAGCACACAAAATTAAAGTGTTATCATTTCCCAATAATAATTAAATATTGTTATTGCAGTATTCACATTTATTCCCATATCATGCAGGCCTTGTCTCAGGTACCAGTCATGTTTTAAACAACTAAATTTTTATTTTTTTCCAGTGAACAACGATTACTTTCTCATTTGGTCGCACTTACTGTATCCAAATTAAAGGAGACAAGCTTAAAGTGACCCTCATCTTAAAAGAAAACCCAGAGATAACCAAAGGGTGGATTAATGCAACCCATTTATCCTGTACCTCCAATAAGACAGTTGAGCAAAATAGGTGCCTAATACAAAAAATAATGTGCTTTCCATTGTAGAAAATTAATTTCTCCTCTATTGTGGTACTGAAACATATATTTTTTCAATTTTCCATCTGAAACTTGTTTTTAGGATATTGTATGGCAGGGATGGCCAACTTTGGTTACCATAAGGGTCACATTAATTCATCTTTATTGCTGGAGGGCCATATGTGGCAACTGTAGGATGCTGGTATTTTAAGAAATGGATCAAGATTTATATATTTTAACTGAAAGAAAATAAAACTTAAGTAAATGAGCGAAGTAAAAAAACTCGGCACAGGCTCAGCTAGTTTTTAACTGCAAGTAACAAAGTTGTCACTGGTAATTTAAGTACTCAATTAAAGGATAAGTTTGGTTTCTACAGCTTTCACATTGTTTATAGAATGAAGTAGAACAACATACTCACCCAGAAGGCTTTCCTGATCCAAACAGTGCTTTGGGAGATATTTAGATCCAAAATCGAGCAGCGGACATCCGTATAATGGTAGCACACAGGGCATACAGCGCCGCTCCTAAAACTGCATTAATCGTCCAAAAACTCATTAGTTTCACCAATATTCCATTATGGTCCGTTCGGGCTACTCCTCCATTACAGTCTGTGTCACTCCAGACATGTTGTGTGACTGTGCTGACCTCTGAAGAGCGCTTGCTCCGCGCCTGCGAAGTACTCTCTGGAGTACGCTGCCCCCGCGTCCTCCTTTCTATGAGCTCCTCATCTGTAAACTCTGGCTCAAAACTGTAAGGACACCCATCATATTCAAAGTTCTCCTCCACAACATCTTCATCCGATAGATATTCGTCCATTTTGCACAAAACTGGAAGAAGAAAGTCGTTGTGTAGCCAGCGGTCGCTGCTGAAACAATGAGCCGTACTGCGCATGTGCGGAGCAAACTTTCTTCTTCTTCAGTTCAGAGGTCAGCACAGCCACAAAAACATGGGTGGAGTGACCCCAGACTGTAATGGAGGAGTAGCGCGAGCAGACCGTGATGAAATATTGGTGAAACAAATGAGTTTTTGGACGATTAATGCAGTTTTAGGAGCGGCGCTGTATGCCCTGTGTGCTACCATTATACGGATGTCCGCTGCTTGATTTTGGATCTAAATATCTCCTGAAGCACTGTTTGGATCAGGAAAGCCTTCTGGGTGAGTATATTGTTCTACTTCATTCTATAAACAATGTGAAAGCTGCAGGAACCGAACTTATCCTTTAATCATTCAACCAATCAATCTCTGTTTACATAGTTCAATTCAACAAGCGTTATCTAAAGACACTTAACAATACAGCATGCTTCACATTTATGAGTTATACAGATATAAAATACAAACATACACATGTACTCAGATCCAAACCAAACATGAATCCACCGTGACTGCAGCACTGGGTCAACCTACAGTGCAGTGCATCTGTGGGGGGGCTTACAGTAACAGGGACAAGAAAAATCTCCCTAATTTAATTGTAATTTAATCTGGAACAATCAGTAAGCAATATATTATGTTATAATTTTTTTTTTTTCTCTGAGAAGTAAAACATGAATTGTACATGTTGGTGCCGGAGTTTGGTGTTGCATTTACTGATACAAAGTTTTAAGAAGTAATTGAGCCTTAAAGGTATAATATCCGACATTTCACACATTTTCCTATCAGATTCACAGTAGACTGCATCATAATATCTCTCTCAGTCCATGCTCCACACAGTGAAAGCGAAGCCCTCCCCCTTCTGCCTGTGTTGATATCAGCTCTATGTAAACATCATCCGGACCGGATTGGGGCGCGCCCCCTGGCGCCCCCTACCTCTGGATAAAAGCCCCAGGGGGGGCTGACCAATCACAGAGGAGGGGCGGCGCCATGGCACGCAAAGACTTGTTGTTGTTCAGACTGATCGGCAAACAGCCTCTGCTATACAGGGGCACAAATAAATACAACTGAAAATATCAAACAGACATGAAATAACTAAAGATAGAGAAGACTGAGGAGAGTTCATCACAATGGAGAGTCCTGCGTGAGGAGGAGGCTCAAACAGGCCGGAGCTGGACCTGCGTCTGGACAGGTAAGTGTCTTTATATGTTTCTGTGTAACGTGAACGTGTTCGTGACATGTCACAGACAGACGCATGAATAACAGACTAGGCTTTGTGTGTGTAGTTAATGCTGTTCCCTTTTTACCTTTGTCATTTGTCCGAGTCTTTTGGGCCGACGTGAAAGCTAATATGTGCTAACGTTAGCCTGCGGCTAAACGAAGCAGCAGCATGCTAACGCAGCTAATGCTAACATAAACACACGTTCAGCCTGTCTGCTGTTCTGTACTGACTGAATCCAGATCATTTTAGGTCATTTATCTCACCGGGACACTGTTTAAAGTTTAGATGTCCATCACATAAAGGTAGCAGGCTACAGAAGCAGCACAGCTGGGGGCTGTTATCTAATGAACTTGCATATGAACGTAGTGTTGAGGTGATTTATAAAGTAACTTCACCACTGCAGACAGTCTGAAGTAAGAATGATTTTCTCTGTGGTATATTGGAACAGCAGCTGTGTTATGTCTCTGTGATTACCTTATTTACTAAAATACATCAGTGAATCTGCCATCTATACTATCTAAATATTTAATTTTTTTTAAAGAATAATATGAGAAAACCACTGGCTCCCACCACACTAAGTCATGCTGTACAAATGAGTTTTATCTTAATGTGTTGAAGTTAGAGTTAGGTATTGGCATGTTTTTTGAAAATGTCTAGTTATACTGCAATCATTTTGTTGCAGGTAGTATTACACCAAAAGAATAACATTTTCTGTCCATGTTCACAGGTCCAACACTGCCAGAATTACAACAGTGGAAGAGCTGATGTCCAAGCCCTCTGTCCTCTTTATTAAACACGACTACTCAGTTTTTACCTGAAGGTGAGCGTCTGAAGAGGAAGGCAGAAGAGAGCTACATGCTGTGCTGACAGTGACTCCTAAACACCACAGTGCTTTTTGTTACACTGACAGAGTTCATTCAGCCATCTGTGAAGCACGTGTTTAATCACTTCATACATTTCTCACACAAAATGTTTGTTTGCATTACCAGTGCTGTTCAGAATCACCTTTTGCTTTCTTTCAGTCATGTTTAGTTGCACACTGTCTCAGGGCTGATTATCAAAATAAAAATAAGTGAAAATTACATTTCAGTGAATTATGTATTTTGTGAGACATCCAAAAATCACTTTGAAATACTGTGGTTTATATAACTTGGGTAAACTGCAGGTAGTTGTATTTGGCTGGCTTACCATTTGTTCTGCCTTTAGTCCAGAGACAGACACTTATAAGTTCAGTATTTTTCTCAACATTATTTTGATAACCACTTCAGTTAGCTTTTTCCAAATGAGTCTGACTTTTCATATTAGTTGATTATTTGTTATTAATATCCTGCACACAAAGTGCCTTACTGCCATGGCTTTATGACACAGAATAAATAAATATCTCTAGATCTACTTTCTAGTGTTTCAAAAAGCCTAAAATGTTACTTTCTGTACTTCAAACATGTGTACTAGAATAAGAAAATTGAAGCCAAAAGTAATCAAGTATATATGTGCATTAATACAGGTTTAACTTACTTTTCTTGACAAAGTGCATACGTTTCTGCTCTTGTACTAAAAACACAAGGTGTGGAGTGACACAAGAGGCAAAATAGTTTCATAGTGAAAAAGGAGCAAGTGGCCAAACAAAACATGGAAATCATTGGTCAGCAATAAAAAAATCAGTATATTTCCTTCTCAAATTATATTTATTAAAAATAAAGATACAAAGCCTATGTGATGATAATAACTTTCTCTGATGTTTCACTCACGGTGCATGCACTGATTAACCATAAGGAAAGACAATAAAAATACATTCTCTAATAAAACATTGTGGAATGAAGCAAAAGGTACTTTTAGCCAGTAGTCAAACTGTGAAAAACTTCTCAGCACTTGTCTTGTAATTCCTAAAAACATTATTTTACTGAGCAGCCCTCTGTTCTTAATTCTCTGCTGCTGCATCAGACTCCAGGCCGGGCTGTGGACTCAGAGCAGCTGCTGATGGTTTCTCACGTCTTCAGTCAGCTTATGTAGCAGCACCTGAAAAACATGAACACAACACATGCTGTCTGATGGTTTGGTGAAGTATATTTATGGATATCAAATAATAAATCACTATCACTAATCACATAATATCAAGGGCAAATTTTACTTTTTAGAAAGTGAAGTAGACATTGCATTGTAAAAAAAATGTGGTTTTAAAAAAGTGTGACATCTTTCTGCTGTAATTTCATATGTAACAGAAAAACTTCACTTTTTGTTACATGATGTTATTTTTATGGAACATTATATATTAAAGCATTAATATGTGATAAATTACTGACTGTTCACAGGCTGGCTTATATGCTATTCACACTCAGAAAATTCATTCAGAATACCAAATACTCTGAGTACATTTTTACTTAGAGTAGAACACTTTTTGCTTTTGCAATACTAGATTCATAAATCCCAAATATTGAAAGTGCTTCTACTATCTGTAACTGTGGATATGAAAACGTTTGAGTACAAATATGAAATACTTATAATTTTCGTCTATAACCACAGTTTTATCATATCCTCACAGTATGAAGTGTGACGTCCTCATAACACAGTGATTACCTGTCTGTACTGAGGGTCTCCTCCGCCGCTCCGTCCCCGGCTCTGGTCGCCCCTTCCCGGCCTCATCAGCTGGTCAGAGCCGCTCTCTGAGGGCCTGACGTGAGTCAGGAAAGAGAAGAGAGCGGGCGGATTAATGAAGATTCAACACTGTCAAGATTTCTAACTTTACATCATTACAGACCTCAGACATGCTGTTGTTATTTACTTTGTCAGCTGACTTTAGCATTAGAGCCAAAAAGTAGGTGGACGTAGATCTGCTGACAGCGGGTCACAAACGAGCATATTTACTCCAAACAAACATTACTGAAGCAAATCCTTGCAGTCTATCAAAGAGAAAACAACACTGATAGCAGCTATTAGCGATTAGCAGCTATTAGCGATTAGCAGCTAGTTAGCTCGTCCGTCTGTGTGTACCGTTGCTCGGCGGCCTCTGCAGCCTTCAGCCTCGGGTAAAGACTGCAGCTCTGTCTGCTCTCCGCTCTGTATCACCACCCAGGTTATAGCTTACGGAAGTGTGGGCTAACTAGCTGTAGCTGTTCGAGCAGAGTTATGAATCAACAACAAAGACGGCAAACGCCGCTCGAAACAAAAAGGTAACCTTTTGTCAGAGACACAGCAGTCAGAGGATTTATCAGGACGTGCTCTGTAAACTTACCTCTCTGTTAGACGTGTTCATGAACAGCTTTATCCTTTGGTCAGTCATGTTTCTTCTTCTTGTTGACGATCTGCAGGACGTTTGGAAGGAGGGGGGCAGTGAAGTGGAGGAGGTGTGGCTAACAGCCTCTCATTATTCACTGAACAGCCCCTTTGTTTTGATTTTCGCTCAGACGCTCTAGCGCGACACCTACAGGCCAAAAAGTCGCATAATATGCCTTTAATTAAAGCTCTAAACTCCTCTTAATATGTCTGAACTACACTTGTCTAAGTTTACAGTGTTCATGAAAGTTTTAAGAAGTTCTCATTTCAAAATATTGTAGTGTTTTCATAGTTATTTCCATGAGGTATAAAGTTTGCCAGCAGACTTCCTGTCGGGCCAGCAGTTACTTATGTAATTATGTGAAGCTTCACTCCCACAAGCACAATGTTAATCTGGCCGCACCTTAAAATCATCTACTGAAGTCTCTGAAGATCGTCAGAGCTTAAGATCCAAGCCCTGCTTTCTTTTTCCTTCCTCCTCCTGTTCACTTTGCTCTTTTCCTTCTCGACATGAATATCAAAAATCTAAACTTAATCACTACATCGTCTTCATCCTCACAAGTGTAAACGGTTAAAGAAGTAGGCTGAAATTTGATTAATTATACTTACTTGTTTTTAACTGTGCGGTTACGGTTGTTTCACATCAGGGGCCTGATACACATCTCAGAGCACTCTTACCTCTAAGTCCAGTTTATTTTGACAGTATAAACACAAACAGACTTTACTCAGGGACCATGCACTGGTCTTCTTGTCAAGGTGGTTTCAGCACAGTTTGTGAGCTTGAATTCTGCTCAGACCCAGTCCAGCTTTTCCTCCTGTTTTCATGCTTCTTGCTGAGCTCATCCAACTTTAGTCTCATATTTCACAGATGTGGGAGTGTTATCAATGTTTTGTTTAGTCTGCCAGAAAGCAAATAAACATATTTCCCAAAAGATCAGAAAACACAGACTCTGCTGCAGACTGAGTTCTGAACGGGGTCAGAAGAAGGTTCATCTTGCAATCACTTTCAGTTCTATAATCAGTGTTTCTGCAAAGACCTGTCCTCTTCAGACTTGCTACAGCCGACTTACCTCCCAGGAAAAGAAGAAAACAAGCCTTTATTCTTCAGTTTCCCACCTCTGCGCTGTGCTGTAATGAGATTTGGATGGTTTTTTGTGTGTGGATTAAATTGTCCGTGTTTACTGTGTGATGCTGTATCCTCTTATATTTCTACATATACAAGTCATAAAGGACTACAGAGACTAACGCTGACTGTGAGGGCTGGTTTCTTTTGTTGGTAAGCTGCTAAATCTCCATGATGTGTAAATGTGTATTTACACATCACCGTGACATAAATTGCTGTTGAAGAGGCTCATATTTTAAAGGTTGGCAGTAGGCTCAGATGCTGATAAGCAGAGTGATGCTAACAGCTGTTTAAACATCTTTACTTAAGTGATGGGTTACAGACATTTTTTAAATTTTTTTAAAGGGATTTTTATGGATATTTGGCCAGTCAAAGAATTGAGATATGTAAAGACAAGTGCAAGTGCTTGTATTTTGCCTTAAATCAGGTTTATGTTTTCATTTTTGATGACTGCTAAGGTATGTCCACTATCAAAAATGTTCAAAACCTCCCTTGTTCTTATACTGTATACAGAGTTCGCCTTATAAAGCTATTTGGAGTGCTGCAGGAATTACATATTTTTGAAGGCTAACGTAAAAGTAAGCATCATACTAGTACTGTTGGCAAAAAGATTAAGAGATATTTATAGTGTTGTTTGGTCATTGTTAGTAATAAGGTCTGTGATCAACGAAAAAAATCAGAAATATAGATGTTTTGCTAAGTGGGATAATCTTGACCAAGGAACCAAACTTAAATGACTTTTTAAGCTTAAACACAATCAGTGAAAGTAAAAAGCTGTTATTCAGCTACAGTAAAACGCTGGACAACATGGCAGTTCAATTTAAAAGCACTTACAGTATTTCCAATGAGCAACGTTGTGTCGTGTCTTCTTGTTGCAGAATGTCTTCTTAACTGACCCGATCAAGTTGGTTCCTCATGGCTGTGGCAATGGTGTATGAAACCAGTGATTATGAAAATATGATCAAAAATGCTTGCATTAGGCTCCCCTGACATTTTGCTGTCCTTGTTAGCAGTTTGCAATTTTGTCCTTTTGGATTCAACAAGACCCCCATTTCAAGGGCCTCTGGTTTATATAATGCATTCACACAGCTTTACATCTATTTGTGCTTTTCAATACCAGGTTATTGTACCTCATGCTTTGTGTGTATAGTCAGACACAGTAAGACTCTTTAATGCAGATTGTGCAAGTACACGATTTAGCAGCTCGTAATGGACTTGATTTGTAAAAATCCAAATCAAGTCCATAAAACTATGTTTTTTTGAATTACTTTAAGTTTCAGTTTGAGTTTTCTGTGTATGCCCGCTCCACCAAGAGGAACGAGGGGAGAACAGAGCTTCAACAGACTAAATTAATTCTACTAATTTGAAAGTTTGCGATACACTCTAGTTCTTCATATTCTAAAACTGTCATATTGCACACCCCTACACTGGCTGCATATTTTATTGACCAAGTGCCATCCTTTTGCTTAGGTCCATGTGGTATTAATATTCATGAGGGTTGGAGCAGCAGGAAATCTTTGTCATTTGTCTCATAGCCCTTAAAGACTTCTGATGTCACTCACTGTTTTGAGAGCCTGCTGGTTGCAGATTTTGCAAACTGTGCAGTTGAGACTGAAAAAGAATCCCGATTTAAGATCATATTTAATTGATCACTTGTATTTCAGAGGTTTCCAACAGACATAGGAAGGGTGAAGGAAGGTTGAATGTGTGGCTCAGATACTCCTAAAGGTTTGTTGATGGGACAGATTCAGTAAGTACTGCTGGAAAACTCCCAAATCAGTTCCTTTACCATGTGTCCACAGGAAGATCAGCGATAGCCATGTCATTCATTAGTTAGTGGATTGACATTTTTAAGGACTTGATTGGGATTTTGGCTTTTGCCATATTTATACTTTGGAGCAAAAAGTGACCATAATTTTGTGTTGACCAAGGACTGAGACTGTTTTTGTGGAAGTAGATAAAATTTTGTAGTTTGACACTAAAAGCAATGGAAGCTTTTGACATATGGCAAACCAATTAAATGAGTGCCTCAGAAGTCTTCTGATTTCTTTTTTCTTCTACCTTCTCCACAGAACAGCAATCAATACACCTGATGCTTATGCACAAGCCAGCAAAATAAATCAATAAATGAGAAATACTTAGCCAGTCTGCATGCCTGGTATTTCAGATGCCATCTAAGACATCAGCTAGTCAGTGCTAGGAGCCATCATATACATAAAAAAACAATAATTGACCAATTTTCCATGGGCCAGGTAACTGTATTTTTGTTACCATTTCTATAACTAATGCATGACTTTAGGGCTGAATATAAAATAAATGCCTAAGTTTCTAAAAAAAAAAGAGACACAGTCTGCATCCCTGGTATTTTTGTCATAATTCTTTGTGTTGGAAACTTGACAGTTTTCTCAATGTTGGCATGGCTGTGCTGAGTTAGGCTTAACAGATGTGACCTCTAGACCAGTGGTTACCCATCTCTGTACTAGTTCAGGTTAACAGTTGGAAAAGAGGTACTAGCATGAAAAACTTAATCAATGAAACATGTTTGAGTCAAATACATAAAAGCTGAATGAAGTGGACACCAAGTAGTGCAACCCAGAACTGAAAAACAAACTCAAAGGAAGTATGGCGTCCCTTTGCTTCCAAGATTACAGCCACATGATATTGCCATTCATCATATGAAGTATATCAGCTTTACTGATGTTTAAAATGTTGTTTACCTTCAAGCAGTGGCCCATCTATGTGCTATTACTGATAATTCACCCATGTATTGTCCAAATATGTGATCATTTGTTCAATGATAGATTTGCAAAATACAGAAATTTTAAGCAAATTAAGTCCACAGCCTGGAGTGAAACGAAATGATACACCCCCCCTTCATTTTATCTAGCACTATGAAACATGTTTTGGCTGCAGTGAGGTTAATATCCTCACAAACAAACCCATAATGCACAGAAAATGAATTCAGCACAAACATTTCCTGCTTCATTTTCAGAGAGCGGCTCTCTCCTAAGTACAATTACCTGGAGTGAGTGTGGGCGTCTGTTGTTGCCTGCAGTCTGTCTCGCTCCAAGGCCACTGCTGTAACTCCCTACCTGAATGCAGCCAGATAAATTATGACTCTGAAATCAAGCAGCCGTCAAAGTGCAGTCACTCTGAGGATCACCAGGGGGATTGTGGGTTTCTACACAGATGGCAAATGTGTGCACCGGCCTTGTTTTGATGAGGTCTGGGGGGACAGGGAGCTCTCTTCCCTCTCGTCTTTTCAGCCATGTCCAAGGGCTGGGCAACATGTCAATTTTCAATTCAATTCAGAAGAGAAAGTCTGTATTGTTTTACCTGGGGATGCCAAATTATAGTGTTAATCCTGATAAATTAATTACAGTTAGAACAAATGTGTTATGTTTTTTAATCGTGTCAATCTAATGTTTAATCTCATTTCTATGTTTTGGTATTTTCAGAGGGCAGAACCTTAAAATACCAGAGTAGCTGGTGTTGGACGATCAATCCACTCGTCACAGACCAAACACATCAAGTCACAATATGACATAGCAGCTCAGCCCTGTTGTTAGCTGTTAACTCAGACTTCGAGAAGGGGGTGAGAGAGTAGGGAAAGACACTCTGCAAACTGGCCACAGGCTGGCAGAAGTATGTTTATGGGACGTGCCTGGTTGCTAACCACTCCGCCAAACCAGCACCCCTTTGCTCCTCCCAGTCCACTTCTGATAAAACTGCAGTTCTTCCTGCATCCATGGAGTCAGCTTGTTTTCAAACTTGCAGTCACATCTTGTTGTCGTCACATCTGCAGCTCCGCCTCTGTCCTCTGATTATCCGTTAAATTTGGCGAGTTTTTATACATTGTTTTTTTTGTGCTTTAATTTTTGGGGGTTGGAGTACAATCTTTTGATCTGTCACAATAATCTAATGAATTTCAATGAAAATACCTCAAGTTGAGGCCTTTTTTAGACATTTTTTAAAGTGAGATTAATAAGCGATTAATTAGATTAATTAATTGCAGGTCATAATTTATTAATCTCTCAGTTTTTTAATCTCCTAATACTGTTTGCTTTGCATTCAAGTAACAAAACACTTCTTTTGGCAGAATTGGTGAGAGCAGTGTTAAATAAACCTAACGTATTTAAAGGATCGAAAGTGATGCCAGTTAAAAGACTGTATTCAGCATTTAAGCATGTTGACATGGTCCAAACAATTTGCTACAGGTCATACCAAGCAGGTTTCACTTCCATCAGCCAAGAACAAGAGACTGAGGCTTCAACTTTAATAAGCTCTCTCAATTTTGACAACAAAAGATTGGAAAAATATCAGAGTCAGAGTTTGGCATAAGCATCATGAAAGCATGAATCCGTCCTGCCTTGTACTAAACATTTACGCTGATAGTGGTGGTTTTATTTTGAGTGATATATTCTTGGCTCATTTTGGACTCCAATTTTGCTCTTTGTACCGGTTTAGTGTTGTTTAACACCACATGCTTGAGTATTGTGGATAAACATGTCCATCCCTTTATGATCATCGTTAACCTATCTTCTCATGGTTACTTTCAGCTTAAATAACACAACGTGTGACTAAGCTTGAATCATCTCAAACTGCTTTCTTGACAGTGAGTTTATTGTACTCCAGTGGCTCCGCCCATTAACAATTCTACCCCTTAGCCCTTGTCTTACCCCTTACCCCTTGGTTTTGCGTGTTCACCTCGAGTGAAGGGATGTCCCAATTCTCTGTGACGAAGGGTTAGACAGCCTTTGAAATGAAGACAGACCAGGACCTCACTTCAAACGAAGGGGTATGAGAATATCCCATAATACACTGTGCATGCAGACAGGAGGCAGAGCGGAGACCGATTATATTATTATAAGTCATTATTAAATCAAATTAATCATGTAAATATCAATGGTGTTTTGAATTGTTGGTCTTATTTTACAATTTCTCGTTATAATGAGCTAGCTCTCGCAGCTGTAGCTATGGCTATTTTTGCATCTGCCTACAACACAGCCTACGAGTGGCTCAGGAATTGAGTGGTGCCTTTTTTGTCAGGAGTGTTTTTTCACCCCTTCCCATTGGCTCTGAAAACAGAGGGCTAAGGGATAGAACTGAGATTCATCCTCTACCTAAGTCCAGAAGGATGCGCCCCTTTAGGATATAGCAGAACAAGAGATTTGCAGACAAATCTGCAGCAACTGCACTATGCTGTCATGTCAGTATGGACCAAAATATATCATGAACATTTTCAGCAACTTGTGGCACCAACAGGTTGGCAACATTTAGCATAAGTGGACAGAACTGGCAAGGACCAAGTGCTTATTAGCCTTTGTGTCACTTGTTCAGATGTAACCAATGTATATGGGCAGCATAGAGCATTCTCTTTCTGTTTGATTCAACCTGAATAAAAGAAATATAACTGTCGTCTCTGTAGAGGATCAGATCAGCTCACCTTACAAGGTCACCTTACAAAAAGTACAAAGAGGAATGGAGAGCTTAATTAGAGGTGTCATGTTGGTCTGCTCCACCAGCACCTTCAACAGGATTAAAAACAAAGAACATTTTGCAGGACTTTTGATGTTTTATATTTCACTTATTTGAAAAACTTCTTGCACAGTGATATCATATCTTTGTTCAAGGTTAATGAAAGTGCAGGAAAGAATAAACCAGTTGAAAGGCAAAGCAGAGTTAAGGTTCACTGTGGAAGAAACTTAAACTTTACAGCTAAAATTTACACTTCACACATGCTTTTTATCCCTCTTAATGTTGTTATAGTACATCGTATTTCTCTTCATATTGTGCAGGCTTACTATTTTCTGACTTAACAGAAAGAAATATCATGATACTAGAAAACTGCCCAAAGACCACAGACCTCTGCCAAGCAGCTCAGTTAAGGCAGTGGCTTTTCCACAACCCCTGTAAAAGGTACAATTCTTCTCTCATTAGACAGTTGAGTCTCGGCTCATATCTGTCCATGGGGAGGGCTCTTCCACTGGCATTGTAAGGGAAGCTGGGAAATGTAGCTTGTAAAACGTTGACATCAGCTTTCAACTAACCTACACTTCACATAATGAGGTAAAGGGGTGAAACCATCACAGCAACCAATAAGAAATAGATGGGATTTGCCATTATAATCTAAAATGTTGTTTATCTGAATCAGATCCAGATGAAATTGACTGTGATGATAGAAACATATTTCTACATTATCCTGTAACATTTGAAGCAAATCCATTGAGTGATGACAGGGATGTTTTTTTTACATATTAATTTATGGTAATTTTTGAAAATTTGGGGAATTTTTTGAATCCAGACAAAATGCTGATCACCACCAGAATTTACTGGCTTCCTTTTTGGACCAAACCACACCTCTGGTTCAATTTTCATGTAAATTCATCCAGTAGTTTTTGCATAATCTTGCGAACAGACTTACAAACATACATCAGCAAAAACACAACTTCTTTGGCGGAGGTAACGAAGAGGACATAGCTGTTCAACTAAAAACAAAATCTATTAAGATGGGATATTTGGTTTGTGATTCCCAGCCCAACCTTGTCCTCTTGTTGTAAGTGGTCAGGCAGATGCAGGGCAGATAGCATCTGTTTATTTAATAACATCCCCATATGCTGTTTAATGTCAGTCCCTGCCCCCACGCTGTTTTCATAGCAAGCACTAGAGGAAAACAGCAGCCAGGGAGGGAGAGGAAAATATTTGTGTAAAACAAATTAACAAGTAAACCCTCCACCACACAAAATCACCACCTTGTTCCCTTCATACAGTCACCTTCATGTTTTCCTCAGTGAGCAGATTAATGATTTTTTTATGGGTACCATAACCTCCACTTTGTAGCCATAGATCAAGCTCAGCCTCTCCTTAATGTGTGTGTGTGTTTTCTCTTCCCGGGGAGATTTTGCAGCCCCCCTCGCCCCTCGTGTCTTCTTTTTCCTCCCTGGCCCGGTGACAGGTAAAGCTGTAAATGATTTTGCAGTTTTTTTCTAGTTCATCTCCCGAGACCTTTGAGTATTAATTAAAATGCTGCATGCATTAGCTCGCTTTGAGTGTTTACACTGCTGCTCAGAGGGAGAGGCTGGGTTCTCTCAGTAAGGGGGGAAAAGATGAAGTGAATGTGAGCCTGCAGGAGGTTTCTGACTGTCCTCAGGAGCAGGTTTCTGAAACCCTGATTTGCTGGATGAGTCACTGGACATTGTTTTCATGTATTTTGGGCTTTTAAATTCAGCAGATCCAGTTCAAGCCTTTGAAAGACAAGCAGCAGTATATTTAGAGACCGAGGGCCATCAGGAAGATGAAACCGAGTGTGGTAGTGGCTTTAGTCAGCAGGAGGATGACTAAGGCCAGATTTGCTGCCTCTAAAGCAGCAGACTCCCATCAAGCAGTCAGTCAGCCAGGAGAGACAGAGGCAAGCGCCCTCACTGCCTGGCAGCACATGCTAAAAGGCTCAAAGCCCTCCAGAGGAAGAACGCTTTTGTCAGCTGTGGCGGAGCTGTCAGTCAAGCCTGAGCACCGACTGTGACGGCATGAGTCTGATCTGCTCAAGTCCTCCACAATTTAGAGGAGCAACTGGTGGATATGGTTTAATAAACAATTCAAAAATAGATACCTAATTAGTGCTGAACAATATATTGTTTTAATGTGTGCATGACAATAGGCACATTGCACACATGACTCTAAGCACATCATTCTGCTATTTGTGTTGTGTTTTCAAAACCAATACTTGCTCATTTCTTTGTGTACCTACAATGAAAGTCCAACATCACCATCAGTGGGCTTACTCAGAGACCACAGAATATACAGCTGGTGCATGTGTGTTTCTTTCACTTTAACTGTGCAGGCTTCAGATGGTGCTTGTCACAGATACAGAGGTGTTACACTTCAAAGACTCACTGTGTTAAATGGAGACTTAAAGCTGATGTATTTTTCTTTTTGTAGCCAGACCATCCTCTGTGACTGCAGAGGTGGTTATCATTCCAGTAGATCATCATTTTCTTAAATACTCAGACCAGCCCATCTGAAACTGACAATATGCCACATTCAGTTTCTTAAACCCATTTTCTTCCTCTGCCTTTATTTTTAATAACACTGAAGACATAATCATCCGCTATCGTTGGAAGATTACTTGTCTTACTAATGTTGTAGCTGGCTGCTAACTTATTTCATAGGTCCATGTAGGAAAGAGCCCATAGAAAGTGTTTGGGAATGGTCAGAAGTTTTTAAACGCATATCCAGTAGGTGATTGGATGATCACTCTATCAGTCCGATTTATTATGGACCATTAAGATGATGTAGTTGGTAACTGCAATTTCCGAGTGCTAAAAGACAGATTGTGACCTACTTTGTTGAACAAACTCTAAGCAAGTGTGTCTGTAGAGAAGTTTGGAGTGTATTTGTTTTTCGGTCAACAAAGAAATGTGGCAAAGGCAGGATGGGGCTGTCTGATACTGACACAGATCCATCTGTACTGCAAGGTTAAGACTACTCAAGACTCCCCAAAATGCACTCTGGCTAAAATAAATTGACTTAACTAGACCCTTAAAGCCTATTGTGTCATATTTGATACTTACTTTTATGATACCTCTATCTCAATATGATCAACAAACTACTGAAAAAAACCATCTGAATACAATATGGATCATCAGTTTCCAAAGAAATCTAAAGCATCAAATGAGACACAAAAAATGTATATGTAAAGTTTTATGGAAATACAGATTTTTGGGGAATTTCAGTATGAAGTGGAATAACAATTTAATCTCCAACATATAAGAATTTTCTGGCTATAATTTGTGTTTTCAGGGTTTAAGGGGTTAATTATGATTTTTACAGGGGTAGCCTTAACACTATAAGTACTGTTACATATTCAGAGTGTGGTAATTCTGAAGCATCTACATTATTAAACCACAGCCCGCTGACTTATGAAGAACCCTCTTATTAAACAGATTTTCAGAGATCACATGCTGCTGTCCAAAACAACGCTGTGAGCTAAATGCCAGTGTCCTCACTGTGGCTAGAGGTCTGTGTCATTGTCCCTGCCAGATGGAGGACCTTGACAGTCCTGCAGGGAGCAGCAGCAGAAGAAGAAAAGTGCTCAGATCCTAACAAAAAAACAGGAACATTCTCCCCTTTTTCACTCATTGAGATGCTTGGAGTGATGTTTATGTTTGGCTTTAAATTGATTATCTCTCATAAACAAACACTCAAAATATGATTCAGTTTGGAATAAACTGCAGCTGTCATGCTGAGTGACTTCTTTACAGGAAGAAAGAGTCAGAAGTGAAATGTGGAGCTTTTTTAGTGGTATTAAAAGGTGAACTGATGTAGCTTAAATCAGTGACATGCACATTTAAAAGAGTAACAAACTGCTTAAAACTGCTGAAAATCAATGTGAACTTTTGACTGTGATATGGCACTTGTTTTGAGGGGGGTGGGACTCTGCTATCCGACAAATCTAGGGAGGGGTTGCACTTAAGAATTCAGTAGAAATGCACTGATCTGAGCTTCGCAACTGATTGATTTTCACTTTTAATTACAATCACATCTACAACTATGAAAACAAGATAACAGATGAGAAAGTTAATGTACCACATACCATGTTGTGTTTTGTCCACATGCTTTGTCATGTGTGGTGAATGTTTCAGTGCTAGCTGTTTAATTTCAGATACAGGAGAGCATCTCCACTACCTCTGAAACATTTCAGACTTTTTTTTATTTATAAACTGATTCTACATGGAATATATGTTTGACAACACTTGCTATGAGACTCCTTATTCTGAGTCATAATAAACAAATGATTATGTTCTCAAGTTATTATAATGCACCAATAATGCTGTATATTCATAATTTTAAGCACTTGTGTTTGCTTGAAGTGCCTAATAATAGGGATCACAGATCACTGTAATGTTATTATACAGATATACTGTATAACTAGTGATATTTTGCACATAGCTAGAAGACATTAGAAACAGCACAGTTGTGCAGCAGGTAGGGATGGGAGTTGATAAGATTTTATCAATACCAATGCTGTTAAAGATCCTGCTAATCGATCCAATTCTTTAACGATTCCCTTTTTGGTTCCAGCAGATTTTGCATGTGGGCAAGTGTTGGTCTGATTTTCAGTGGCAACAATATCAAACACATCACAGCATAGATATCTGCTTTTGCAAGTTTCTGGTGTTTCCACTCACTTAAGGTTGAGTAGTAGGTGCAATGAAAATTAAGCAACAATTCTGATGCTTCTGAACCCTGTCAGTGGAAGGAATTGATAAGGGAATTGATAAGCAAAAAGATTAATGATATCAATTCTTTGATGGAGCTGTTAGCAATTCTCTACTGGAATTGGTTTTCGATTCCCATCTCTATATGGGACACTAGATGCTGTGTTAAAGGTGCTATGAGGAGAATTTATCGCCGGCGTAATGCTGCGTTCCTGTAACCTTGGAAATGGGAGTGACATCATCTCCGACTGATCGGCGTTCCAGTTGAAGTCAGAAAAAAACATGCCTAACTACCAGGCTATTGTTAGCTGTTGTTAGCACGCCCTGCGTTGTTGTATGAAGAATGTGATTATCACTATGGCAGCATTTTTGTAAATATAAATCTAACAATACTATGTATACAGCTGATCTAGAGCGACACACCCCAGTCAGAAGTGCAAATAAATTGATTATTACAGGAGCTAAATAACTGTTCACACTGGGGGCATCCATCTTCCATTGACACCTCGGGGTGACGAGGTTTCACTGAGTTCCCAGTAGGAAATTCAGACTTCGGGGGACATTCCAGTTTTAGTTTCCCACTCGGAGCTCAAAATTCCTACTTCTGACTACAACTTGAACGCACCGGAGACGTGAAGCCAAATGTGTTTGTTTGTTGTGGTAAATGCAGCATGGATCTTTGTCGGAACTCTGCATTGCTTTACAAGTTCTTTTTCAACAACTTACAGGATGCAAAGCCACGAGGTAATGTATCTCTTTCTAGTGATGTAGCGGTAGTTTTTGATGTGTGACGACAAGCAATGCGGGGAAAGTTATTATCGTAGTTGTAGACGGCTATATATCGCTACTTACAGCCCGGCGCTCTCAGACGTGTAATATAAATAATAAAATAATATAAATTTGCTCTAGTTTTAATTGTCTTGTTCCTGAAGTTGAGTATCCAGGCCAGTCCAGCCCTGTACGACCCGACCAGGAGGCTAAAGAATAGCATTTATAGATAACCTATTTTGATGCTATAAAACTCATCGATAAGTGTGTATTTCGATCAGGCATACATCTAAAAGTGAGACTTTTTTGTAATTACTTAAAAACTCCTCACAGTCTCTTTAAGTGCCACAGAAATGTGCAATGGAAGCTGTTTTTTTTTTCTCAGAGGGCAATCCACCTTGTTTCAGCATGTCAATTTGGCCCCAAATGCAATCCTCATTGTCTTTGTGACCATTGGTGACTTGAAAACACTTGCCTCGTGTGAGGCTCGGACTCATGACCTTCAGATTATGAGACTGACACGCTGCCTACTGCGCCAACAAGGCCTCCTGTTCCCCTGGTCAAACAGATGATCAGGCACATCTGTAGAGGTACCTGGCTTTGGGACATCCCACTCCTGCTCTCTTATCTCAGCTGTGATTGCTTCCAAATCAGCTTCATATATGATCAGAATCCTCTGAACTTTGTAGGTTCTGGTCAACATCCAATCACAACAAATGACGCACATGATGACAAGAGAATTTTGCCCTTTGGAACTTTTCTGATAACTGTGCTTGACACCACATAATATTGAGCATAGGAAGTTATCTTCAAGTTGATTTGAGACTGGCATTGTTAAAGGTATCTGTCTCGCAACACTTTCAAAATTTGCAGTCTGGTTATTTAGAGCTTATAGCAATTGAGTCAGGCTTTTGATTGATTGATCCACTGCATTGCTCAGCTTTAATTTTTCACTTTTTCTAAGATCCAGCTGAACCAAGAAGAGGCTAGAATCCATTTGAGTTGTCTTCTCCTTATTGTTTGTCCACTGACTCTAACTGAAGATGTTTCAAGTCAATGTCTCATCTTTTGGTTGCCATGATGACATGGAAAAACCTGCCTTGTATGAGTTTGTGACTGTGGGACTCCAGACAATGAGACTGATGCTGACTTAAGTGTCACAGAGATGTGCAACGGAAGCTGTTTTTCTTTTCTCAAAGGGCAATCCACCTTGTTTCAGCATGTCAAGGCAGCAACCTGTGAGTTGTTTGGCCCCAAATGTAATCCTCATTGTCTTGTGACCGTTGGTGACTTGAAAACACTTGCCTTGTGTGAGGCTCGAACTCACGACCTTCAGATTATGAGACTGACGCGCTGCCTACTGCGCCAACAAGGCCTCCTGTTCCCCTACTCAAACAGATGACCAGGCACATCTGTAGAGGTACCTGGTTTTGGGACATCCCACTCCTGCTCTCTTATCTCAGCTGTGATTGCTTCCAAATCAGCTTCATATATGATCAGAATCCTCTGAACTCTGTAGGTTCTGTTCAACTTTCTATCACAACAAATGACGCACATGATGACAAGAGAATTTTGCCCTTTGGAACTTTTCTGATAACTGTGCTTGACACCACATAATATTGAGCATAGGAAGTTATCTTCAAGTTGATTTGAGACTGGCATTGTTAAAGGTATCTGTCTCGCAACACTTTCAAAATTTGCAGTCTGGTTATTTAGAGCTTATAACAATTGGTTAAGGCTTTTGATTGATTGATGCCTTGCATTGATCTGCTTTAATTTTTCACTTTTTCTAAGATCCAGCTGAACCAAGAAAAGGCTACAATCCATTTGAGTTGTCTTCTCCTTATTTGTTTGTCCACTGACTCTAACTGAAGATGTTTCAAGTCAATGTCTCATCTTTTGGTTGCCAGGATGACTAGGGATGGGAATTGATAAGATTTTATTAATACCAATGCTGTTAACGACCCTGCTAATCGATCCAATTCTTTAATGATTCCCTTATCGATTCCTGCAGATTTGCATGTGGGCAAATATTGGTCTGATTTTCAGTGGCAACAATGTCACACAAGTCACAGCATAGATATCTGCTTTTGCAAGTTTCTGGTGTTCCACTCACTTAAGGTTGTGCAGTAGGTGCAATGAAAATTAAGCTACAATTCTGATGCTTCTGAACCCTGTCAGTGGAAGGAATTGATAAGGGAATTGATAAGCAAAAAGATTAATGATATCGATTATTTGATGGAGCTGTTAGCAATTCTCAACTCAGGTTGACTGGTGACTCCAAATTGCCCTGCGATATGAGTGTGAGTTTGAATGATTGTCGGTGTCTTTGTCCACCCTGGGATTAGCTGGACAGCAGTCCAAGGTGAACCTTGCCTCTTGCCAAATGTTATCCGGGATACATTGATACTGATTGATATATTTTTTTTTAAACAACATTATTATAGTCTTTCTCATACCCAGCTCTATCTAGCTTTTTTTGATGGTGTCAAATGTTGTTTTAAGATTTAAGAAGTCAGTTTTTGTGGAATCCCTTTTCAAGTATATAATGTTAATATAAAGTATGCTAACTTTTATTTGAGTCTCCGAGGGTATGAAATGTTGATAAAAAATACTGGATGAAAACAGGGATTAAATACTTGAGTCTTTACTATATTACCCTTGATGGCAGCTCAAGTCAAGTGAATAGTGTGTGATCTATTTTAGCCCAAACATGGGACTGTTTTTTAAACAAAAATCATCCACTGCAGTTTAAAAACAAAATCAATGCATTAGTGGGAATAAATGCAGTTCCTTGAGGGTCCAGGTCAAGCTGTCTGTAGAGACTTTGGAAATGTTTTTACTGAAGAAAACCACATTTTTTCCATCCTTGTCCAAAGCACAATTTATCTCAGACTAGTTTGTGAATGTATATATTACACATTAACTTATTTTCAAAATAATTAGCCAGCTCTGTGGTTAATGCTTTTCATTAGGCTTGCCACCTTGAGCCCTGAGTCATTTCAGGCAGCTTCTGGTGCTGTAAGCATGGGGAGGGAAAGAAGTCCTGATGCTGCAGACTTTTTGTCTTGTGCAAGGAAGTTACATACAGAGGAGATATATAAGACAAACTGAAGGGCAGTTCAAAACCTGAAATAGCTCAATATGGACTCCTCAATTTGTCCCTCAACTTGGCACAGGTTAGGTTAAGACAGTTTCATGGAGCACACCTCTAAAGCCTCTTGAATTTTATGGTGACTGATGTCACTCTTTCTTTGTCCAGCACCGTCTGGTCTACGGCCATGGTGTAAAAATTCAGATATTATTGGCCACCTGAAAGCTTTGGATTAGAAAATAACTCAGTTACAAGATTTTTTTTAATCAAACTAAATGTTTCATTAATCCGGTTCCCGTTGTTATCAAAAGTCAGAGTAGAAATATGATTAGTGAAATTAATTTAAACCAAACTCTTGACCAAACTGAATGCCAAATTAATCACAGCAGATGAATTCACTGCTGATGAACTTTTTCCAGGATTCACACGTATTGATGTTCTCTTGAAACAGCCTCCATCTGATTTTGTCTCTGTGATGAAAAAAAAAAGAATTAATCTGTTTGCTGTTTCTTGCTTGCATTTTTAAGAGCCTGTATGATTCCTTTTATTGGTTTATTGATTAAAACAAAAGGTCCTTGGTCTGGGCTCTGAGGTATGTGGAGTTTTGAGTAATCTACAGATCAAAGATGATCTGACATGAGATTTTTTTTTCAGTGTATAGTCAAATACATTTCAAATGTGATGATATCTGTCATGTGTGTTAAAAGCACTCCATCCCCGGAAGGATGAGCCAGAGATTCACGCTCTGCCTCCCAACGATGTGAGCTGATTAAAGATGTAAAAGGAATATTAATAATTTCTGCAGATCTAATATTTTCATGTATATCCATCCGTGTGGGATTCTATATTTAAAACTGAGGCCTGAAAGAGCCCACAGCACCTCTGCTGCTCCTGAGACCAAACTATAATTACAGAATAACTTCAGGTATTGTGACAGTACCTGGGATGCCAGATCTATTTTAAATCTGTTCATTAGATTAGAGAAATATCCTTTTTATGAGACCCAGTGAGCTCTGGTTTTAGTTTTTTTTTAGTTATGTTGGGAAACAAATCATTTCCTGATTCGGCTGTCAGTAGTTGCTTGTTGCATGCACATGCTGGATGGTCTGCTACATCCACATGTAGACTTAAACACGGGCATATTATTATCAATAACATCATTTTAGGTTTGCTCCCCTCATAACTTCCTCAACTTCACCAGTCGGAGGAGTAGAGGAAGTTAAAATCTTCAGATTTGGGATCTCTTCAGGCTGTATGCTCCAAAGCTCAGGACTAAACTAGGACATAGGTGTTAAATGTGATGCTCTATTTTCTGGAATGGATATTAAAAAGACCTTAAAATTCATAACAGATATCTTATTTATGGATATGGATGCTTTTGGTTTGTGAGTAATTTAGCTGTCTGCTGCTGCCAGTTTAACTTGGACAGTCTTTCTTGTTCACAAGATTAAGCCTTGGGTTCTGTCTTAATGCACATCCTTTAGTCCTGTTTTGGATGTTTAAAAGTCACAACTTTAGATATATAACCATTTTTTTTCTTTCATTCTTTTACTTAGATCTCTTCCTCCAGCTCAGACCTGACCAAAAAAAAAAAAATCTTAGCTGTCACTGATTTGGTGAAAAAAAATACATAAAATGACCAGTTTATCACACTTTTGGACATGTCACACTAGTGTTTGCTTTTTTCTCCTCATGATTTATGCACATGCTCCATGTCTTCTTCTCTGGTGAATGTCTGCAGCATTACAGCACCACTTAAAGGGCTGTCATTTACTACAGCGTTTTCATGTCGACAGACCCATTGCTTGAAATAAACCATCTTTACTGGGAGCATTTTGAAAACAACATTTTGGCCTCCATATGAACAGGGCCTAAATTAACAAGCAAAGGATTATCACAAGGTTTCATGACCTTGAGCTTTGTTCAGTGACTTCCTACAATGGTCAAATCATTCTTGATTTAGTGTGGACAAATCTGCAAACTTTTGTGAAAAAATCTTTCAAACTTGTCCTAATATCTCTTTCAGGAGTAAAGTACAAGCATGGGACCCAATGGCTTTGACCTCAAATGTCTGATGATTTCAAGGGGATACTATTCTTTAGTTTGAAGAAAAACCCTCACATTGTTTTAAAGGTAGTACCATGAATTGGTATGCAGGTATGGACAACCAGAAATACCACAAAGTACCTGCAGCCTTGGCTGTCACCTGCCCAAAGGCATGAAAATAATTTGAACCAAATGCAGAGAAAGTAAAATGGTGGGGAGAAACACATCTCTATAAAATACTTAACTTTTCAACACTTTAAAAGCAAAGTGTTCAAGGATGAATAGTGGATCCGTTTTGGTGTTTTGTATTCCACCTGTCTGCTTTGGGGCTGAAAAAGCCAAATGAATATTTTTACTTCCCTTGCTGTAATCTTGTTTCAGGCTCTTTTATAATTTGAATCCCCTGAGGCGTTTTATTTTCAGCCTCACAGTGTCTGATCTGACCGAGTGTAAAAGAGGAGGATAAATGACGTCCTGTCTTCATGCCAGACTCTCTGAGTGAGTCCACTGTGCTAGCTGGCATTGCCAAGGAAACAAGTTCGTGATCGAGCTGCTGATGCCCAAATCTGTCAAAGTAGGCAGTGAGCATCCTGCTGGGCTGCCTCAAAATAGAAAAACACAACTGTTACACCCACCTGCTTAATTACAGTCAGATAAAAACGGGTAAAAAAATACTTAATCCTGAAATAAAAGAAGGAAAGTGTTTCACCTTCAGATGGACCGTCCCTCTCATGCATACAATGTTTTACCAGCTCGGTGATTCTGTGGTTTTTCAGTTATGGTCACACAGGCCTTTTAAAACGTGTCTGGGGACCCATGTGTTGTCTTTGGTTGGTAAAACATTTGTTACTCTACAAACTGCTGGTCTCAAACATTCACTGAACATCTGTATTTGCCACATAAAAAGTGATACTAACCAACTGTTATTAAAGAGCTCATCTGGATGTATCTGTTTCTTAGAACATATCTTTTATATTAATTACATTTATGATACACAGTTTTCAAGCCTTTCAAGACACTTCTAACTGATAACAAAACAGCTTTGTGATTGGCAGCAATTTCAATTTATTTAATTGTTTAATGTTAAAGGTCCTTTGAGAGGTTTTCAGTCAATTATAAAATGGGCTACAATTACAAGTAATGCACAATAATGTGCTAAAATACCGAACAAACTCATCAGTGACAAGAATGATTATGCCTATAAGTTGTTTTAAGTGCATGTAACTGTGGGGTGGGTGTCATGTAATGTGGTTAGTTTCCAACTGCAGAAACTCCATCCAGCCTTTTCAGACAAAGGCACTTGATTCAATGTAAACTTATATTAACCCAACAATTACTATAAAGGTGAAGATTTTCTTAAAGCAAGAAAAACTCAAACAACATGGACAGTTCAGGAACACTGAAGAGAGGAGAGGCACAAGTTACATACTTGACACAACACAAAAGTTCCTCACAGGAGCTCTATATATGAAAGAGCCTTAACTGTGGTTCATAAATTCTTGGCTGTGGGAGTATAGTCTCAAAAAACTTTCTCGTTTTAATATAGCCCCTGATAGTTCTGTAATCTCTCTCTTCGCAGCATGCATCCAGCTCGGTCTGATTAGTTCACTAGTCTTCTCTTTTGTGCAGCAATGAGTCCAAAAACACAAAAGTGAGTTAGCCTGAAGCTGCATTTCCTAGTTCCCAAGACTGAAAGTAAACTGGATTTCAAAACACCTTCTCTGGATTTTTTATTTTATTTTATTTAACCTTTATTTAACCGGGAAAACCTCACTGAGACTAAAAATCTCTTTTACAAGAGTGTGCTGGCCAAGACAGCAGCACATTCAACAGTTTTACACAAACACATGCAGTCATAAAACACATGAACTTAATTAAAACCTGTGATAGGATTCATGATGAACATGTGCTTCCCAGATTCTAATGTTTCATGTAATAACATGAAATGAATATACCATTGCCCTCCTGTTGAATTTTAAAAGGACAGTTGCTAACGAACTGCTAACAGGGACTACAACACTTGTCAGGGTTGATGATACAATAATTTTTTATCATTTATAAATTCATTATGAATCATACGGCATCGCCACAGCCAGGAGAATCAAACTGATCAGGTCATAAGGTTAAGAGGAAATGTTCAAACTAAGGTTAATATGTAACGTCATATGCTGGAAATGTGATAGCTGCTTCGAAGTCAAACTGCCATGTTGTGTGTCCATAGTAGCTTGATAATTGCTTTTTGAATTGAATTTGAATTTATTTGATCCCCCGTAGGAGAAACTTGTCTTGGAGGACAGCCCCCCCCTGCTGCTCTGTACAATAGACAATACAGTGTAAACAAGATACAGTGCAGACAAACACAACACCCGCCCAAAAACCATAAAAACTTACAGGCATATGCACACCCCACACTGCCCATCCCCAGACATTACATGGTTTCCGTAGTGGGAGCCCTCAAGTCCATAGGCTTGTCTGTCTGTGTCCCTCTAGTTGCTTGATAATTAAGCTTGGCATGTGGGATAAATGAGTTTTTGTAGCGGTTTAGTGCGCAGAAAGGAGTCCTATACCTCCTTCCTGAGTTTAGGAGCTCAAATTGGGGGTGCAGCACATGGGAAGGATCATCTATGATGTTGGTGGCCTGTCGAATAACAGACTGGTCATATATGTCCTGGGGGGCAGGGGGTGGGGGCTGCCCTATAACCTTCCCTGCTGCCTTAACCAAGTTGGATATTTGAGCTTTATGCTTAACTTCATTTGTAGAATACATTTGTCTTTAAAAAAATATAAGAGTTAGGCTCTTTCAAGAAGTTTATCGAGGGGAACAAAGCGTCTAAATGTCTTAACTATTATCTTAACTATTATCCACTATAAGCCAAGGCAATGGTGAAAGATGCGATTGGCTTTTAGTCAGGGGAACCAGCGTGATACTAACTTTAGCGTTGGTGTACAAAAACACGCCACCCCTGTACCTCTCTATTGGTCAGTTCAGCTCTGCCATTGTGTCAACAACTCTACAGTTATTTTAGCATCTCTCCCTTGCACTGGGCTTGCCAGACTGAGCCAGTGGACTTCAACTAGGGCTGAACGATTTGAGAAAATAATCTTATTGCGATATTTTTCCCCAATATTGATATTGAGATTTACTCTGCGATTGTTTTAATGTTCCTCATCCTATGTATTCTTAAACAAACATAAGCAGTAGATCATTTTATAGTATAACCAATATGACATGAAATCGATCTAAGGATAAAAGATTTGAGAAAAAGTGGAGAAGTGAGGAACAGAAGCAAAATAGGTATGAAATTGTAAAAACTGGGTAAAAAAAATGGTACGAAAGCGGAAAAAAAGTTAATAGGTGCAAGAAAGGTATGAAATTGCAAAAAAAAAATAAAAAATGCGAAAAAATTCCAAAGTGACCACGGAAAATTGATTGTAGCAGCACAATTGGAATTAAAATTCAAAAACCATGTAAAAATTCCAAACATGGTCTGACAGTGGCCAAAAAAAGATGAATGGGAGCAAGATAGGCATAAAGTTGTAAAAACTGGGTTAAAAAGGTTAAAATAGGCATGACATTTTAAGAAACTACATCACAATGCCAAAATGTTCAACACATTTTGGGTTAAAAATATTACACTGTCTGCGATTTGAAAATTGTAACAAGCCATATTGCGATTTAATCTAATTTGCAATTAATTGTTCGGCCCTAACTTCAACTGCCAACAAATCTGTGGTAGGATGAATGAATGAACCATTGCAGACAGCTACTGGTGCCACAAAGAGGGTGAGAGGGAGAAGTCCTGATACTTTCTTTCTCATGCATAAAAGTACTTCGTCATATGATGACGACACGTAAAACATACTTAAAGGCATTTAAAACTCAGAAAAGCAGAATATAGGTTCTAATTTGTACAATGAGATCAAATGAGCTCGCACTCATATAATTTCTTAAACAAGCGATCCAGTTGTTGTATTTATCATTACTTTTTCTATCAGTGGAGAAGCAGAGTTGTACTTTGTTCAAATGATTTTCATGGGTATATTATTTAATCATCGAAACAGACAGTTAAAGTAAATGCAAAAGTTAAGTTCATTTTGGACTGTAAAATATGATTTAGATTCATTAATCAAGCTTGAAGAGCCTGGCAGTTTTAAGCCCAGAAATGTGAGATCCAAAATGATCTTTTGGAGTCAATATGTTCACAAGTCAAACAGTTCAGTAAAAACTTTCAGATTTGTAGTTGGAAAATGTATTTGGGGAGTTTTTGAGTGTTCATTCACAGCAGAGGGTTGTGTGCCTGGCTGAGGAGAGTGAACCTGCTTGAAGAGGGAACACAGTATCATCTACCTCATTACACAAATAGGGAGTGATTAGACTGCTGATTTAAAATGACGATAATGTGGTTGTTACATGTCGTATAAAGTTCACATTGCTAATATGGAATATTTCAACAACTAATACAGCAATTACACATTCGAGATTTTTATTAACATTGGGAGATTTTCCACATTTTCACTCAGAATTCACTAATTTCTTGACACAATCGTTGACATCTTGAGGTAATGTTGGTCATGGCACAATGGAAAAGTGATGAGATGATTGTGGAGATCCAAATCTGGATTTAAGGATGTTAACAGAGCAGTGCCCCATATTTTTGACAGCTAATCTCTTAACAGTGTTGATGCCTTGATTGAGGTTTGTGCTCTCTGAGCTTTTTTGTTTGATGCTCAGTTAATTGGTCTCAGAAAGCTGTTTGATCAACATACTACCTGTACAAGGTAAACTCCATAAAAGTGATGTTGATTTGCACTGACTTTTTATGAATGATGTAATGTAAACTGTACCTGGTTAAAATGATCCTCCTCTTGGATACTGAAAGAGAACAAAGCAGTTCAAACCTTTTGGTGTTCGGGATGCAACGAATCATCAGTGGATTTTACTGCAGGTTATTGATAGCAAAACCGATGTCTTGTCAAAAGCACCAAACTGAAATTGATCAGTTCCTCTTATGGTGACAGTTCAGTTGTATTTGAGACAGATATGGAGAAAGAAAAACAACATTTTATTCTTTAATGGATGATGCTTTTATTTTATGAAAATGGATATTCAGTGGTGAAGATATGAATCATTACAGTGCCATCGTACATTCTGCCAATATTACAGCTCATTTACTGGGATATTTATGGCCAATATTTACACCAAGATATCAGCTGAAATATCAGCTACATTTTAATCCCTCCCAATCCCAATAATCAAATTTTCGGCAATTACATATTTATTTGTTGTTGTTCTGATCTCTACGTAATTCATTTCATTGTTTTCTTTTCCAGGCCACAATCGGAATCGACTTCCTGTCAAAAACTATGTACTTAGAAGATCGAACGGTAAGAACCTGCAGTTACTGCTGTTAAATGTCATAACACTCATGTTAAATGTTTGTGATATGTCAATAGTGCAAAGTCCCCTTTGTCACACATACTGCAGAACAATGGTGCCCAACTGGTTTGTCAGGACCCCACAGTGTGTCCAAACGTCTGTGATGCATGCCAGGCTGTTGCAATATAGCAGTATGGATGATAAATGTCTCAATTTAAAACTACTATTATCATGTTGTGCCAAAATAAGCATATGGTGAAACCATGTGGTCACAAAGTTGTGCAGATAACAGCAGCACAGTGGAGAGATTTCACTGACACAAACAGCAAAGTGGAGCTGATACACAAACACACACACATCGAGCAGCACACCATCCACCCCGTGAAAAGGGGTGTGTTTGTTCATGTGTTCCCTGCTCTGCAACTCCTTCTGTAAATAAAAGCACCATAAGTGAGTGTGTGTATGCTTTACGGAGCAGCGCTGTGCATCTGTAGCTTTGACACAGACTGTGTGCTGGAATATTTTAATGTTAATTGACTTGATTCAAGGCTACAGCCATTATACCTCTATTGAAACAACCTAAACAGCAGCTCAGATGTGAGTTTAAGCCAATGACTTACTTGTTGGAGATGAAAATGCTCCAAAGATGCAGTGAAAACTGATACGGGTACAAGCAGCCACTCTCTTACCCCTAGAAATGATTCATGATTTCATAGACAAAATCTGTTAAAGCAAAATTCTCTGACAGACTTTTTTATAAGCTTGATTTCAGTGATAGTCTTTTGAATCTGTAACTGTGTTAGTTTATTTGTCCCCTGAGTTTTGTTAAGCTGCTGTTGACAATACATCATTTTCCTTTTAGAGTTGGTCAAATATGAAATACAAGCATTTGCCTGTGAGAACAGTTGAAGACATTTATCTGTAATTTTTTTAACAAACTCTCTGTTCCCTTTAGAAAAATCATGTTTTTTTTTTGCCATATAGACTAAATAGGGAGAACAGGCCATCTACTAGAAAACACCAAAAAGATATAACCTGGACTGTAAACTGATTGTTTATTATCAGACAGTTCATGTTTTTATGCTGCAGGAGCCATATGATCAAAAATCACAATTATAAGGCTCTTGATTAATGCCATATCTTGGCCCAGATGGACAAGTGTGACTATTTAACTACACAGAGTGTTATCAGTGTATTTTAAGGTTTGAAGTGAAGATTCCAAAATTTGTAAAAAGCAAAATTTAAGATACATAAGACTTTACCATATTATGTGAAAGACTTTTTTAATGGAGAAAAGGCTTAAAAAGGTAAATGTGCATTTTGCCCAAGGAGACCTGAGGGTTAAACATACTTGTTTGTCATGTGTCTTTGTTCAAACAAAAGTTTTACTTAATGAAAATCTGAAATTTTTTAGTTAAACATATTTAAGTGGGTGATTTCTTCAGAAATTTGGTTCATGATTTCTCAGTAATTAGGCGTTTGTGGGTCCTGACTTTAGACCAGTTGAGGACCTCTGCCGTAAACCTGTTTACCTCCACAGTCGTGCACGCTCTGAAATATCTTTCTGAAGCTGTTACGGCATCTCTTTACCTTGTGAAATGTAGATGAGATCAGTGAAACCTGCCTGCACATCTCTTTATCTCAGAGAATCGTTCAGTCTGACCTTGAATTGAACATCAGGAGTCCACAGATATAAATAATGCCTCAGTGTGAATATGTGCAGCGTCCCCCCAGTTTGATACCCTCCACGTTTATGACTGTGTGTGTGTTATATAAGCCTGTGTGTGTTTGTGTGCGTAGGGAGCCGAGTGTTCCCAGGCTCTCTGATTATCTGAATAATCTCAGCCTCCTCAGCTTTCTCTCTCTGAACCACAGGTCAGGTTGCAGCTCTGGGACACAGCCGGGCAGGAACGCTTCAGGAGCCTCATCCCCAGTTATATCCGCGACTCCACTGTGGCTGTGGTGGTCTACGACATCACAAGTCAGTGTCCCCTCCCAATATGTCCCTGTTTTGATAATCACACTGGCTGCTAGTCAGCTTCTTAATGTGCAACTCCTCAGATCACACTTTCAAAAATGTATATTTAAGACATTCGAGTAATAATTTTATTGTCCTTAGATGATGGCATTGTCTTCAGAGTTTTGGCTACATTTGTCTTACTTTCCTCAAGCAGAAGTGTCACATGACACAAAGCTTGTAGACAGAGGAAGGTATGTCTGCAAAACTAATTCAACATTTAAAGAACAAAATAGCAAACAGTTCACCTTTAAAGTTTGTCTGACATGTTTCTGTTTTGAAAATAGGTGAATTATTAAAAAGAAAAATGAATAAGAAATAAGCCAAACTGTATTCTAAACACTAGTTTTGATACTTTTCTTTGTTATCACTGTATCTCTAGACAATGCCTTGTGCTGTTTTTGACCCTGAAAATACAAGAAATCCATTTTTATTAAAAACCCAAGTCCCATAGAACATCTCCACACTCAGCCTGGAAGACATTGTTGTGCATGTTGCAAGGTCAGAGGGATTTATTGTCAGCTTTTGTGTGTAATAGAGCTCAGGATGTGGAATGCAACGTGGATTTATTATGTAATTTCATTATTCTGTGTCATACAGAGGCGTCTAACTTAAGCTCAAACATCAAGATATGTATAATAGGATTTACTGTGTGGGATTTCTCTGCAATAAGGGAGTCTTGTGGTAAATCCCAACCCAAACAGCCAAGATTAAACCAGGTCTCTGATGTGTTCACTTTTTTACATTACAGAGTGCTTACATAAAGTCATGTGTGGTTCCTGACCTTTTTTTTCATGGAGATCCCCTATATTGTAACTTTTAACGGGCGAGCCCCTCTTTGGATTCACATATCCTACATTGCTGTACAACATGAACATCAGATTAAAATATTCCCACTGAATTAGAATATAAAGCGCTGAGACATGCACTCTTGTGCAAAGATCTTCAAAGAAAGATGGCCAGTCATCACAGCTCTGGCCATCTATCCCAGCTCCGCACCGTTCTCCACCTGATTATTTAAAAACAATCAGAAATACTTCCTCTAGGGTCCCTGGCCACCCGTCCCTGTAAACACAGGATAACATTCATTCATTCATTTTAAATACCACTCTTTCTGGGTCCAGCGGGAGGGCTGGAGCCTATCCCAGCTGTCATCGGGCGAGAGGCAGGGTACACCCTGAACCGGTCGCTAGCCAATAGCAGGGCCACATAGCGAGACAGGCAGCTATTCATGCTCACACTGGCAATTTGGAGTCATCAGTTAACATAATGAGCATGTTGTTGGTCGGTAGGAGGAAGCTGGAGGCCTGGATAGAACCCACACATGCACAGGAAGAACATGCAAACTTCACAGAGAAATCAAACCAGCGACCTCCTTGCTGTGAGGCATGTGCACTACCTACTTCACCACCATGCCATCAAACAGGATAACATGTTAAAAGTAAAAATCGTCTATAACCAGAAGCTAGATTGTTAGATTGAAGGTAAAAAGATTTTATGCATGTGACCATTACAAACTTTGTTTTGGGTACTTCTCTTGAAAAATACTCTAAAATCCCACATACTTTGGGCCTTGGGAAGCGAATAGTTCTAAATGCTAAGTCACCTTTTCTGGCTCATTCCTGGACCACTTTGTCTGATGTGAAAAAAATATGTTTAATATTGTTGGAGCAAAGACAACTAGGTATAAAAAGTTTAGGTGACAGTTTAACAAAACTGAAAGTGAGCACTGATACATTGGGCTGGACCTCTAAAGAATTCCTCTCAAATGAAAACATATAATGGAAATTGTATCACATATTGGGGAAAATGCAATATATGATAAGAACATATAGAACTTTTTTTTTTAGATGGTGACGCTTGAGGCCAGTCTGTAACAATAATTACAGACACATTTACCTCACAGGACAAAACTTATGGAGGAAACAAACTCCACCAGGCCTGCAGCACAATAGCCCATTAACCCCAAAGATCTTTGTAGTTGTGGTTGAAGAAAGTCAAAATGGTCATTATCTCCTCCACCAAGGAGGTTGTGTTTTTGCCATTATTTTGTAGTTTGTTTGTTTACAGGATAACTTAAAAAGTTGGAAACAAAATTTGCTGAAATTTCCAGGTTAGGTCTGAAATGGGAAATGAAACAATTTTTCAGACTTGTTTGGATCCAGATGCAGATCAAGGATTTTTTTTAAGAATCTGCAGACGTAGTGAGAAAGAGAAGTTACATTTTTGACAATAATTTACCCAAAAGTAATGGAAATGCCTCGGTGGAGGTGTGAACACTTCAGTAATTAAACTTCACTGATTGTACAGCACATGTATCTTTGTTGCGGTCAGGTGAAAAAGTTGTATTTTCCTTTTCCATGACTTTCGTTATTTGTTTAATAAGTCATTGCTGTTGGTCACCATCAGTGTTGGTGAACAGGTTTTTAAGTATTAAAGTAAAACATCCCAAAATATGATTAAAGTCATTTATGAGATTGTCCCTGCCTGAAATAAGTTATTACCCCAGAACACTTACTGAAAGCGGACACGGACAGTGATCCTTATGTTTAGTGATGGGAAACAAAATCATTTCCAGTTCAGAACTGACAACAAGTCCTTCAATGGGATTGATATAATTATTCTTTTTCTCTTATCAGTTTCTTCCATTTTGTTCTGCATGCCTTGAAAATAGTTTGACATATCCTTGCCCATTTATACCATTTGTCACGTCACTGACACAGCATCGGGAGCAACTTGGGGTTAAGTGTATTGCCCAGGGACACATCACCATGTGACAGTCAGAGCTGGAGTCGGACCTGCAACCTTCCCATTACTGACAGACAGACTGCACCACTAATGCCCCACAAATCAAAATCAAGACTCCAACAGAAAGCATGGCAGACAGGGCAGAAATGGTCAAAGTAGTGGCCTAATAATTGACAAAAACACTCATATTGCACCAGCAATTTACATAAACGTCAAACAATGCAGCACGGCTGTAAATATCAGGAGTGTCGTGTATTGGAAACCTGTTTAGGCCAACTCCTGCCCACACAGAAAATCAGTAAGAATCAATAAGGTAATCATTGAAGAATTGAATCGGTAAGTAAAATTGTTCATGGCATTGGTATCAGTGACATTGAATCAATTCCTAGCCCTACTCTTGTTCTCATTCAATAACATTAACCAGCTGCAGGATAATCGATTCAAACTGTAGTGAAAGCACATAATGCTGTTCATTTTGTTCTAAGACTTATAACCGCATGGATTTGCATAGGGAGGGATTCTTTACTTAAATGGTAAATAAGCATCTTTAAGAGAATCTCTGTTGCTTTTAGTCATTCAAATAGTGTCCAAGATGCTTTAAAGCTCCAAAGACTTTTTGAAGAGATAAAACCTTTAACAGATTGTCCCACAGCACCACAGATGGATCAACATTAACCAAACTCTTTTTGCCCTTCAGCTATCTGTGCTTCTCAGAATAGAAAATGATATCAACCAAACTCAACTCAGAGTTTACTTAAAACACATATTAGACAACCTCAGTAAAGCAAAATGCTTTTAAAGGTCAAAACACAATTAAAAAATCAAATAAGTGTGCATGGTAACAAGTCTATGATGTGTCTCCCAAGACCGGGAACAAGTACAAACCATGTAAACATTTAAAATTGATGTCCCTGAATTTGTTTGTTTTCTGATTCCAAATCTTTAAAGGGCTTAATTACTTTGCAATGTAAAATATTTGGTCTATTTTTTTTTTTCAACAGATTTCACATTATTTCTGCCACCTGGTACATAAACATGGCGTCAATCGTTGTGTATAAATCCAGTGTAAACGCAGATGTTTCTGTCATGCAGAACAGCAGGAGGGATGTCTCTAAATTGTACAAACAACTTCTTTATTAATCTCTGCATGTCTTTTCTCTTCTGACAGATGTTAACTCATTCCAGCAGACGTCCAAGTGGATCGAGGATGTGAGAACGGAGAGAGGAAGTGATGTCATCATTATGCTTGTCGGCAATAAAACAGACCTGGCAGATAAAAGGTAAGGTGCTGCTGAATTTGTCCACTGTCATTGGTTCATAAGTCTCTTTTAACTTCACTTTTTTTCACACCAGAGCAGTCATGTCACAAAGTGTGGGCCTCTTGCCTGTTAAATTTTTTTCCTAATGTCATGTCACTTATTGGACCTCAGTTAAAACATTTTCAGTGTCATAGTTTCAGGATCAGATGGCATGACCTTCTATAAAGTGACCCAAAATACACCAAAGAAGAACCAAACAATAGTACACTAAATTCGATAGCAAGATGTTCTCTTTACTGTTATGTATATTTGCAGATAAATGTTGTGTCTTATTATGTGTAAGTGTCTTTAAAGGGTTAGTTTGTGTTTTTGATGTGGGGTTGCTTGAGAAAGGAACATGCGGGCTTTATCTCCTGGGGTTCAAGAGCTGGTACATAGCAGAACATGGTGTGCCTCCAAAAGCAGCAAAGTTAACTCACTAATAGGTTAAAACTACTCAAGAAATTCTGTAGACCTGACAGCTTGCTACAGTAAATAGTTTATAATTTAAGTATGTTGGAGCATAGGGGTTATGTATCCCTCTGCTTCAGCTGGTTAGATTATCAGAGGAAACAACAAATGCTGACTTTGCGAATACTGGACTGAAAATTAGTGATTTTTACTACAGTAATGACAGTGTGCTGTTAGTTGTGGGTAAGAGAGAAAATCTTTATGATTCGGAGTACACAGAGGAAGAACATTTGCAGATGCTGTCACAGGTTGGAGGGATGGTGAATGGAGGAGCAGGACAGATCACAAGTTGCCTGGTGGTGCAGATGCATGAACTGTGAGCCCATGTCTGCAAACTCAGAGGCTCAGTGCTGTTATGAGTGGGACTTAGTAACACAGCTGCTTCTGGACCTTTCATCAGAGCTCTATGATTCTGGTAAGCCCATTGTAGTCCTGATCGTAAAATGGGCACTGCAAACACAATGATTTGGAGCTACAGAGAGGTGATTTATGATATCCAGATTTAAAACAAACAAACCAAATTTAGCGATGCTCCAGTGATTTCCAAGTGACCTGCAGTCTGCAGCACTCTGACCTAATCTAATGAGGGGAGTAGCTGGCAGAGGGATATGTAGCCCTTTGTTGCATCACAAAATAGTGCTAAACACAGGGGCTTTGTCAAGGAAAAGTTCTACGCTGTAAAGAATCTCACTTTGTCTTGAGTTTTGACCTACAGGTGGGTTAATTAGGAGGCTTTCAGTGGCACCATGTACTGCTATGTACTGGCTAGCGTCCACCCTGTATGTCTGACCCCACAGACCTATCTTCCAAGCTCCTTTATTGGCACTCATATTTACTAGTGCCATGTGTATCAAGCAAACCTGCTTCAGAAAACAAAATAACTCTGTGAAAAGGCCCTTTCTTGGGTGTTCTCTAAAGTTGCACACAGACTGATATTTTTAGAATAATACTCAAGCTCAAGACAGAAAAAAATGGATGAAAGTCACCATTTGACGTTATCACTCATTGAACTGCAACGCTGCTGCATCAGTGACAAGTGTCGCCTGAAGCTTGTACCGAAATGCAAGAAAACACAAGAACTCTGCAAGTCCAGAGGTCTCTGAGTGAGCCTTCTGATGGTGATAACAAACTGAACTGTCGCAGATATGGAAAAACAAAACTGTCTTCTTTCTGTCAAACAACATCCAAATGGCAGCATGACTTCCTTTGGGCTATGTGACTGATAATGCATATCCTTACACATGCACGCATAGCGATTCAGCTCTACAGATAATTTTATCCACATTAAAATCTACCAAAATTGTGTTTTTTAAGGGCAAAGTACAAAATGGAGTTTCAGTTTCAGATATAATCAATGCCTCACGCAATTAACAGAACTGTATAATCAAAGTTTAAAGATTTCTGTGTCTCAGGACAGGCCGCACTAGTTTGGCCTTTACTTCCATCTGTCATCACTTTGTTTTTTATGGACATCACATACAGTCGTTTCTCAACTATAACACACACTCGATGATAACACACCCCATATTTTCACGACATTTGCCTGGAATAACGCTGTACTCAAATATTACACGCACCCTAATTTTGCCCAATCCTTATTCTCAGACAACTCAAAAATGACCTTTATTCAAAGTTTCAAACAATGAATTTTTAGTATTTTCACAACAAATACAGTACACAATTTTCAATCTCGTGCCCAATGCCTAATTACTCGATTTCTGCCCAGGCATGCCCAGTTGTAGTCTACAGACCAATCAGAGAGCAGCTTTAAGCATGCCGATGTCTTTGAACCAATTGCAGCGCAGCTATTTTGCCCCCTTGCTCACAAGATGGCAGCGCTCTGTGTTTGCATGCATTTTCACAGAGAAATAGAATATTTTGGCTTTTTGTATCAGATGTGTCACAGTTGCAATGTTGGCGAGATTAAATATGGTAGTAGAAATGTAGTATAAGTATTTTGCTTGTACTCGTGTATGATACACCTGAAAACTTGGAACTTATTTAAAAGCAAAAAAGTGTGTGTTTCAATTGAGAAATTATGGTATATGTTCTTAATTGTTGCTTGTTTGTGAATGTCTAAAATGATGGTGTTGAGAGCTTTTTCATTCAACAGCTGTGGTGCGTTTTGTAAAATTGATATTTTTTTATAATGTAACTGTGCGTTCACACCAAAAAGAACCATGACCAGCGGCCAGCCCGACAGCAACTGAGCGCCAAATATGATTTGTATTTTGCCCGCTTTGGCACGCTCTTCTCAGCAGCAACTGCTTGCTGTTGTTCAACTTCAGCTTAAAACATAGCATGAACATAGCGTAAAATCACCTTCTAATTAGTCACGGATTGACAGGCAGGAAGCAATTTACAAAGGAGAGAATATTGATTTATCCACGACATCAAACTTTTACAGTGTTGAATATACTAAAATCTTGTGGTGGAAAGGAGCGCGTTTTGCACAGTGTGTGTTCGTGTGTGTGTGTGACATACTCTTCTGTCTCTCCCTCATCTTCCCTGCTCTCCTCTCCCTCCACGGACCTTCATCAAGGTTGGAGGTGGAAGGACACTCCTCCAAGAATGGGTCCAAAAACCCATCACGGAGGCATACTGCCACACACGCCCACACCTCCAGCAGACCCACTTCTCCTCCTGTCTTTCTCTCTCCTCCTTCCTGTAGTGGTCCCTCAGACCTATCCATTTTTTCTGCATTCTTCCGCTAATAGAGAGAACAGACGCATTTTTGCTCTTTTTAAATGGCGCTTCGTTTTCAAATTCTGCTGATAAAATGCTTTGTTGTGCAGCGTGTCATCCAGGACTCGAGACGCCGGAACTAGGAACCGAAGTTACATGAGTTGTCCTTTAGGGCCCGCTAAGTCGAAGGACATCTCTACTCTGATTGGTTGCCACCGTTTGCCGCTGAAATGCGTCATAGCTAATTACCATAAAGTTGAGCGAGGCTCAACTTCTCATCTGGGGCCGCTTTCGACGCTCTAGCCGCTTTAGCCGCTTTAGCCGCTCAGGACGCTTTGGCCGCTCAGGACGCCGGGCTCTCATTGAAAATGTATTAACTTCCGGCGTCGTTGCCGCTTTGGCCGCTTTTGCCTCTTTTGGTGTGAACGCACAGTAAGGCATTGTCTAGCAGCAAAGCAGTGATCATGATTTTACCAAGATGAGGCAGCCCTTGGTAGCACAGTGGTTGAACTGGAGTTGGAAATTAATGATTTTTTATCTTTGTATAAAATGTCATAAGAGATTTAGAGTTTTCCTAGCAGCAGAGTTTTGCTGAAATCTATTCAAATCATGCAGCTCTTTGTCCCTCCCTTTTGGAAATGCTCTGATCTGAGGGGGTAAGGATACATGATAATGAGCTCTGCACTACTTAACTGCCCAAACAATGTCTGGTGGAAGGGGAGAGGAGGGGTTACAGGCCACAGAGCTGTCTTTCAAATGGTGGAGGCTGTGTAGATATTAAATCATAAACCTCAGGGAATAACAAAATGAAGTGTTTTATGGGCCTCTTCTCTAAAGAAGCAGAGCACATTTCTCTGAGAGTTTACAAAAAGGTGTCATTGCTTCTTCTCCTGAAGCCCCTTCTCACAACATTTAAAGCAAAAAAAGATTTTGCAGGACCTGAAACCTTTTATTAATGATAATAATTCATTCACTGATGTTGGATACTCTTATCTATATATAGAGGTCTGTTGTATGACATTGGTTAAGGCAGTTGTTGAGAACTAATGCTGTGGAGGAAAACATGTTGAGTATTTAAGATCTGAAACACTAAACCTGCAGGACTAAGCATAATGAAAACACCATGCTGCCTCCACAGGCTCCCTGCTGAGTCCATGAGTTGATTATCTGTAGGAACATCTTGATGAATAAATCTGTGTATTAATAAGACAGCACTGATTATCTTCAGTCAGTCATAGCTCCCTAAGAATTCATCTTGTGACTTAGATACCAATATCACCTCTATTTTCCATGACAGATAAGAAATGAATATTTCATCAGTAAATATCAAATAAATGAAGTGATGCAGTATTTGGTTATAAACTATTGTACTCATTGTAGTGGAGCATCAGCCAGCCCAACAGCTCTTATTGCTCTAAAATGAGAATACCATTGCATATTATTTAGCCCTAGGTGACAGCTGAGCAGTCATTAAGGTCCTATTCTTTTTAAGAAGCACAAGGTACTTGTGCCATAATGAAAGTATGAGTGATCAGTCAAGAGACCCCTAAAACTCCCTTATTTCCCAACACACCATTAAAGAGTAACAAAACCTACCATATGGCCCTTCATTGCCACCGCATTGCCACCTTCAATCGACCAAGGCTCCATTTATGCAGACTTAAGGTACTGACAAAGGTGTCTGCTCTGCTGTACGGTCTCTTAAAGACCCTGAAATTCAACAAGTCAACAGCAAGTGCCAGAACATCTTGGGGGTCATCAGGGGGATCTCACCTCTAAAGTGTTTCATCCAGTTAGCTCCCATGACACCAGATAGACCATCCAGTATATTTCACAAATCAATCTGGGAAAGAGCCCGTAGAAAGTGTTTTGGGAAAAGGCAGAAACTTTCAAAAGCATATCCAGCAGATGAAGGATGACTGTTCACAGAATGTGAGCCACTTCACAGAAGAAACTATCAGCAAAACACAATGGAAGTAGAACAAAATATCCTTTCTTTGGAAAAGTTTGTATTGTTGTTTGTTTTTCATTTGATAAAGAAATGTGTTCAAAATCCAATAAGACTGCTGTTAGGCTGTAAGCATCTATACTAACAACTCTAACAGCAGGCAGCGACTGCACATCTGTAAGTGCAGTCACTTCCTACTGTCCAGTGAACTTTGGCATCCGAGAGCCACCACCCATCTGCCAGTCCAAACTCCTTCTTTATCCCACCTACCCAACATGACCATAGGAGCCCAAACAACATTGTCACCCTCAACAGACCCACGCTCCATTCATAAAAAGGTGTTATTTTTTCTTTCTTTCTTTCTTTTTTGGCATGAACACATCGGCAAGCTTCAAACAAAAATGATAAAATGCAAATAATGAAGCAAACTGAGTTGAGCTGATTGTTGGCTAATTAATGGAACAGCTCAAGAACAATTTAATCTGCAGCTTAAAACCTTTAACATGAAACAGAAGAGGAAATTGGCACACTGAACTAAACCATGAAACTGCTGTTGAAGTGCACACCGGTCATCTATCTTAACTTCAGATACATCAGTAATCAACAGCTAAACATGGAACAAATATGTGTCAGTTAAACACCTCTTTATTTCTTTAATAACCCTTCTTTTCCAATGATCACTTTTTACTGACCCTGTTCACTAGTTTAGAAAATTAAGTTGCTCCACTTTTCTTATCTGTTTTCCCCTAAGGTACAAGAGGTAAATACACTAAGACTTAAAGTCTTCAGATAGTTATTTCTCTTACACAAGAGACCTTTAGAGTAGCTAAAAGTCTGACGATTAAACTTTTTTTAGTTCTCTGTATGTAACATTAATATAGTTTTAGGGTGCACTCACACTCGGACTATTGATCTGTGCTGCACTGAAGCGCAGTTGCTCTGCAGACCTGTACTCACATTGTTCTTGACTCAATTGCTCTTGTCGCAGTTATGTTGCACATGCAAACAGACCACATGACACAACAATCACAGCTGGCACAACAAAGAGCAACTCAGAGACACAGATACAATTTTACCCTTTTGAGTCAGTTTGATTAAACACAGCCTCCGTTACCAAAATTAAGGTTATCACATCTGGGAGTGTTAAGGTATTATGTCACCCGAGTAGCTGTATTTAAAGAAATAACAGCAAACAGCTGCTCCTGTTAATTAACTTACAGATGTCATATTTGTCATTTTCTGCAGCTGATGCTGTCCATGTTTTTCCTCTCTCTCTCTCACACACAACAACATTGTCACCAGAAACTGAAAGGTGTTTCCTTTGCGTTGTTAAAGCGCTCCGCCTTTACATGGAGATGGTGTGATAATGATGTGTGTTGACAGGGAACAGCGAGAGGGACTTAAAATGCTGTAGCATGCGTGCCAGACCAGTAGTTGGCAATGTAGGTTTGTAGAGAAACAGCGATGTTATAACACACATACGCTTTCCGGTAAAGACAAACTTTTCACAAACAACAATGGTGAGTGGACGCACAAAGAAGCAAGAGTTTCTTGTCCGGACAACAAATGTGTCTGGATATTTTTGTAGGATAACAAACTGAGCACAGTAAGCAGCACAGGTTTTGCTCAGTAGACAGCCGAAGTTATTGCTGTTGTAGTTGTTGTTTCTATGGTGTATGTGCAACCTTCATCTGGAAGAGTACTGCACATGCATCACTTGTCATCACATTTCCTAAAAACACTGATTCCTGTTTACACGGAGATGGCTGCCAAACTGTTTTCAAAACTTTCCTCTCTTTTGTTTTTCGTTGTCATGTAAACGGGGCCTTTATGTTGGATCGTCAAACTTTGATGCATCAACAGTAGCCCTCTATAGCACACACCAGATGGACCGTTCAATATGTACTATGAAGAATACGACTTACAGACAGTGTTGAGAAAGGCAGAACCTTTTAAAAGCGTGTCCAGTAGGTGATTGGATGATCAAATCCAGATCCCTGAAAGTTTTAAAGGAGTCATTGACATGTGTATTATGGCTAAATTCAACATTTTTACCCTCAACCTACAACTGCTGCAGATTAGTAAGCACAGAGAAGGCTGTGATTTTGTTGGTGTTTGCCTGTTTGTTTGTCTGTGAGCAGAATAACTTCCTCATTGGATTTTCAAAATATTCAGGAAATGTTGTTCACCACAAAGAATGGTGATCTGAAAAGGATGCAGCTCCAGGAATGTTTTAAAGGATTTGTTAACATTGCTAGTTTTTCGGATGACTCATGTAAGAATGTCAGAAATGCCTTGAGAAGGGTTTGAGCTCTCTGACTCTCACTTTTAGTTTTTAAGCGCTTTTCAATAGCTCAGAGACTATAAATAAGATAAAGATAAATGTATAGCTTTGTTTCAGGGGATCTGAGCTGTCTGCAACTTTCAATCAGACAATTTCCCTTTTTTGTCTTTATCTTTTAAACGAGATATTTGTAACAGACGATGTGAAATAAGGGAGCAACCTTGTTAAAATTATATATTATGTACATAACTGTATGACAAGGACTATGCATATATGACAAAAAACTACTGCCTACTTTGAGGTGCTGAGACTAAAATCCCCACTGGTATACTGATGTCTTTGGTTTTAAACTGACGGAGGGAAAGCAGAACAAAACTGCTTGTGTTGGCAGTTTTCAGATTAAATCTCAGTGGACCTGTCAATAAGCTTCATGTCTGCCATAACAACAGGACACAGGCAACAGCTTTGGTTTTAGAGAGAGTGCAAGAACAGAATATTCAGTCTGTTCTCACAATAAAGTAATTATTTCATCAAGTCAATTCCTTCCGAACTGGAAAGCAGGTCCCAAAAAAGAAGCTGTTATCTTACATTATCTTCCCATAAATGTCAAGAGCTGAGCTGATTAGAGGCTACATTTCAGCAACTGAAGTTAGTTAAAATTATTTGGCCTTGAAAAAAAAACAGTGAAGTAAAAACTACTGAACCTTCTTCCTTCAGTTTACCAACAATTTATCTTAAGTGCAATTAAGCTAGGTCTTAATAGGCTGTGGAGCTGCAGCTAAAGTAAATGTCCCATGTTAAAGAAATAAGGCTATTAACTGCATTAGCACAGCATCACAGCATCCTCTCCCAATTTGCTCATTCTTAATGTAAATTAGCCTCAGAGCTGAGCGCTTGAGCCTGACAGCATTTCAGCTTAAATGAGAACAGAAAATATAAAATAAATCCTGCAGTGTCTTTGTGCTCCAGTTTATTGCATTGTCTTCACCTAACGTCCCAGATATTGTGAGTGATTTTACTCTTTCTGGCCTTTTTAATCACAGAGGAAATTGAGGGAAACCATGTGTGACACTTCTCATGCAAATGCAGTCGCACATGCCGGAGAAAGTTTCATTCATCGCTGAGATGATAAATGCTGCCATTTCTGTGGAGCTGTGAAGTTACGGCAGAGAGCCTTTAAATAGCAGCATTCATATTCAAACCATGATGATACTTTTATTCTGTATATGGCAGAGAAGAAAAATACATCCTATCAAACAGAGGAAGTAGAGCATGTGTACGTGCATGGTATGTCAGTGCATGATGAAAGACTCCGCACCTGATCCAACAGAAATGTGTCTGACTTTGAAAAATAAGGATATGATCATCTGACAGCTCAATATGAGGCAGAGATAAAAACATAGCAGAGCAGGGTGTAGCATGTTTGTAGGAATGATTTAGTCTGATATTAAACTGGGATGTTCATTTAAGATCATGAAAATCAGATTCAAAGAAAATCGAGCCTGATGAAATTCTTTCAAGACATTTTTATCTGATATTGTTTTAGTTCTACTGAATGCCAAAAAGACATTTCTCAGGTCCTTAGTTTCCAACCGGGGCTGTGGACCAACTTTGTATTTTCAGGATAATGTCCAGGCAGGCTGTCCGGTAATTCACTGACATGGTCATTCACACTCGCTCCTCTCAGCAGGCAGGAGTCTCTGGTGGACAGGGGAGCAGTGGTGGAGGAGGGGCAGCACATCAAATGAAAAGCACATTATTTGGCACCAAATGTTTTTGGTTACTCACTTACACTAAATGACCTCAAACACAAATTTTAAAATACTTTAACATCTACTTATTTGACCTGAAAAGTCAAGGACCTAAACCAGGGGTTGGCAACTTTAATTATCAAGAGGGCCTCATAAAACCATTTTTCCCAGCCTGAGGGCGGCATTGTTTCAAATTTTCAGAAATTCTCTAAGGGGAAAAAGATGTTGGATAAATACCATAAGAGAATATTAATGAATCCTAAAATTAGCATACCAATATTTATATATTACAACACAATACAAGTTATTATGCATAATTAAATGAACTTAACACAGAATTCAAGCCAATTTAGCTAATATGCATGAAATTAAAGCCAAAGAAGCTATTTTCAAATAAATGAAATGACGAGTTATTCCAAACTTTTAAAGCTCAAATATTTCACTGTTGCCATTTTTAAAATATAGTATTGAGTAGGGCTGGACAATTAATCGTATTTTGATCGTGATTTCAATTTTGCCATCTGACAATCATACAGACATTATAATCGAAGAAAAACGATTAATATGCTACTCAGTGTGGAGTGCCGTGTATGCAAGTTCCTGCGCTTCATGTGCTTCTGTGTTCCACGTGCAGCCACAGCGAGTGTGTGTGACTTATGTGGATCAATAATACTGTGTGTGCCGCTCGCTGGTTCTTTAAAGTTGTTTTAAATCAGTACTGAAGTTTTTAAGTAATTAAATTAATTGTGATTTCAATATCACTTAAAACAATCGGGATTCTTATTTTTGCCATAATCGTCCAGCCCTAGTATTGAGTAAAACTTTATAAAATGTTCCAATGCTTCATGAAAGAGATTTAGAGACACTATAATAGCAAAGTAAGTTCGTAAATAACTTACCAAAGACAATAAAAATATCAGTAAAGATTATATTGAATTATTTTGATTAGATATTTGAATTTTCTTCATATTTACAATTGCTGATTTTTGAACATGACTGGCGGGCCATTTTTAGTGAGGCGGAGGGCCGTACATGGGCCCGGGTCACAAGTTGCCCACCCCTGACCTAAAGCATCTTGAACACAATTCTATTCGGATAAATTAATCTGTTTACAACCAAAACTCTTGAAAAACAATTATTTTCAAATAAATAAGCTTGTTTACAACCCAAGACTTCTTGAAAACAATAAAATGAAAACAAAAAGCTTGAAACAATAAAATGAAATAAAATGAAAAAAAATAATGTTAAATTTAAAGTTTAAAAAATGAAAAAATAATATTAATAGCAAAGAGCAGATATGAAAATAATACTAAATATTGACACATAAATATTGAATGCTCTGGATTTCATGTCCTTTTCTTTTTTTGGCCTTTTTTTTTTTTCTTTTTTAATTCCTGTATATATGTTTATGTATGTTTATGTTATTATAAGTATTTTTTTTTATATAAGTTTTTTTTAAAGTAAAAAGTTTTTTATTTTTGTAAAAAAAAAGGAAGGGTTACCAAAATGTGAAAAAAATGTGAAAAAGAAATGTGAAAATGTTAAAAAATGTATGAAAAAAAAAACGAGAGGTGGTTTGTTTGTTTATATTGGACTTAGACCCGCAGACAACTCGACTGCCAATATTGAAAACATCACAACAACAGTACATTTTGGCAGATTAGACAATAAGATGAATGCCTGACGGCTGCTACTGTTATGTGAAGCACCACGAAGCTAATGTTGCTTAGCCTACCTATCCAGCAGACGGACGGCGACATCCGCGTCCGTTTTCAGGTCTTTCAATTGGCGGAGTTCCCTCCACTGTCGGAAAGCAACACCAATGTTGATCTGGCTCTTTTCTCTTTTGGTCATAGCCCTTCTTTTCCACTTTTCACTCCTCTGACCTTTTTCTTTGGGCTGTTTTCAGCCATTGCTGCCGCAACTATTGTATCTCTCTCTTACACTAATGAGCATAATGATCTCTCCCCCAGTATTTCTGATCTTGAGTCAAGGCTGTATATTGAGACCGGATTTTTTTTTCAACATGCTGTCAGTGGGGACATCTTGTGGATGGAGAGGAGACATACGGTGAATTTCACAAATACTGCATTTGATTGGAAGATTAGAAGATCGCTGACTACTCCTTTAAGCGTTCAAATTCAATAAAAAATATTAATACTAAATTAATTTTATATACTTAAATAACCTGTTGAAAAGGTTGTAGATATGTTTTTGTCAATATATTATTTTTATTTGTTATTATCAATGTAATCACAAAGTTATAGATCACATTTTTATGGTGTAGGCCTAGGATAGAAAATAAACAGTTATCTAGAATAATTTACCAGTTACCCATATTCAAGCCTGTAGAGACTTACTGCATTATTTGTAATAACTTCCTGTTCCTTTTTCATATCGACATTTATTTTGCAGGAGGGAAAGATTTTCAGTTGACTTCTTCTCAACATCATTTTGCCCTTGCACACGTCTAAGACTTCTGACCACCGGTTTAAAAATGAGACCTGATGTTTCATTTCAGGACCGACCGCTCTATAACTCTAAGTGTCTGATGGCGGGTATGAATGTTTTCAAGGTGCCAAACTTTGAACTTCATCCATTATGAAGTTTTCTTGCTGATTGGTCTGATGATGATGATGAATAAGCCTCAGCTCTGTTTAAGTTGGAACTCAGACGCCTGCATCCAGAAATAGCTGCCACAGCTCTGTGTAACTCCTGTCAGGTGGTGTTATTATGTAAATACGTCCTCGGTGCAGTTTTCTGTTCCCAGTGCAGGAAGGATGCTTCTCTGTATTTTAGGCTGTGATGAAATGAAGGTTATTGAAGAGAAGGAGGATCAGAGAATTAGGTGCACGTGTTCGAGGCTTTGCACAACAGGATGGCATGTCAGCATGAGGATGTTGGCCCATTTTGATGTGAAAAGTGACAAAGTGGCATTTCAGGTAGAAAGTGCACAACTGAGATTTTCTTCATGATGAGAGGAACAAAGAACATCATGATGGGATTCTGGTACTCGGACCAGAGATCAGATCTTGATATTTTTTTGCTGAACCTGTTTTTGTGCCATAAGAGCCCAGATAATACAAGAAGGACCAAAATTAAATAACACAGGAGAGAGAAGATGAGAGAACAAGCCATGAAGGCAGTAAGACAAGAAAACAATAAAAAGAAAGAAAAACTGTTAAAGTCACAACAAATAGGACTACAAACATGAAGAGGAGATAAAACAATGAAAAAGGCTTAAGAGAAGCTCAAATGAATAAAAGTACAAAATTAAATGAACAGATAAAAAATCAGGCAGAAAGTAAAACTGTGAATCATAAAATAAATTAAAGTGGGTATTAATTCATTAATAATAAAAAGAAAATATAAAAATCCCACAACAGAGGAAAGAGCTAAAGTGAGGAGGAGCTAAGAAAATGAGAGCAATAAAGACAGAGAAGAGGCTCAACGGATAGTAAAACAAAAAGATAAAGACAACATCACAGAAACTCAAAAGTCTGTATAAATTTGTTTTAAAAGTTATCTAAAAGAATTAATCTATCCTGCACACTTCAGCTTCTCGAACAGGTTGTTCCAAAATCTTGGAGCTCTTACAGAAAAGACCGTGTCACCTTCAGTTTTTTAGGTTTGACTTAAAAACGACCAGGAGGTCCTTGCCAAAGGATTTGAGGCTTCGAGCTGGCACATAAGGTGGCAGTGACTCTGAAATGTAGCTGGGGTCAGACCTGTACGTTCAGAGGAAATAAGTAAAATCTCAAAACCAGTTCTGAAACGGACAGAGCTGGTGTAAAGATGCTAAACCAAAGAGATGTGATGTCGTCTGTTAAAACCAATAAAAGCCAAGCTACTGTATTTTGGACTCGTTGGAGGCAGGATAGTGATTTATGATTTATCCCAGACCAGAGAGGGTCCGTCACGTCTTCAGAAGATGAAGACTTGAATGTGTTTTCTGCAGGTGAAATCACTTCAGCCTTGTTTTTTAATGTAGAAGAACTGAGAGAAGCATGACTGCATTACTGAAGTGATGTGTGGGTAATGAAGGTCCAAAGTTACTCTTAAATTGTGGTCTGTGGGTGTGATGTTTATTAACAGTGAACCAAGGCTGGACTGTTTAAAGAGGGTGCAGTGAGTTAAAAACAGTTATTTCAGTACACTGCACAGTGCATGTAGGGGGCGCTGCATCAACACCCCAGAGTGATTTGTGCAGGTGCTGTAGGAATAGCAGATGTACTTCAATATGCTTAGTTTTTTTTTTTTTTTTCAGTCAAGATGATGCTAAAATATATTTTCTCCAGCTATATTTGAAATTCCTGTTTAGAGGCAAACTTCAATTTTTTTTTAAATTCCAGTATATTTCTGTTTATCCCAGTTAATTCCCATGAACTCTGTTTAAGTCATATGAAAAATTTCAGACTTCTGAAATTCAGAGTTATGCAACCCGAGTCTGAAAGCCATTTTCTGAACATTTTGGTCTCTTCTTGTCTTCTAGACTTAAATTTGACAACAAGTTGACAAGTTTTGTTGTTAAATATTGATTTATTTGTATTAATTAAGTTGAGTTTGATCAGTGCTTACATGTTTCCACATAGACAAACACACACAGAATATTAGAATCTCAAATGAGACTCAGATTAACCACTAAAATAAATATATTTAAGAATTAAGCTGACTCAAAAAGCTCAAACTTATCATACAGAACCTTTTACATAAAAAAAACTTATATCAATTCAAAACAAAGTTGATAAGTTTGAGAATAAATCAGTTTCTGAGTATAACTTAATAATCTTAATGTAACAGAGCAACCAGGAGTTCAGATTACTGCTGTTTGTTTTGTTTATCATCCAGTACTGAAACATTTTCATAAGGATTTATGTGAACCATTCATTTTTTATTAATTCTCATAAATGATCCACAAAGTGCACCCTCAGACAGACACACATCTCTGCTTCGCAATCGTGTAGACTAAAGTTTATTGAAAAATTCTTGTTCCCCTCGGGTTAAGACGACATTCTCTGATTTCAAACAGTCTCTGAATGCTGTTAAGAAAAATGACTGTTGTCAAATAATTATGCCAAGTGTAAAGGACCAAAAGTAGAGCACTTTTCTGTTGAACTGAAGATTGTTCTGCTTCTCGATATCAATTACTCAGCGTTGTTTTCTGCCACACAGTGATGTGACTTCAGTGCATTACCTTCATTAGACCTGAGATTTATTCAAGCAATAAGAACTGTTTATACTAACAGAGTTGTTTCTCTTCCTATATCTCATTTAAATACATAAATCTCGAGGATGTTTAAGTCCTGTGTCATGTTTCTCCCTGCAGAGCAGTCTCGGGTTGATTTGAATAATTTCTTGAACCAGCTGTCAGTCAGTGTGAGAGGTGGACTCAGCAGCGCCGCTCGGCTCTCTGTTTGTGTTAATGGACGTCTGACACCGTCTCAGCTCCACAGTGAGATCCACACAGTCACCGGCAGAGTCATTAAACTGTGCTGCAAATGGGCTGTTATTAATTTCCTGTTGGACAATGTAATTAATCACCACCCATCATTAGCTAATTAAGTCTGCTGTATCTTACCTAGTCTGGGGGAACAGGAGCTGCAAATAACAAACATTATTTTCGTCTTTCTGGAGTGTTGATATGAGGAAATAAACCTTTGCATGGTCCATGCATTTTGTGAACAGTAAACATCAACAGTAAATCAGTTAAATGTATGAATCTGCTGCGTTTTAATGATGTTTTCTTTTCTGTCTCCCATCAGACAAATCACAATTGAGGAGGGTGAACAGAGGGCCAAAGAGCTGAGTGTCATGTTCATCGAGACCAGTGCCAAGACAGGTTACAACGTCAAACAGGTGAGTTTAAGGGAAGATTGGTTTAATGATATAATTGGGCTGTGATTAGAGCAAATCAGGTTTTATAGAAGAATTGTGGCAGAGTGGATAGTCCAAACTACAGGAGCTTTATGTCTAGATGAAGAATAATTTTCAAAAAATACCTTGAATTTGAAGTTGTGTATTGATGTTAAGACTCTCTGGAGGAGAAATAAATGAAGTTATTGACATTAATTGTTCATTTTCATACAAGATCTATGACAGAAATGTTTATATCCATATTAGGGATGAGAGTCAAAACCAATTCCAGATTAGAATCAATTCCTAATAGCTAAAGAAATCAGTATAGTTTATCTTTATGATCGACAATTCCCCCATTAGTTTCCTCCATGAAGTTCTGAAAACCTTGCAAATCAAACCTCACGCTGGCCAAGAAGTGAAGTAATCATGGCAGACGGAACCGTCAAAATTAAACACTCACATATTTCCCCAGTGCTTCGATCACTGGCTCCCCATTCCTCACTCTTACTTTCATTCACTACATGGCCAGACTCCAGATTATTTATTTGAAGTTATTCACCTTTATTAGTCAATCCACTTCCAGAGGTGAAACCCAATGCTACAGTAACTTTCTATTTCTCGAAAAGAGTTTCTCAGGCATAAAAAAAATCACAAGGCAAGGCAGACCGTGAGCAAAAGTAACATAATGTTGCCAAACAGAAGACAAGGGTTTATGAAACCAGAAAAAAAAAACATTTATAAAAAGTTGTAATTTATGACCATAAATCAGACAGCATTCACAATATCATCCAAGTTTTTGCTACTTTGCTGTTTTGATAACTGTAATAATTAACTTACTATAAGAGCGAGCTTATTGGCATGTTAGAGGTATCACTTTAATGTTTAAATTCCCAGCTCCTCTGAAGAATGGATTTTTTTTATTCAGGATGCCACAAACATTCAGCTCAGAGTTTGGTATGCGCCTGTTTTTGGGTGTTTTTTTAACACAGCTTTTTGCTTGGTTCAGTTTTGACAACCGTTGATCATTTCAGTTATTTTTTTTCCAATTCTTTTCTTTTTATTTAATATCCAAACTTCTCCACATTTTAAATGAGTTAAAAGAAGAATTGTGTGGCTTTCAGTTCCAAAAGATGCGATGTCTGACTAACAACAGAGTTATTTGTGCCTGAGCAGATGTTTGTTGAGAAAAACAATGACTGTCTGTTCAGTCAATCAGCAGAGAGATGAAGGGAAGCTGCGTGGTGATAATCAGTGAATGGTGTTTCTGGCAGACGTCTCTCACAGCTCACAGACAGAGGAGGCATTTATTCACCTCTCTTTAGGATTTTAGATTTACAACTCAATGCCAGGAAACAACACAGTGGTGCCAAACAAAGGTCACAGTTCTACATCTAAAGGCTGCAGTCTTCTCACTGTTTGGCTGTGTCATCACTGTCAGTGAAAAGCTTGTGTCAGCACATTTAGGCTTTGGGCGTAAATTTACTGATCTCTGTAGAAAACAAACAAGTCATGTACTAACTCCAATGTGAGGTTGTTCATATTGTGAGTGTTTTCTTTCTATTTTAAATGCCCTGGTTTCTTTGTCTCTTTCAGCTGTTTCGGCGTGTGGCAGCTGCTCTTCCGGGAATGGAAAGTATGCAAGAAACGAGCAAAGAAGGGAGTATCCTTTGACCCATTTACATGAAATGATGAAAATACTCCAGTTTTAAAAATAACATGAACAAAGAACACAGATATATCAATCAATCAAACTTTATTTGTATAGCACTTTTCATGCAGGACTTTGTAATACAAAGTGCTTTACATGATGAAAAGATACAATAAAATAACAAGTGGAATAAAAAGCAGAAATTGCATAATTGCATAAAATGAAAACATAAGACCCCCACAATCCCCCCTCTCCCAAACCATATTCAATATACACACTCACTTACTCAAACACATGAAGACATTAAAAGGAAATTCTGACAGAGAGCAGAATTAGAGGACTGAGGAAACGCCATCTTGTATTAAAAATGAGGAAACACAGGAGCTAAACCTAATATAATACTTAAAAATACTCGAAAATACTAGAGGGTAAGATAAATAAATGAGTAAATACATAAATAAATAAAACAATATAATAGTATAGAATAAAAGTTAGATAAATAATAGTGTAAAATGAGATTGTGTAACATCAGGTGCGTAATAAAATCAGCTAAAATTGGAGAAACATTTAACAAAAAATCAATAAAATAAAATTCCAAGAAAAAAAAAAAATCAATAAAAAATAAAATACATCAAATGAAATAAAAATCCAAACTGAAATGTAGTAATAAAACAAAATAAAAGGGTTAAAATAAGTTACATATAACATAAAATAATATTAAATACATTTTAATGTAGAGGTTTTAATGCCATTTCCTTCTTGCCAAGATCCAGAGATATATCCAATATGTCAAGGTTTGGAACCCAAAAACAACCAACAATAAAACAAGGTTCAGGACCCAAAATGCAGATAAACCAAAAAATTGTATTTAACAACTACAACAGGTTCTAAAACAAGAAATGACTCCTTTTCCAAAAGTCAAATTAAAGAACAAAATTCTCTGACATAATAACAAATGAACAATGGTGGACAAAAGGGGAATAATGTTGAGGAAAAAATAAAAATAAAAGTAACTTAAAAAAAACGAAAGACTTACTACAAACACAGGGAAAAACTAGAAACACAAGAAAAGCTTTAAGTTTTAAAAATAAACTAACAAAAAGTTTCAACACACACAAAAATAATCAACAAAAATAATTAAATTACAAAACAAAATCTCTAGCAGGATGATCAAATAAAACGAAGAAACGAAGCATGACACTTTTAATTTCTAACCTGATTATCTGGTGGTTTGTGATGTTAGGAATGATTTTATTTCCATGGGCGTTCAGAGGACAGTCAGGGCTGCCTTGACCAAAATTGTAAATATTAATCATGTTCAACATTTATCCATTAATCCTGTAGTGTGAGGAGAACATTGGTACATCCTCTGTGTTTTGTCACTTGAAACAGAAAAGAGAAACCAAAGATCAGAAACCAAGCAGTCTAAGCAGGAAACACAACAGGCAGAGCCTTGGGAACAGCAATAAACACAAAGCAAAAAGTTGGATGAACATTAAAAACAGCAGACCAACTTGTTGATTTGTGGCAAAAATATGAGCATTTATGTAGCGTTTCCTGGAAGACATCCCATCAACAAGCTGACATGAAAATTCATTGTCAGAAACTAGTACCCTAAGGATGTCCCAAGAGGTTTCCATACTGCCCCCCTTTAAACTGAAGTCTTATACCCCTTTCAGACTGGTCAAAAAACCTGTTTAATCCTGGTAACAATCGGCTCCTAATCAACATTTTGACCCCGGTTGGCTGACCCTGCAAGTGACACAGGTTTTTATCAGCTCACCTCCAAACAGCTTCAGTGGTAAAATGACACCCAGGTCAACCCGCTAATTTACAGATGGCATTGGCGTAACTTGCTGATGGCATAATATCGCGCCATCCCCTTGGTCTGTAACTGACGTGACTTTGCCATCTCAGCAACAAATTCCATCCTTTGTAAGTATATATGTATCTATGCATATATGTGTATCCATAAAATGAAGAGCTTTATGCTCTTAAGATAACACTTGTTATGAATTGGCGCTATACAAATAAAGATTGATTAATTGATTGATCCGCCTTTGTTTCATCATCGAATGTCATTCAGTTTATGCTGAGTGTGTACATCTTTAAAGAGGGACAAAAGTACAATGTACAGAAAACAGTTGACCACCGTGAAAAAAAACAGCTCATCTGCTACCGATTAGACCAACTGTTAAACTTCTCTTGACTAATGTAAGAATACTTGTACATTGAAGTTCATCCTTCAGACTTTCAACAAGTAACGTGAACATTGATGCACATGCTGTGCAGTTGCTTTCAGTTCACTTCTCCCTGCTGTTAGCATTAGCTTGTACCATTTAGCAAAATATATACTGCATAGCATTAAAATACTCACATTTCCATCATCAGGTTTGGTGACGGATTGTCGGTACTGAGCCCAGGTTCAGAAAAAATCTAGTTTTCAGTTCCGTGTTAACATGAACTAAAGCGTTAGAAGCTGAAAGTAGCTGAAACACACATACAGGTTTTTGCCAACTGAAGATGGCACATTCCCTTTAAGAATAAATGAATCCGGGCGGACATTAGCTCAGTTGGTAGAGCGTCCGCCCATGTATGGGGGCTGCCGACCCCGAGCAGCGGCTGTAGGTTCGAATCCCGGCCTCAGCCCTGTGCTGCATGTCATTCCCCTCTCTTCACCCGCTTTCCTGTCTACTTCAGCTGTCCTGTCAAATAAAGGTCATAAAAAGCCCAAAAAAATAACTTAAAAAAAAAGAATAAATGAATCCTCTGGGCCCTTTGGTCCTCCGAGGCTGGTAACCTATGTGAAGATACTGTATATGTGGCTGTTACAACCTACAACTGAGCAGTGACAGGTTTTGGGTCTAGACATGGTGAATGCTGATCTGTCGCTAAGAATATAAAAAATGTGTCAGCACTTTGCACAGAAATTTCACTCAGGTTGAGGTAGGCTTATGCAAAATGTTTGTTACATAACAGTATATCCACAAACTCAACAGCTCTCCAATTACCATGACTTTACCTTTATGCAGCCTGCTAAATACAGGTATTATTGTCTACTCTAAAATGTTGTGAGATGGGAGGAAAGCCAAATACCCCAAATAATTTAAAAAGCCTTAAAAAAAGTGTTTTTTGCACAATTTGTCCCCTTTAAAATGAGGATTCTGTTCCACAAAAGCATCACGGCATGAGTTGTGCAGACCAAATAGAAAGCCAGCTTTGCTGTTTCATGGAAAACTCTGTGTAATGATAGTGGAAAGTTTTAAACAAGGCTTCTGGGTTTGTGCTTTTCTGAATCTGGAAGTCCACTGTCAGGGGCATTTTTTCACTCATTATGTGACATTTATCCATGAAAAATAAACACCTCATGGAGTGAAGTTTTCTTGGACCCCGGGGTCCTCATTTCTAAAAGAGAAGACACTTAAGGAGGGCGAAGGAGACATATTTTACATCTGTTTACCATTGAAACACTGAAAGAACAGGGATGAAGTGGAGGAGGATGTTTGGATGACAGAATGACAACAGTAAAATAATGGTGGTCCATCACAGGAAAGACACACAAAATATGAATGAAACACTGAAACAGAACAGCAGCAGTAGCAGCATGTCCTGCTTACCTGTCCTGACCTTTCACATTACTGTGTTCTCACAGCAAACAGTCAACAAACAGTCCCATTATACGGCCAACGTCTTACATAAAACAATGAATTTTCACTGTCTTTGAAAACCTGATGACATTTATTTTTATATTTTACGACAAAAATGACTTAATATTTTACTTGACATACTCTATGTTTTGAGTAGAATTAAAAAAGCTAAATGACAACATCAAGTAAACACAATTAGTTTCTCCCTCTTCAGATCAATACCTGTATTACCAAATAACCACTCTGTTTTCTCTAAAAGTTGCTGCTTGCTTCTCAGACAAGTTCTGTTGAAGTTCATCTAATTAGAAAATATTAAATCAGCAGCTTTGATATTATCACGGTGTCTCTCTGACAGCAGCAGCTTTTAATATCCTCCGTACACACAAGAACAGAACCATCTCCATGGCAGCCCCAGGTGAATTATGAAGCTGCCTTCGAGTTTTAACCCTGTGCATGCAGCTCCAATGCTGTGTAAAACTATTGTCACATTAACTGCAACATTCATCTGTTCAGACATAAGCTGCTGGCCTCGGTGTGGAGAAGTAATGTCCACATTTGTCTCTCTTTGATAATAACACACTCGTCATTTGTAGAAAGGCAGCCTGCGTTAGTAACACTGTAATAAACTCAGTGACCTCGCAGCCCTCAGAACTGCACAGATCACCTTCTCTGCATTTTATTCCAGCCATATTTCATATTTATAAAGCATCACTCACGGTTAACCAATTACCTTTATCTCTCTTCCTGTTTCTTTTATCCCTCTCCTAATGAATTTAATAGGCGAGGGGGGAGCTGTGTGAGGTGGAGGTGGAGGTGATGGATGGTGGGTGGTGACAGTTTGTCAGCAGCTCTATGCCTCCGCTGACATTGTCACTTAATGGGACTGCTCGTCTCCTGTTATTGCTTTGTGAAAAGTATTGATTTAACTGTGAGCAGGAGCAGAAATAGGCCAAGTAGTAGATACATGCGTGCCGGTCATAGACAGTAAACACGTCTTTATCAACAGCTTTGTGACAGTTTATACATATTGGCAACAAAATAAAATAAAATTAAGAATGGTTGCATGATTTTTTAATACTTTTTATGTTCAGTATTGTATTTTAAAGGATTCCCTGCCATAAATTCTGCATGAATGTATGAGCACAAATAAATAATGCACTGCTCCTAGAACAGCCCTGGTCTTAGTTTTGGCGGAGTCTATTTTAATGCATTGTGGGGAAAACTGAATTTTGTTGCTTCAACATTTAAAATCACAAAGAAACTTACCTACACTTAAAGGTAAAGGAAAAACTTTCTTAATATTATGTGATCTTGGAACATTTAGCAGAAATAATGAAAGCATTTTGTTCACGTGAGCTTGTTAGATGACTCACATGCTGAGGTTATGTACCATAAAACTTTCAATCATTTTAACAGATTCAAAAAAAATCAAAGTTATTTCATACAGCTACCATAGCTCCATCCCATTATTATTACACTTTCTAATATTAACTTCAGAATAATCAGTCCTGCAAATGTCACACATATATTGCTGTTGCCATGACTACATTCGTCCTCTCCTTAATCATAATAGCTGTTAATGTTGATTTTTAGAACAATCTTTCTATAATGGTTATTATTGATAATACCTCCGTAATAACTACCTTTTCAACCATATCGAGAGAAAGACCCTCTTGCTCACGTCTTTGAAAAAGCTGGGCTGGGCTAATCGTCAGTTAAAAAAAACAGTACTTCACACCCTACATATGTGAATGCACACCTTTGCAATAAAACACGCTCACAAACATAACACATAATTGTTTAAATTTTTAAGCTTAAATTTTCACTTCTTATTTTGAGACATTTTAACTTCACTAAGGTAACACTTGTGTCTTTTCAATGCATGTTGTACAAAGAAACATTGACATTATGGGTTTTTTATTTGGAGAATTATCAAAATTGGATTCATGTGTAGGTTACCAAGGTTGGGCAATGCACTATGCATTCTTCAGAGGTTATATAAGGCTTATCTATGCCCTTAAGTGTGTTTTACGTGCCTCTTCTGCACAATTAAGCACTACTTTACATGTGGAAAAAGTCCACAGCATCAAAACCCCTCCCTCCCTCCCCTCCTGTACACAGCATCAGTAGCTGCCTGAAACAGCTGATTCCCCAACCCCCCTGAGTAGACTGAGTACTATGATTCCCTGCCATCGTTACATCAGTAGTTAATACTCTGGATGGTCCTGAAAATGCAGGGCCTTTGAAAATGGCACTGAGCCCACCACCACAGAGTGGACTGGTCAACCAATCAGAGTCTTGAAGGGGCAGAGACACAGAGCATCACAGACAGTTTGAGAGTAAAGGTAGATCAGTGGATCAGTTTTTTAACATCTGTGATTGGAAACTTACTGTCGCAGTCAACAATTTCTAATATTTACTAAGCAAAAAACTATAGAGCATAAAATACAAAAGAGGAAAACATGGGAAAGGACAAACTTGTATGAAAAAAAATCAATTCAAATCAGACATTGAGATATAAAATCTGGATTTAATTTTAAGGCCATATCTCCCTGTCCCAATGAAGATATTGACAAGTTACAAAATTATACTTTACATATTGGTTCCACTACTTCGGTAAGTTTTTAAAACAAAGAAGAAATCATGAGTAAGACCTTCCTTGACCATGTTATGGCATTTCAGTTGTATTTGTTGCTCTTATTCCTGCAGGTTTTATGCTGAGATTAGAATATCTGACAAAGAGGGTCATTTTTCAGTTAATGTTGGAATTACAGCCTCAACACTGTATTAAAAAAGTCAACTCTGAGTGAAGTCTTCCCCCTAGAGCCCTTCTGGTCCCATTGACTATCATTAAAACTGCCTCTCAGTGGCAAGAAATCGCCAAACATAAAAACACAGCGACATGTTTTTTCTCCTATTTGCAGAGGGGCATTGTGGGAAATAATTATCTTGGTTGAATTATTTCAACTAGTATAACATTTCTAGTTGCTGCTAAACATTGACATACCACATACTGATAAAGGTCCCTCAAAAAAATAATTTTGAATTATCAAATAGATGATTTTGTTTTTGTGTGTGAAATAAGTTGCATTATGCAAGTAAATTGGCATTCAGAGTTTAACTCAAAGGGCCTTAAGGGGGAAAGTGAGAGTTTTTAAATGACAACTTTAATGAATTAATTAATTAAGTTAAGTATTCTCTCCAAAGTAATCTATTAAAATTACTGACAAATTGATAATCCCTGCTTTCATCAAACAGAAAATATATATACTTTTGGTTTAATAAAGTATTATAAGGTAAAAGAACCTGCACTTAGAGGATTGAAGTTATAAAAATTATATCACTTTTTATGTTTAATATTTATCTTTCTATGTTTAATATTTATAAACATGTCCAATATCCTAAAAAGACTTTTAGAGGGATAGAGTGATTTTTTAAAGGAGGGACTGAAAGTCAAATCAAAGACCAGTGCTTTAAACAGTTTTGACTATTTTAAGAGAAAATCCACCGTTTGTTTATTGAAAGATGAAATAAATATTTACTTTTTCCTCATTTTACAAAAATCTACTAAATACAGAAGGAAGGAAACAGAGAGTATAAATGTAAACCTGTCCTAAATTTGTGGACTCTCTGCTCTCTTAAATGCCGGCTTTAAAATGGGGGCAGCCGTGTCACTCTGATTTATGTCGTACGTCAGAGCCTCTCCAGGTTGGTGCTGTCTCCTGCTCTGAGTCTGAGAACATTTCCACATTATCACCTGTGCAGCTCTGCAGGGAGAGGAAGGAAGAGGCTGTCTGACCCAGACAGAGAACAAGGGTCATCTGTGTTAATAAGAGAGACTGAAAGAGAAAAAAACACAGCAGACTGGTCTGAATCAGATAGTTAGAGAAAAGTTTTCCCCTTACATTAGTTGCAGTAACTTAAATTAAATAAAGTAAAACTAGAACGTCCTTCCAGGCTGAGCCAGTGTTGTTTTTGTTGACTCTATTTTTTCTCATAGTTTTTGTCAACAGCTTTTTTCCCAGAAAAAAAACTAGACTATATATATATAAGGAGTGATGAGACCGGAGCCTTGACGCCAAACCTATGACATGTATTTGCAGGTACAATAAAACAATTTAACATGAGTTGACTGACTGAAATGACGTTATTGTCAACAAATCAAAACTAGATTAAAATGTTTGACGGAGACTAAATCCAATCAAACCTAAGTTTGTTTTAGAAAACAGAGACAAGTTAGGAATCACAACTACTTTGGTTGTAGAGTTAAGAGAGACAACCAGTCACAGCTGCCTTAGCTTCATGTTGGTGGGATCCAAGTGTAAAACAGGACTTCAGAAATTCAAGGGAACAAAAAATGCTTAACACTTCAATCATATTTTAGTCACCTAGATTTAGATTTCTTCAACTTAAAGAGACTGTGAGGAGTTTTTAAGTAATTACAAAAAAGTCTCACTTTTAGATATATGCCTGATCGAAATACACCCATTAAGATTAGTTTTATAGCATCTAAATAGGTTATCTATAAATGCTATTCTTTAGCCTCCTGGTCGGGTCGTACAGGGCTGGACTGGCCTGGATACTCAACTTCAGGAACAAGACAATTAAAACTAGAGCAAATTTATATTATTTTATTATTCATATTACACGTCTGAGAGCGCCGGGCTGTAAGTAGCGATATATAGCCGTCTACAACTACGATAATAACTTTTCCCCGCATTGCTTGTCGTCACACATCAAAAACTACCGCTACGTAACTAGAAAGAGATACATTACCTCGTGGCTTTGCATCCTGTAAGTTGTTGAAAAAGAACTTGTAAAGCAATGCAGAGTTCCGACAAAGATCCATGCTGCATTTACCACAACAAACAAACACATTTGGCTTCACGTCTCCGGTGCGTTCAAGTTGTAGTCAGAAGTAGGAATTTTGAGCCCCGAGTGGGAAACTAAAACTGGAACGTCCCCCGAAGTCAGAATTTCCTACTGGGAACTCAGTGAAACCTCGCCACCCCGAGGTGTCAATCGAAGATGGATGCCCCCAGTGTGAACAGTTATTTAGCTCCTGTAATGATCAATTTATTTGCACTTCTGACTGGGGTGTGTCGCTCTAGATCAGCTGTATACATAGTATTGTTAGATTTATATTTACAAAAATGCTGCCATAGTGATAATCACATTCTTCATACAACAACGCAGGGCGTGCTAACAACAGCTGGCAATAGCCAGGTAGATTGGCATGTTTTTTTCTGACTTCAACTGGAACGCCGATAAGTGAGAGATGATATCACTCCCATTTCCAAGGTTACAGGAACGCAGCATTACGCCGGCGATAAATTCTCCTCATAGCACCTTTAAATGTTGTGAAATTTCATCAATTAAGACTAGTCTACGATTAAAACAATTTAGATGACTAAATTATGTCTAAAACTAAAAGATATTTAAGTAAAACAAATTTAAAAAGTGCTGTCAAAATTGACACCGTGGTGAGCTTTATTTATGTTTAAGACACCTATGAAGTGTTATCATCAGAATGATACCACTTTCACAATTAAATTAAAAATGGAAAGGAGCATGGAGGCAGTTTGTTTTTTGTTCTTTGTACTTTTGTCCCTCTTTAAAAATGTACAAACTCTGCGCTACTGATACTAAGGCGCATGGAATTAGTTGCTGAGACAGCAAAGAGCCACATAAGTTACAGGTGGAGGCTGCGGGCCTGATATTATGCCGTGGGGACGTTACACCGACGTCATTCGAAAATTAGCAGGTTGACACGGGTGTGATGTTAAAACTTAAGCTGATTGGAGGTGAGCTGATTAAAACCTGTGTCGCTTGCAACTCGGGTTGAAATGCCGATTAAAACCTTTCAAACTGCCGACAGGAGCTGATTGTTACCGGGTTTAAACAGGTTTTTTGGTCAGTCTGAAAGAAGTATTAAATACATCATCAAACCCCAAGGTCAAGAGTTTTATTTTTTTAAAGGTTTAATGTTATTTTTCTTGTTTTACATCTGTTCAGTACACAAAGAGACTGTTGCATTAAAAGAAACAAATTTTAAGTAAAGAGCTTGTGCTCTTGATGAAAAATATTGTAATCAGTTTGGGCGATAATGAACGCAGCAATACCTGCAAAAATCCAATAACTTGCGTCCATATTACCTGCTCCTGGCATTGCAGCATGTCTCATTACTTGCTGTTCAACAGTCACTATAGACTTAACCCACACACTCTCATATAGGTATTAGAGGACTTACATTATATATTATACACATTCAGGTCTGTGGCTGCTCATTTGGTTTGGAAATGTAGTCTGCCGAGATAAACCATCCACTCCCAGAGAGACGATCCATAAACACACAAGGCAGTGTTTGAATGTAAAGACTGTCCTTTAAATGTCACCATGACCTGATCTCTGGTGACCACTAAATCTAAAAACACACACGATAAAGGCTTCAGGAGGAGACTAACTTACATATAATATGTGGGCCACTGTATCCAGGGTAAGATGCTCTTAAAAATGCAAAGTGCTGACCTGAAATATTAATACAAAGGCAGAGTGCTGCCGATGTGCTCGCCTCTCAGGCTGTAAGGAAACATTTCAGACCTCATGCCCTCCCTGTCTTCTTAAAACAAAGGCTGTCGGCTCTCTGTCGCTCTCTGCTTCAGTCTGAAACACACTCTGCCGGAATGACGGGGAATAACACCCTCTTAAATTGTGCACAATCATCCTGACTAACATCCAGAGCCCATTAACACTCCAGTGTGTGTCATCTTTAATTGTTGCACAGCAGAGGCAGCAGCATTAGCCAGCGTCCATCCTCACTTTCTAACAGACTAACAGTGGAGGAGAGGATTCCTGCAGAGCTGAATTAGTCTTTTAGGGATGTTTTTAAGTGTACTGACATTCAGAACTCCACAAACATGTACATAAACTTTTATATGTTGTTTAGTAGGTTAGGAGCATTTGAGCACATGTTGTTGTGGTAATTTTTCTTGTTTTGTGTTGGTGTTTGACTCTGCTTTGCAGAGAATTAAAGGTATAATATCCGACATTTCACACATTTTCCTATCAGATTCACAGTAGACTGCATCATAATATCTCTCTCAGTCCATGCTCCACACAGTGAAAGCTAAGCCCTCCCCCTTCTGCCTGTGTTGATATCAGCTCTATGTAAACATCATCCGGACCGGATTGGGGCGTAAACCTTCCCTCTAGCGCCCCCTGGCGCCCCCTACCTCTGGATAAAACCCCCAGGGGGGTGCTGACCAATCACAGAGGAGGGGCGGCGCCATGGCACGCAAAGACTCATTGTTATCGACTGATCGGCAAACATCCTCTGCTATACAGGGGCACAAATAAATACAACTGAAAATATCAAACAGACATGAAATAACTAAAGATAGAGAAGACTGAGGAGAGTTCATCACAATGGAGAGCCCTGCATGAGGAGGAGGCTCAAACAGGCCGGAGCTGGACCTGCGTATGGACAGGTAAGTGTCTTTATATGTTTCTGTGTAACGTGAACGTGTTCGTGACATGTCACAGACAGACGCATGAATAACAGAATAGGCTTTGTGTGTGTAGTTAATGCTGTTCTCTTTTTACCTTTGTCATTTGTCCGAGTCTTTTGGGCCGACGTGAAAGCTAATATGTGCTAACGTTAGACTGCGGCTAAACGATGCAGCAGCATGCTAACGCAGCTAACGCGGCTAACGCTAACATAAATGAACATGAACACACGTTCAGCCTGTCTGCTGTTCTGTACTGACTGAATCCAGATCACTTTAGGTCATTTATCTCACCGGGACACTGTTTAAAGTTTAGATGTCCGTCACATAAAGGTAGCAGGTCTCAGAAGCAGCACAGCTGGGGGCTGTTATCTAAATGAACCTGCATATGAACGTAGTTTTGAGGTGATTTATGAAGCAACTTTACCACTGCAGACAGTCTGAAGTAAGAATGATTTTCTCTGTGGTATATTGGAACAGCAGCTGTGTTATGTCTCTGTGATGACCTTATTTACTAAAATACATCAGTGAATCTGCCATCTACTATAATATCTAAATATTTAATTTTTTTTAAAGAATAATATGAGAAAACCACTGGCTCCCACCACACTAAGTCATGCTGTACAAATGAAGAGTTTTATCTTAATGTGTTGAAGTTAGAGTTAGGTATTGGCATGTTTTTTGAAAATGTCTAGTTATACCGCAATCATTTGGTTGCAGGTAGTATTACACCAAAAGAATAAGATTTTCTGTCCATGTTCACAGGTCCAACACTGCCAGAAGTACAACAGTGGAAGAGCTGATGTCCAAGCCCTTTGTCCTCTTTATTAGACACGACTACTCAGTTTTACCTGAAGTTCAGCGGCTGTGAAGAGGAAGGCCAGAAGAGATTGGGGGCTGACAGTGACTCCTAAACACCACAGTGCTCTTTCTTACACCGACAGAGTTCATTCAGCCATCTGTAAAGCACGTGTTTAATCACTACATACATTTCTCACACAAAATGTTTGTTTGCATTTCCAGTGTTGTTCAGTATCACCTTTTGCTATCTTTCAGTCATGTTTAGTTGCACATTGTCTCAGGGCTGATTATCAAAATAAAAATAAGTGAAAATTACATTTCAGTGAATTATGTATTTTGTGAGACATCCAAAAATCACTTTGAAATACTGTGGTTTATTTATAACTTGGGTAAACTGCAGGTAGTTGTATTTGGCTGGCTTACCATTTGTTAAGCCTTTAGTCCAGAGACAGACACTTATAAGTTCAGTATTTTTCTCAACATTATTTTGATAACCACTTCAGTTAGGTTTTTCCAAATGAGTCTGACTTTTCATATTAGTTGATTATTTGTTATTAATATCCTGCACACAAAGTGCCCAACTGCCATGGCTTTATAACACAGAATAAATACATATCTGTAGATCTACTTTCTAGTGTTTCAAAAAGCCTAAAATGTTACTTTCTGTACTTCAAACATATGTACTAGAATAAGAAAATTGAAGCCAAAAGTAATTATTAAAGTATATATGTGCATTAATACAGGTTTAACTTACTTTTCTTGACAAAGTGCATACGCTTTCTGCTCTTGTACTAAAAACACAAGGTGTGGAGGACACAAGAGGCAAAATAGTTTCATAGTGAAAAAGGAGCAAGTGGCTAAACAAAACATGGAAATCATTGGTCAGCAAAAAAAAATCAGTATATTTCCTTCTCAAATTATATTTATTAAAAATAAAGATACAAAGCCTGTATGATGATAATAACTTTATCTGATGTTTCACTCACAGTGCATGCACTGATTAACCATAAGGAAAGACAATAAAAATACATTCTCTAATAAAACATTGTGGAATGAAGCAAAAGGCACTTTTAGCCAGTAGTCAAACTGTGAAAAACTTCTCAGCACTTGTCTTGTAATTCCTAAAAACATTATTTTACTGAGCAGCCCTCTGTTCTTAATTCTCTGCTGCTGCTTCAGACTCCAGGCCGGGCTGTGGACTCAGAGCAGCTGCTGATGGCTCTCTCGTCCTTCAGTCAGCTTATGTAGCAGCACCTGAAAACATGAACACAACACAGGCTGTCTGATGGTTTGGTGAAGTACATTTATGGATATGAAATAATAAATCACTATCACTAATCACATAATATCAAGGGCAAATTTTACTTTTTAGAAAGTGAAGTAGACATTGCATTGTAAAAAAATTGTGGTTTAGAAAAAGTCTGACATCTTTCTGCTGTAATTTCATAGGTAACAGAAAAACGTCACTTTTTGTTACATGATGTTATTTTTATGGAACATTATATACTAAAGTATTAGAATGTGATAAATTACTGACTGTTCACAGGCTGGCTTATATGCTATTCACACTCAGAAAATTCATTCAGAATACCAAATACTCTGAGTACATTTTTACTTGGAGTAGAATACTTTTTGCTTTTACAATACTAGATTCATAAATCAAAAATATTGAAATTGCTTCTATTATTTGTAACTGTGGATATGAAAACGTTTGAGTACAAATATGAAATACTTATAATTTTCGTCTATGACCACAGTTTTATCATATCCTCACAGTATGTAGTGTGACGTCCTCATAACACAGTGGTTACCTGTCTGTACTGAGGGTCTCCTCCTCTGCCGCTCCGTCCCCGGCTCTGGTCGCCCCACTTCCCGGCCTCATCCGCTGGTCAGAGCCGCTCTCTGAGGGCCTGATGTGTGCCAGGAAAGAGAAGAGAGCGGGTGGATTACTGAAGATTCAACACTGTCAAGATTTCTAACTTTACACCATTACAGACCTCAGACATGCTGTCGTTATTTACTTTTTTCAGCTGACTTTAGCATTAGAGCCAAAAAGTAGGTGGACGAGATCTGCTGACAGCGGTCACAAACGAGCATATTTACTCCAAACAAACATTACTGAAGCAAATCCTTGCAGTCTATCAAAGAGAAAACAACACTGATAGCAGCTATTAGCGATTAGCAGCTATTAGCGATTAGCAGCTAGTTAGCTCGTCTGCCTGTGTGTACCGTGCCGCCAGCGCCTCCTCTGCAGCCTTCAGCCTCAGGTAAAGACTGCAGCTCTGTCTGCTCTCCGCTCTGTATCACCACCCAGGTTATAGCTTACGGAAGTGTGGGCTAACTAGCTGTAGCTGTTCGAGCAGAATTATGAATCAACAACAAAGACGGCAAACGCCGTCAGAACAAAAAGGTAACCTTTTGTCAGAGACACAGCAGTCAGAGGATTTATCAGGACGTGCTCTGTAAACTTACCTCTCTGTTAGACGTGTTCATGAACAGCTTTATCCTTTGGTCAGTCATGTTTCTTCTTCTTGTTGACGATCTGCAGGACGTTTGGAAGGAGGGGGGGCAGTGAAGTGGAGGAGGTGTGGCTAACAGCCTCTCATTATTCACTGAACAGCCCCTTTGTTTTGATTTTCGCTCAGACGCTCTAGCGCGACACCTACAGGCCAAAAAGTCGCATAATATGCCTTTAAAGAGAAACATGAGAAAGAGCATCATCTAGTGGTGGCAGTGCTGCATTGCAGTTGTGGGCACAGTGATGTCATGTACCATTGCAGGATATAAAACAAAGAATATCTTCAGCAAAGCTTTTCAAGTTTTAAATCAACCTGACATATGCCTTTGTGAATTTCCCTACTAACAGAAGTTCTTTTTATTCTTAACTTTTAGTGCCCTTGATACTGTTATATAGAAATACGCATGAATAAAACAAGAAATACTTAAACCAACACTATGTAGCTTTTCAAACATAATATAATCCTTCAATATTCATTGTGATGGTCCACCACTTTACAATGAGTTCAATGAAACCTCTGTCGTGGTCTGGAGTGGTCTGTATCCCTTTAACTGGCGCTATGTAACTTCGAGGTGGATGGTGGGAACCCTGCCACACTAAAAAACTACAAGTTTGGACTGCTTTACGGCATACGTCACTTCCCCCGATTCCCGATTCGTTTAAAACACGGAAGTCTCGGCGAAAACCAATCGCGGAGCTTTAACCATGATGGAGGCAACAACATAAGGAAGAGAAAAGTTTTGTCGGAGGATACAAAACAAAGAAAGCGAGAGAAAAACAAGCTGAATGCTAGGACCAGAATAAACATCGGTTCGGCGTTCACTCGCTGACGTGAAATAAAAGACGAGGAGGGATGTCCGACTACGATCAGGTATGTTGGCCGGCTAATGTATGACGAAGTTCCTCAAAAAACTTGACAGGAAAAATGTACAGCACAACAAATCCAGAACGTACCAGTATGTAGTTTTGTTTAGACCTATTTCAAGTGTGTGATATCGCCAGCTCGTCGTTGTCTTTACTTTTATTCACTTTATCGCTTCAACAGGACGGGGGCGGGGGCGACTTCACGGTAATAAAACCAAGTTGAACTTAGAGATTTTTAACATTGTCATTTGGTCAAAAATAAATACATTACCTCGTCGCCATCCGTCCTGCAAACAGCCACTGAAGACAGAAGAATACTTTGTAGCGAAGTCCTGGCTTCTGTGATTCGCATACAGAACAAATGCACGCGACCGGCAGATCTGTATCCTTATGACAGTATGCGCGCGCTAGAACTCATGGGTAGTTGAGTTCTCTCTCCGGTCAAGCGGAGATCTTCCGTAGTGCTGCTTTAAATAGGGTTGGGAAACATCTTGATGAAATGAGTTATTCATTTTTTTTTTGTTGCAGAAGATTTTAAGAAATTGGGTTTGAATTGGAATTGGGTTGACTTTCTCTGTCACCGCCTTGTTTCCACTGAGCTAGTGGTCTGGTTTGGTTTAGTACAAGGTGATATGTTTTGAAGCAGCGATAAACCCTGATCTCTACGCTTGACGCCTCCTCAGAGAAGAGCCAAAAAACAGGATGGCAGGAGGCAGTCACTTTATGGCCACCTGTTCTCCTCATTTGACAACAGACACACCAATAATTACTTGTCATACTGCTTGGTGAAAATGCAGGTTTATTATGAGTTTCCTTCCGACAGAGGAAAAAAACTATTTCTATGTTGTGGCATTGACTGAAGATAGAACAGCTGAAACAATCATAGGCCCTGACATTTCTTGCATAAGCACTTTTTTGGGTTTCTATTTGTTGTTACAGAGATTCAATACAAATAAGAGAAATCCACGTCTCCATGTAATAAAAATAGTGCAGCTTTCAGTGTCAGTGAAGACAAACAAAATAACTTGATGCACGTTCAATTAAAGTGAAAACTTCTGTTGATTTGTGGGACATATTACGACAACGTCAAGGTATTTTATTTTTTATTTTTTGACATTTCCATGTCATATTAAGGTCATTTTACTTGAAAGGTGAATCCATCAAATCAAGTTTCAGGGAGAAAGAAAATGTGTGTTTTGTTTAGGCCATATGGGCCAGCCCTACTGTAAAAGTAATACATGTGTTTAAAAAAGTATATTTGGCATTACCCTTTTTCCTTAAACTGAAGCATCAAGGAAAAAAAGGGTAGCGCAAAAAACATAAATATTTGCTTTTCATCTTTTAATCTGATTAATTGTATTATGCTTACATTTGCTGCTCTTACAACCTGTTGTAAATAAAGAGTTTAGGCTCTTTTTTGTCCCCAGAATGTAGTAAAATGCTTCGCCCTGTTATTAGTGAATGTTTACATTTTAAAAACAACAGTGTCTCCTATTAGAGAAAAAAAATGTTGTTTTCCTTGGCCATCATTAATTTTGAATACACATACACTGTCACAATAAGAGGAACATGTCAGTTTTAGTAGAGGAGCTATCTCATAGTCTTGCCAAAGAATATCAGGATTGGTATTGGCAAAGTTTTAAAATATCAGCATGTCAAATATCTGTAAACATCCAAGATGGTGCTGATTTTTTAAAAAATCTTTTCAGAGAACATTAATACCTAAAATTCAGTACTGCTGCTAATCACTGACACATCCCAGGCTATAGTAATACAAAAAGAAAAATCTGCTTTTCCTGTAGTACATTAATTGCTTTTTTAATGTAAAAACATGCTGGCTTCATGGCAACAACCTGGCATTGAAATGGTTAAAATATTTTTAAAAATAATTTGTATTTTATTTTAATAATAAGAACAAAGGAATTTGAGAAAAGCTCAATGAAAGGACAAAACAATATTTTAAAAACACATTTTTGTGCTTAGTGGTTTGAGTGGATTAATGTTAGACCCAGCCCTGAGGGTACTGAATGTCAGTGTTGTTTAAAAAAGGGTAAAATAGCCTCTATCTTTGTTTATGTGTGACTACATGTAAAAATGTAAGAGAAGTACTCTACTACTATTGTTATAATTGGCAACTTGTGTTATGAAATTAGAATATATGATAGGAAGTTATAAGAATTTGCATTAATGCCTATTCACTTCCTCCTTTTTAAATCTTACCCTTCAGGTGCATGTGACTGAAAAAGTTCATCCAGAATGTTCCCAAACTTTCCTTCACTCTGTCCTTCAGTGATCGACATCAAGCTGGACAAACCACAAGAGCCGCAGACAACTGAAGGCGGCTGCTCCTGTTAATACGTCTCTGAAACACCATCATTTACACCACCCGCTTGTTCTGTTGCTTCCTATTGGTTAACCTGCAGTTGACTTTTTGCACGTAGAGAATCTGGCCTCTTTACCTGACGGCTACAGGTCATCTGTTGAAAACTAGCAATATGTGAATTTGCTTCTAAAGTAGTGTGGCCTACTTTGTTCATGAAACTGCCAAAAAGTCCCACAACTTGCAAAAAAAAAAAGAGAAAGAAAAAAGATGTTTAAAAAAGATCCAAAAGTTGAAAATGTGGAAATGATTTTTTAAGTCCAAAATGAAGTTTCCCCAAGTTTTCTTTTTTGTATATTTTTGTATATTCAGGGAAATTCTCTGGAAAGGATGTTTTTTTAAAGAGCAGAAGAGCGAGCTCTGTGTTTGAGAGCCGGAGGAGAAGAGATGGTTTTAGATGCAGTTTTATGGATCCTTGTCTTACTACAGGAGATTATGAGGCCCTCCATCATTATTACCTCAGTGTACTTCATCCCTAACCCTGTCACTGACTCCGTTTTTACATTTATATCCACAATTAACCAAGACAAGCTCAAAACCGGAACATTTTGTGTCTTAAGCTCAGTGTTTTAGTTCAGAGGGCCTCCTGTCGATGTCGGATCCATAACTTTGTGTCCTCATCTTCACAGTAAAACGTGAACAGTAACATCTTGAGTATCTAATGCATGCCTAGTTTTTCTGCATAGGTACTGTCTACCAGTGTACACAAATATGTAAATGGTTAACGTTACACCAGTGACTTAATGCACTCTGATAATGACTAGTCCAAGTCTTTTTGTTGAACTGATTTGTATACTTGACTTGAGAATATCTTTTTGTCGTGTGTGTGTAAATGTGAGCTTTCTGTATAGGCAACATTAGAATGCAGTCAAGTCGTCCCATTATCCACACAACTTTAGATCCACTTTAGGCAAAGGGGGGTCAAGGCTTTGTTCAGACTGCAAGAACATCTGGTTTGGCAGCTTCAAATTGTGAAATAATGTTTTTTACCAAGTCACGGCAAGATGCAAACATGAAAAACCCAACCCATGTTTTATTCAGACTCCCACTAATGACTTTCAATCTGCACAGAGACCCAGATTGTACCTTTCATTAATAACTGTGCTGGGTAACGCCGTGTGTCTTCAGAGTGGGCTTTCACACCTTGCTTTAACAACTCACCTCCAGAGAAGTAACAGCCCATTGATCATCTCTGTTCAACCAGCTCCAGAGTGCTTCATCAATTTGGAAGGCAAGAGGAGGAAAATGTGCCTTTTACTGCAGAGCTGAAAAACTACAGAAGAAAAAGTTGAAGAAAAACGTTATAGATTGATTCTCATTCGAGCAGCCTCATGGTTGATCCGTAAGGCTGACCAGAAGTGCAAATTGCTTTTCCCTGATTGTCCACCAGAGGCTGGCTGCAGGTGTCACATACTTAGTCCATGTTCAAAACTGATTTTATTTCAGGAACAGACACATTCACGGACTCAGCTTAAAACTGATCTTGAGCTGAATGTTGTTTACTCACCTTTTACTGTACGAGGGGTGTCTGTTTTGAATTACTAAAGGTACAAATCATGCATCAATCAGTGCATGAGTTATGACTGCAAACCCAGATGTTGCAGCCTCTGGTCCGATGTCCTTTAGTTGTCAGAGGTTGGGTGTGTAGTTAGTTTAGGACAGCCACATGGGCTCATCCCAGTCCTTTTATTCAGAGTCAGTTAATGCATGATGAACTTTTTTAATGCTCAAGTGCCATGGAAAAGACATCTGCTACATGCTTCTGCTCACCAAGTATGATGAGTCTTTTTAATATTTTACTGGTGAGCAGTTTTCAGCAGGTTCCTCAGAACAAATTATTAGGTATTTATTACTTTTAACTCTTTAAAAAAAGAAAGGAATTACACTACTTACTGGGGTTTGAAAGGGTTTTTAATAACTGGTTAATTAGACCTGACCTGGCACACCAGATGGGCCATTTAGTGTATTTCCCTATTCCACCTGAGAAAGTACCAATAGAAAATGTTTGGAACTGAGCAGAACCTTTCAAAAGCATATCTGGCATGTGATTGGACAATAATTCTGTCAATCACAGTCATTACAGGCCGGTCAGATAATGTAGTAGGAGGGCACTACTGCAGTGTAAAGGAAAGAAAGCCTAAGCCACTTGTAGATTAAACTCAGCAAAACATGTCAGAAGTGAAGTGCAAGTAACCTTTCTATAGAGAAGTGTGTACTTTTGTTTTTCATTTCATTAAGAAATTCGATCCAGATCTGGTAAAAACTGCTACCGAAGCTGTTAGCATCTATGCTAATCTCTGTGTGTTCATAGAGCTCTTAGCTCCCAACTCTTCCTGCTCTAAAGGACGATGATTGGGCCGTGCTTTAAGCCGCTCACAGTTGTCGTAGATTGGAGCTTGGCCAGATGGATCAATCTGATTACAGAAAATCAATCAGGCTGATACATCTGCACTGCAAAGTTTGATTAGACCTGGGAGAAGCTAGAGTGCCCAGAGAAAACCCATGCATGCACAGAGAGAACATGCAAACTCCACACAGCAAGGCCCTGACTGACACGGGATCAAACCAGCAACCTTCAGCTGTAAGGACCATGCAACTATTTAACTCTCTGAACTTTTCCTATCTGCGTGTGAGTCTAGAGAGTAATGCACTTGTTGTTACCATAGCAACTTTAGCATTTTGACCTCGAAAGTCTGATCTGATCTCTTGTAAATAACTATGTGAACAGTGGCCACTTGTGCTATGATAGAAAACAGTGCAGTCTGAACAAAGCCTCACCCTTTATAATCACAACAAAACATCAGCTGTTTTAATTGTATGATATCTCGTAGTTGTGCTCATGTTCGTCTGCACCTTCAGTGAGCAGTGAAGAACCATAAAAACTCTTTGCCTTGTCGTCACAGAGGGACACGATGTGTGTTCTCTTTGTTGATATGTAGACTTAAAAACAGGTTCTGTCGTCAGACAGACCTCCAACATTGTAACTCAGTGCTTTGTTTCATTCTGACAGGAGAATAATTTGCACATGTAGACATTTTTCAGGTGAATATGAAGTTTTCAAAGGCTTTATTGTAAATGTACAGTCACTGAAATAAAAGGCTGTTTGATTGTCATAGAAATTGTTACCTAATGTTCCCCCACTGAGACGAGTCGTCCTCTACTGCTTGTGTTTAAAATGACTACTGATGTCGGCGTTATGCAATGTTTCATTTTTAAATGTTTGTTTAAGAGGCTGAAGAGCGGAGAACACTACTTTGGTTTGTCTCTGATGTAAAATCATACTGCACTTTTTAAGAACAAGTTTTAGGCTTAGAGTGAAAATAGAGATCTTAAAAAATACTGAAAACAGGAAAGTCCTCAGCTTCAGAGCTTTTCAAGTTCTGTCATCTTAGAGTAGACAAACATTTATGAGCTGTTGAAAAAAGGAGTACTCTTGTTCAGCTAGAGGCCATTTTTATTCTAAATAATGAGCCGAAAAGAAAAATTTTAGTCAGATCAAATAATAAAGGATTTAATTACTGGACCACACTTTAGTGGGGTTGGGAGTGATCACCTAAAGCCCTTTTCACATATGCAACCCACAAATCTTCTAGAAAATGCCAGGGTAACCTACCTGGGTAATTTCCCTGACCTTCTTGTATACATTTGGCCCCTAACAGCAGTTCATGTCAGTAAATCAGGGAGTGGGGGAGGGGAAAATACAAGGGCGTTAGCAGGTAAACATCTGGGTAATTCCAGAATAAGACCCTGTCCACACGGAGAGAAAAACCTTTTCCTTTTTTTAAGTGTTATAAGTAAAGATCGTTTTGTTTCCAGAAAGGTGTCTGCCACATGAGAACAGTGAAAATACTGTAGTTCATATGCCAGGCCTTTGAGAGGTGCTGTAACGCTGCTGCAGACGTAAACCAAACCCAGAGAAGACATGGATCATCAGCACACATCATGAGAAATGTGAACAACTCTGGCATATGCTGTTTCCTGTGTCCTCTTGTTGCTCATGGTGGCAGCAGACTTTGCTGTAAAAGCTGAAACAAGCTCAGCAGCTTCTTCAGCACAAACACAACACCGTATTCTGCCATTGTTTCTGTCAGCAGGGCTCACACACGTGGTTTAAAAGACAGGTGAGGCAATGACGTTTCTGTTTCCACGATTGTCTGCATTGTTCGTAAGCACGGAAACTTAAGGCTGGCATTCTTACATTTATCCACTCTAAAACCTGTTTACAAAAATGTGTGTTTTCATGTACCCAAAATGTTGTATCCATGTGGATGAAATGCAAATACAAATGAACGACTTGTGCGGATACACCCTGAATTAATCTCCGTGTGGACGGCCCCTAAAAATCCCTGCTGTGAACGTTCACACATGTAGCTTCCCCAGGTAATTTCAGGATAATATAAGGGTTGTTCTGCCAGTGTGAATAGTGTTTCAAGGACATATTTCATGGAAAAGTCCTCAAGATGAATGAGAAGTAATGACTGAATCCTTTGTTTGTTGCTTATTTATTACCTCAAAAAGAGGAATGTACTGCTCCCTCTTGTAGGAAGAGCACTTTTTGAGAAATGACTCAAAGGCTTTTATTGTTTAATGAGGAGAAATGATTAACCGGTAACTAGGATGTTTCTTTGTACTATATACCCTTACGTTTTTAGTTAAGATCCACTTTAACCCATGTTAACATTCACTGTAAATGGACCAAGCAGTTCAACAGAAGTCTGCATGTTGAAGGGTCTGCATTAAAACGTGGTGTGGGGGTGTCATAGTGTATGTTTCATCACCGCAGCAGACCTGATCAGTCCATTCACACTGTACAGAGATTCAGCATGTCTCTCCAAATGATTAATAAAGATGTCTTATTACCAAAGTCATGCTTGGTCCTGTCTTCATTCAATGTTTGAGGCACCTTCTCCCGTCAGGCCTGTCCACCTGTTCTGTCTTCATTTACAGTCCATAACAAGAACGTTGCCTAAAGACTTTGAAACCGTGTTCACACCAAATGTGAAAAGAATATTCTAATTTTAGTTTTCATGTGACACAATTTTGCGCTTGTATTTGCGTATAAGACTGGTCCACGTTGGTTGAGGTAAATTTCCACCCGTCAGACGTGGAAGGGACGATGTGTTTCCACCTTCTCGATACATGATCAAGCATGGTAGATGTTTCTACATCTGCTGTCTTACTTCTGTTTTTCAAACTAGAAACGGAGCATCCCAAAAGGAGCCTAAACAGAAGACATCCATTTCACAACAGTGTCTGAGTGATTGCCCCTCTGTTGCAGAATCTGCCTGGTTTCTCATCTCCTTTTCTGTTTTCTTTGTACAGCTGGAGACCCACTCCTCCTCCCTCCCCAGTCTATTCTGTCTCTTGTGGGTGCTCTGTTCTCTCCTGTGAGTTTTGGCATATTTTCTTTGGTAAAAAAAAAAAAAACACATTAAATCACAGCTACTGAGCCAGAAAAACACACCACTAGGGAGCTAACATTTATGCTAACCATCAAAGGGTGAAAAACAAAAAATGGGAGTGTTAACACCACTTGATATGGTGAATTGAATACCTTAAGACACACATCTGATAAATAGTATTATGCTCACATTTGCTGCTATTATAAGTGAATATTAGATGTATTCTTGAGAACTCAAGTCATTTATCTCATGACCTAAGAACAAGGTAAAGCAGGAGATACAGTAACACTTTTTGTGTACGTTCATGGGCAATTTTGTTCAAATACTTGCTTGATAAGTCTATGTTAGACCACTAGGTGGCGCAAAGGGATGGGCAACTTCACAGGACAAGGGGGCCTCATTACTGTAATGTTGTCCATCCAGCTAGAGGGCCGCACTACAAAGTACACTATATTTAGAAATATTATATTTAGACCCTTTTAGGACATTGGATGTATAGAAATATTGAACATGAAAACAAAAGTTTTTTGGGTCATTAACTTCAGACCTCTTATAGCAAATATGAATTTCCTTTCAGAATTATAACCCTTGAAGTAACTGTTCATTAAAGGAGACATCATGCTGATGGATGATTCAGTACTTACATATAATATAATAAATTTGAAAACAAGACCTTACACCCCCTTAATTTTCAAAAAATGAGATATTGCATTTTTTCTGATATCCTAGAACGAGATTTGATGCCTCTGAAAATAGGTCATTTCGAGATATCCGCGAGATTTAAATCGTCATGACCACACGAGGTATCTTTCGTTTTATTGGAGTAATCTGATAAAACACTTCCTCCTCTGTGATGTCCATTAGCCACAAAACCATCACCGAGGAACACATTCGTCCAGCAGCAGTATACAGATCCCTAGCTCGCATTCCCTCATTACCAGCTCTGGCCTGTAGGGGGACTCAATACGCGGTCACTGCTTTAAGCCTGCCGGAAAATACAGTAGAAGAAGAAGGACAGGCGGGCTCTACCCCTGATAGAACTGACCAATCAGAGCACGAAGGGCTGTGACGTTGCAAGGTAACTGTAGGTCATCCTGAGATCCTCGTGTTTCAACGAGAGCTTGATAATGGCCCAAAATAAGGATTTTGAGAACACAATTGTGGGGCAATGAAGGAACTAAATGACTTTTACTGAGGGCACAAATGCTTCACAGGCATCCTAGTCTGGCATAGCGAAAAGGAGAAACAAGCATGATATGTCTCCTTTAACATAACTAATTTTCAACAAAAAAGATGATCTTTTTCCTACTTGATGAATGTGTAGCCAATCCGGCCTGCTACAAAGATACTTCTTGCATTGTGTTGAGCAGATGGAATAGACAGTAAACGGACTGCCTGCACAATAGATCAGTTTTCAGTAACTTCATGCACTATGTCTCTACCTGCACATCGTGAAACATTATTAAAACTAGAACTTGTCAATAGAATTCTGATTATAATGTGTTAAATATCCATTTTGACAAATTCTAGCCGTAAAGTTATGAATAAGCCATTTGTTACTCTACAGTGACGTTTTAATATTTCCTGTCATGAGCAAGCTTCAGTAAAAACACTTAACATTGCTAAACAATGACATACAATGTAATACAAAAATAAGATAGAATTTCTGACAAATAAAAATGAAATAATTGAAGCCAAAAAATAAACAGGCTTTTCATGTTTTGCCTCAGTCTCAAGTCTATGACAAGCAGACAGACACCATTCCTTCAACCTTGCGTGTAGTTACAAGAAAGAGATGGAGCTCGCCCACCATTAGTTAGCTTCGCTCAAGCAGTGGGAGTCAATGGGTAGCCTATAGCTAGCATGCCTCTGCTTAAAGGCATCAGATACACTCTTTAGCAACTCTAAACAGTCCTGTGTGCCTATTGTGACTCGTTTTTTACCATGTAAATGGTAAATGGACTTGAGCTTATATAGCGCTGTTCTAGTCTTGGATTACTCAAAGCTGCTTTACACCGCAGGTCACACCTACCCATTCACACCCATTCACTCACTGATGGTTCAGAGTTTCTATGTTAGGTATCCATCAGTATTTCATAACACATTCACATTCCCTTTCATGCCCATTTATAAGCCACTTATACGGCATTTATACGCCACTGACGCAGCAGTGGGAGCAACTTGGGGTTAAGTGTCTTGCCCAAGGACACATCGCCATGTGTCGCTCGGAGCTGGGCTTGAACCTGCAACCTCCCGATCACTGACCAAGTGCATCATCCAACTGACCACTGCCACCGATGCCCCCATGCGACATTACATTATCTTCCTCTAACCCTAAACAGAGGCTTTTTTTGTTGGCTACTTCCACAATGCTTTGAGCAAGAGATGTGACGTTCACAAACGAGTCGAGTGTTTTGAACAGCTCTTTTAAGAGAACCATGAGAATCAATTTGCATTTGTGAGTGAGCAATTCATTTGTGAGCCATTCTTAAATGCAGTTTGCCTGCGAATTTAAGAATGGCTTGCAAACAAATGCCTCACACACTACTATGAATTGATTCTCAGTGTTCACTTACTCGTTCAAACCACTACAGTAATACATCGACAAAACAAAGCCTCTGTTTATGTGTAGAAGATAATATGATGGTAGTAGAAGATAGCATAATGCACAAAAAAAAGAATCACAACAAGCACACAAGACTGTTAAGATTTTTTTTATCCATAATGTTTTTATAGTGATTGACATCTAGAGTCAGAGTGCTTTGTATGATGAAAAATATATGTTCAGAAAAAAGAAAAAAATCAGATGATTGTCTTAGCATAGTCGTACATCCTTGTACATGTATTCCTGTCACCAGAGTTTACAGAGAAATTACTGAGATGCTTAGAGTTGCAAAGTGTTTATCTGATGACAGGCTAGTCGCAATACCCATTGACTAGCAGTGCTTGACCTAAGCTAACTAGCAATGGGTGAGCTTTGGCCGTCTTTTCTGTTACATAATGCACAGATTAAAGAACGGTATCTATGTGCTTGTCATGGGCTATGGACTGAGGCCTGTTAGCCTTACTTGAGATTATAAATTAGCATGTAAAACTAGGGCTATAAGTCACTTTAAACACTTCAAAAACACATTCCTAAGCATGTATGAGGTTTGTGGACCATCTATGAGCCAAACAACATAAAGCCTGGACCACTCTTTAACATTTAAACTGTTTCATCTCAGACTGAACAAGAGCTAACATGGAAAGTTACCTCTCCTCATCATTACTTCAGGGCATCTGAGGAGAGTACTGTCAATGTACTATTGTAGTTTATGTGTAGTTTTAACCTTTAATTTGGAAAATTACAAGTCTTTCAGTGTCACTATGTACTGCTATGTAACCCCAGGGACAAAGCTCAAGTTCCTTTATTGGCACACGTACTACTGACCTGATAATAACACTTAAAACATTTTATGGCCACATTTCTCACCGTGAACTGTCAGTATTGACCATTAGCTTACTGACACGAATTTATGATAGAAAGTTTGAGGGAACTTTTAGTGGCTATAAATATCTTATCATCCATGTGCATTTGTTAAGCTTAACTTCTCAGTCATGTTGAAGCTCTGTTCTGTGCCCCATCGAATTAACTTGGAATTTTACAGGCTCTGTTCAGACACTTAATAGTTTCCTGATCAGACAGAAATGTGATAATGCATGTAACAAAATAAGGTCATGATACTGATGTGTAGTTACCATTATGGAGCAATAAGTGTCGACGTCAGCAAGAACTAAAACATGTTATGGCTTGCTCAGTTTCTAGTTTGACTCAGAAAGAGGAAACGTCTCAGTTTCTATAGATGACCGTTTAAACTGTCAGTTTCTGTCAGTGGAATAACCTGTTGTATTGCTCAGGGAGGGATTAAAGAGGAAGAGATCGCTCTAAATAGACTTTGGTAAAACAAAAAGAGAGGACAAGCAGTTCACACTGTATGTGCAGGCTGCACCAAAATGTTATATTTATAAAAAGATCTGAATCCCTTAAAGAGACAGAGCATCATACAGAACAAAAAAGGCACCCAGACTGAAGTAATAAGGCCTTTAAATAAACCCGAGGCAGCCAAGAATGAGAGGCAAAGCAGTCACCCACAGAGCCACTTATATTTCTTTAATAAAGGCAGTGGTACTCCAACCAGGAGAGACCAAATTTATTTTATTTACATTTATTTATATTTCAAGTTTGCATGATTAAAAATGTGTAATATCGTAGCCACACCAACAGTTGAAAATTGGTTTGATATAATTTACGACATTTTCATAATGGAAAAACTTACATTCAGGCTTAAGCTCGAACAAGAGAAGTTTGCAAGTTGATGGACACCTTGGACATGGTATATCTATACATTAAATCCTACTTTAACTGATCAGAAAAAAAGGAATTTATGTCACTATCCCCTCTAAAATTGTGTGTGTGGGGGGGTTCTTCTTGTTATGCTACTCAAGTGTATATAGTTGTTGAAGGCCAAATCATTTCATTAAGGAAAAAAAGGACAATTTCACATGATTGAAGGTGTCTTATTTTGTTTGTATTTTTTTGTGTGTTTATTCTGTTCTTTGATATTAGTGCTGTTGTTACTAATATTGCCTTTTTAATTTTTTTTTCTAATATACTATTTTATAGGAATATATGCAAATATGTAAATCTATGGGTGCTTGCAAGTGTGTATGGTGCGGATATTCATACATGTAGGTGTATGGGTATATATGTATCTTCATTAGGTACGCATTTTGCACAATTGTCCTAAAGGCTGAGGTCTTTAAATTGATTAATTATTTGTTGCTATTATTAATTTTTCAAATCTCTACAGTTATTACTTTTATTGTTAATTTTAGTAATATTGTGCGTTACACATCCTCTTATGCTCAGCTTTTTTGTATTTGTTTTGTTTTTGGTTCTTTTTTTTAGTTTGGGAAAAAAAAGTTTTTGTAAAGTTGTCATATGGAATGTACTGGCTCTGTTCTCAATAAAAATCAAGAATTAAAAAAAAATTGTATATCGAATGTGATTTGGAACTCTGAGGCACTCAGACTCTACTGTGATGTCTTAATGTACTTCAGGGAACTGAGGCTGAATACAAAGTAAGATACCCCTCTGAGTCAAGACATGGCGGTGGTGAGGCCTGCAGGATCTGATGAGGAGGAGTAGACTTCTGAGCAGCTTGCTGGGACCCTGATGTGTGAGGTGCTGATGAGGCCTGCAGGACGAGGCGAGGAGCCGAACTTCTGAAGAATTGGACCTGGACACTGATGAGATGACTGGAGGTGCCTGGATTTGGACTGATGGGACAGTCAGGCTGGGGTCTGCTTTTTAAGGACAAAACATCACCAAATTCCATTTTAACTCTTTTTTTAGTCAGATAAACTAGACAGTTAATTGATGTCTTGTATGTTTACCTGAAGATAACGCTGCTTTTGTTATTGCATCATGATCAGGTTTTCGTCAGCCACCTCCTCTGAGTCAAGCTCCAGATGTGTTGTGTTATAAAAGTACTCACACACCTCAGGTACTTTGCTGAATTACTGTAAAACACAGACTGAAACAGACTATTCAGAGTGATGACAACAACTGTGAAATATTCCTTGCATCATAATTCCTTTGCAACAGCTCCCTCCTAGATTTTCTCCCATGATTCGTGTTGCAGCTGCTCTGATATCAATAATCAGTAATCAGTCTGATCAGAGGCATCAACAGAATGTTTACTCAACAACATGTTATTAAAAAAGCATCTTATGGTCCTTTTATTCCTTTAAATACAAAAAATACATTTCATCTATGAGTACATTTTAACACTTAACACTTTAGAACATTTACCTGACATCTGTGATTACTGCACTTAATGCACTCTGTGGCCACTTTATTAGGTACACCTTGTTTAGCCATCAGAACTGCCTTTAAGCTTTGTGGCATAAATTCAACAAGGTGCTTGAAACATTCCTTTGTGATTTTGGTCCAGCATCACATAATTCCTGTAGTTTTGTCTGCTGCACATCCTTGGTGCAAATCCACCATTCAACCACCACTCACTGGTGCTCAAGTGCACTGAGATCCGGTGACTCTTGTGGAATAAATTAACACTTACGTTTGGAAGACAGACACCTTCTGTCCTTTTTGGTTTGGTTTTTATTTAGGGTCCGCTCAGGCCTGGTCCAGCTTAAGCTTCAACAGGTCTAGACATCCAGGGGATTCGGCACACTGAGTTCCCCTCTCCCCTTCTCTGTCTCTCCAGCACTCTCTCACTCCTCTGTATGTCTCTCCTCCTTTTTGTTTGCTCTTGTACTCGTCTCTTGTAGGCTACCCGGGATCGCTGGTGTGGACGACCTGCTGCTGTGAACCTACAAAGCTTCAGCTACTACAATCACAACTGTTTCTCTTTTCCTTTAGGCCCATAACATTACAATTAAAGTTCCTGATATTAACTTAAAATAACCAAACAAAATTGAAATACACAGTAGTTCCTACAGTATCACATATGTTACTGTAACGGTGACTGCTAACATGGATGACCTGCTGTTGTAGACCTATTTGACAAAAATGTTTTATCATACATCAATATCAACAGAAATGACAAATTTATCATATAAATCAATTGAACTAAATTAAGGGTCCATTTACTGGACATCATAGTCTCCAGAAAGTTTTTTTGTGTGTGTTTTCAGAAGCACTTTGCATCACACAGAGACACTGTGATAACTTTGTGCAATCACACAGATCCACAAGCACAATTGAAAATACAGTGGTATGCATGCCAGGCCTGTAGTCGGGGATGTAAGTTGGTAGTGTCCTTGGCTAATAAAACTAATGCATATCCGCTGGTCATAGTTTTGACGCAGTAAATCAATTTTTTGTTGGTTAGCAAAAAAAAACAAACACGTCTTGCAGTTGGTCGTAGCAGTTGTTGTAATTGCTCCTAGGTGTGTGTGCAAACTTTATCTGAAGGAGAACTGCACATGCCCCACCACATGTCATCATTCCCATGCTGATGAAAACAAAAACCTTTTCAGAACTTTTCACTCTGGACACCAGTTTCAAAAGTTTGTGGATTCAGGTACTCTGGGCACTGCTGTCGTGTAAACCAAAGTCCCAAATGCAATGAAAACTCTGCTTTCTGCCATTTTCTTTTTTTTGTGTGTGTGTAAACTGACTCTGGGTCTTACTCTGGGTGTAAATAGGCCTTAAATTACTGTCCAACTAGATTCTGCTATTTTAATCAGCATCAGTCCTGTCCCCTTTATAATCATTATAGCTATTAATGTTAAAACAGAAAGCTCTCTCTATCCATGATCGTTATTGATAATACACTCCTAGGTCTTCTTAACCATGTCTATATGGCTAAATGCTTTGTGTGCCTGCCAGGTGATTGCCTGACTATTTGCCTCAATGAGCAGTTAAATGGGTATACCAAATGAAGAGGCTGCATAACTTGAAGCTAACACATTTGTGTAGTTTGAATAGCACACATAGGTTTGCCAGCTTTCTTGGTGAATAAAACAGATTGGTTTTATTTAGCACTGCAGACACATTTTTATGGCTGTAATATCAAAACAAGCTGATAATGTTTGATTTTTACTGGACTTACATCAAAGAGCACAAATCTGATATCTGGACAACCTCACTGATGTTTAGTTCCTCATGAATCACAGTGACAGGCACCACCACGCGGCTCTGTGAGCCGTAAACACATTAGGAAACAGAGACTGGTGCTCCACTTTCACAGTCCTGTGGAGTTTGTTTGTTCTCAGCAGGGAGTCATTCTTCCTGCCGTGGTCCAGACTGCAGCTGTGACAGTCGGCCTGCTCTTGTGGTGCCAGCTCATTTAGAAATTGGACGCGTCTCCTTGTTTGGCAACACAGAGGAGATGATGTCAGTCTGTGATGGTGATTAACTGTGGGAACGGAGAGACAACGCTGAGAGGAAAACTGAAAAGTTTAACTGTCAGTCTCAGGAGTGGGTTTATTTAGAGGCTCCAGTTAAAGTCTGAAGTCAAAGTTAGAGATGACGTGGATGGAAAACAACAAGTGGACAAAAAGCCTTGCAAAGTAAGAGTGTAAGGAGGAGAAACACCTCCTGTCCAAGGTTTGTTGATTGAAAGTTTGAGCCATTTTGAGACAGGACAATACATTTAAAAAAAATTATATCCAAAAATCTGTGATGAAATTGCTCAAATAAGATGAGGATGCTCTTCAGCTGGGATGAGGATCAGCACCTCCAAATCTGAAGCCATGGATCTCTGCCTGAAAATGGTGGCGAGGGAGTCTTTGTCTCAGGTGAAGGAGTTCAAGTATCTTGGGATCTTGTTCATGACTGAGAATAAAATGGACTGAGAGACTGATAAGCAGATTAGTCTGGCATCTGCAGAGTTGTAGGTGTTAAACTGGACAGTTCTGGTGAAGAGGTAGCTCAGTTGGAAGGACAAGCTCTCAATTTCCTGCTTCATCTTTGTTCCAACCTTCACCCATGAGGCCTCGGTAATGAATGAAAGAATAACAAACAAACAGCTGAAATGAGATTTCTCAGGATCCTCATGATCCTCGTTCACGTTGCTCCTTCACGTTAAAGGAGTCAGTTATGGTGGTTTGGGTAAGATGATTCCTGTTTACAAAGTATGTCTCTGTGGGGGTCTTCAGGGCATGTCCAAACAGGAGGAGACCCCCTGAAAATGGAGAGCTTTTAATGCATTTGCACCTTTAGTTTACTCAAAAACAGTGCCTAAATTCACAAACCTTTGAAAAGATTTGGGAAAAAAATGTCATAGTTCTGCTAGTTTTGTTTCAGTTTGTGTTGTGTTTCTTGTTTCGACCTTTTGATCCCTTTTTACTTTATATTTAAACCTTTTTGTGAAACCTGCTCTTGGGTCCTTATCCTTGTTTTTTGTTAATTTTGGGTTATATATCATGACAAAAACCACCTTAAAGGGAAACAAACCCAGTGTCACTAATTAAGATGATCTGTGTCCACATGTAACCAAATAAAATTATAAGACAAAGGTTTCAAGCAAAGGTAATGCACTCAGCTTTGCTCCTGCACTGTGTTTGAAGTGGGTCAGCAGTTTAACTCTTTTATACCCTCCCTACTCTCAATCTGAATGATCCAATATATCTCAAACTACATATGACTCCATGAGGGCATCCACGCTCAACCACACCGGCCTCTTTGGCTGCTACCATCTTTTTTTTTTTTTTTAATGTATTTTTTGGGCATTTTGTGCCTTTATTGATAGGAGAGAGACAGTGGATAGGCTTGTGAAAGGGGGAGAGAGAGTAGGGGAAGACACTCTGCAAACTGGTCACAGGTGGGATTTGAACCTGGACCGGCAGGAGCATGTACATGGGATGCCTAGTTGCTAACCACTCCGCCAAACCAGCACCCCGGCTGCTACCATCTTAACTACCTCCACCAAGGAAGTTATGTTTTTGATGCCAGATGTTTGTTTGTTTGCTTTTTATGCAAGACTATGAAAAAAACTACTAGATGGATTTCTGTGTTTTCAGGATCATGAATCATATTATGATGGTAACTCTATCATGGAACTATTGCTTGTATATGAATATGTGAGCTGCCTTGGCAGAGGTTTGTGCTCTTCCAGTGGGTTGCAGCTGGAAACAGAGGATTGCCTTCTTTATCCACTGAGGCAGTCATCCTGTCACCTGCTCCTTTAGGAAAATCAAATTACTTTTCAACCATATTATTCATAATTCTGTATGAATTTGGAAACTTTTTTTGGATTTATTTTTTTTGAAATATTTGGAAATATTTAAACTAATGACAACAAATATCCTTTTCTCTCTCTATAGTAGTCAACCCTTCATTGACTCCTAATTTAAATGGTGCTTTCCTTACATGGAGAGAAATGGGAATTTACAATGTCCGAGATTTGTATTTAAAGGGGCATTTGTGCCTTTTCACCAACTTAGGGAGGCCTGTGAATTGTTATGTGAGATGCCTTGGGGCGTTTTGTTTTGTATTAAGCTGATGATTTTAGTTGACGCCTGGAAAAAATGTTTATCCAAAACTTTGGGGCTATCATGTCCTTTAATAAACATACTTACAACATGAGCATCATTCTTCTGCTCTGGCTTTGTCAACTCTGTCATGTATCAGTGCTGCATTCTTACTTTTAACCCTCCACCACCTCGCCATCCACACAGGTTCTGACGAGGGTGGGGGTTAAATTAAAATCTCACTGCTCCTCAAATGCAGCATGTTAAATTAATCTGTGCTGATGAAGTTTGAGTCCCAGCATAAAAAGGTAGGTTTGACTCTTTGTTTTTAATTTTGTTGTTCAGTAATGTTGCCAATAATAGACACATGCGCCGCTGTCTTCACTCAAGTAAAATCAAGAAGTAAACATGGGGGAGGCTGCAGGAACACAGGAGGGGCATGATAAAAGGAGAAAATGAAGGAGAGAAATCTCTACTTTCTATCTCTCACTCTTAAAGACAAAAAATGTGAGTTAATCAATTAAACTGATTTATTGTCCTGGCCAACTTGATGCCCTCATATCTTGATGAAGTGACATTAAAGTAAAGAATAATAATGTTTTTGCCAGATGGTAGTACTCATTTTCTACATCCCAGCATGCATTTCAAACAGCCTGCTACAACAGGCATGTTGCATAACCAGCCTGACAGCTAACTGAACTCATCTCCTCCTCTTCGTCCAGCACTGACCCCAATATGACTGAGACGCCAAACCTGATCACAGTCGGTTTACAGTGACCTTCAGCAGGATTAGACCCACACATGTGAGCCCCCTTTTCTGTCCCACACTTGTATATTTTTGAATTGATCCAAGCACAGAAGGCAACACAAAAGAAAACAGAGATTAACATAAAAAGTAAAGCTTCACTTTTACCAACATCTTCAAACATGGAGAACTGGCCAGATGCTCCATGAATGGATTTCATAATCTGCTTTCACGCTTCATCAACTCTATTGTGGTTTGTTTTTGTTGAAGATCCAGCCAACAAAAGTAATTTTCACATTCATAAATCCTCTTAGTTTCTGTTACTCTAATATTTAATGTGTCATAAACATGGACACAGCAGGGCGAGGGACATGGACCAAAGAGAGCTTTCATCTTTTTTTAGATGTATGACTAAACATGATTCATATTTTGTTTTTACCAGTTCAGTAAAAGAGTTGTCACAATACCAGAGTTACAAACTTTGATGTGATTCTGAAGTCCAAAGATAATGAAATGTGTGTGACCTTGTGTAAGCTGAAACTGAAGTCTTAGACACTGTATAACAGGACAATAAATCCTGCTTTAATTTCAATTACACTGTAAAAAAAAAAAATCTGTGAAAACACAGTAAATAAAAACAATGCATCTCTGTGATTAAAACATCATATTATTGTAAAGTAAAAAATCAGATTAAAACATTTTTGCAATATTAGTAAAAATTTAAAAAATACTGTGGGAGTTTTAACGATCGTACAATTATGATGAAAATACGGAAATATCAAAAATATGTAATTAAACTCAAATCACAGTATTTTTGACAAAGTTACAGATTTGCCTGTTGTTTCTGTTTTGAAAAAAATATTTTTCCATATATTAGTTTGTTTCATTTTCTAATGATCAAACACATCCTCTTGTTAAAAGACAATACATTGTACAGTTGTCCCATTTAACACTGATTTAGACTTTAAATTGGCTTATGCTGAATTGTTTTCATTATTTGCTTTTTTTTTTCAAGATTATACAAAAAATACTGCTGCATTTTTTTTTTACATCAGAGCCTTTATTATGTAATTTCTAAAAGAGGTTTCGTAAAACAGGTTCACAATTAAGTTTTAACTCAATAACTTTTTATAGTGTACAATTACTGACGTATGCTTTAAAATTACAAAATCTCAATTATTTTAATGATGGGTAGTGTCCTATTTATAAACCAAAGAACAAAGAGCATTTTAAAACTGTACTTACAGGCTGGTAACATGTTAAAGTGGGTTGAATTGGCAAGTTTCAACCATGTATTCCAAATATTTTTTTCAATTTACAAAATTATGCAAAAAATGTCTGCAATTCCTTTTAATTTTAAAACAAAAAAATGACCCAGCATTGAACGTTAAATACTTTTTTATGTTAAATGGTGTCAAACTACATTTTTATTAAATGTAAAAATGCTCTTTGAATAAGGAAAAGAGAGAAATTCTTCATTGAAAAGAAACCTTTCAAATGAATCTTGTTGTCCTTTATGTGCATAAGCTTTGGACTCAGAGCTCCGTTCTTCCTCGTTTTAATGTCTTTTTTTATCTGTTGCGGTTTCATTGATTCTTTTGCTAAATGTTTTAATCTTCTGTGTTTTTTGTCACTGTGTTCTGATGTATTGTGTGAAACACCTTGAATTGCCTTGTTGCTGAAAGGTGCTATAAAACTTGATATTTCTTCCCTGCCCTATCCGGTGATGATCAGCATGTAACCAGTAAAACACAGAAACAGAGTTTCTTTCAAAAATAGTTTAATTTAATATTTCTTAAGCTAACTTTAATAAATACAGAGAAAATACTCTGGGCTCAGCCGTGGCTAAAATGGGAACATCCTCAGGAGACCATCTGTTATGGGGGGGGGGGGGTCTCTGGGTGTGAGTCCCAACGGGACAGCTGAACCAAATCCCAGAGCACCAGCTGGGAGAAAAAAAACAGAATAAATAATGGGGGAGACGGGCACCTTCGGCTGAGGACAAAGCAAGGTCCTGACAGGAGCACAAATGAATTCTGGGTACTAATGGCCTCAACTTTCTCTCAGCTGACAATGCTGAGTATTCTAATGGAGTCTTAGTGGGACGTCCTGAGAGGAGCTGTCAGTTAGTCCTGATCTGCCTCCTGGTCTTCAGATCGTCTCTGCAGTCGGCAGCCTGCGCCACGATTTCATCTCCCTTTAGGACACAGAAGAAGAAAAATATTTTAATTAACTTAATTCTTCACTGCAATAACTCAATAATCAGTGTATTTTTTAATATTTTTAGTCAAAAATATTATGTTGAAATGAGTAATCTAAACTATGAGTTGTATTGTAAGTAAATGTTTGTATATATTTCATGTTTATTGTACGTTTTATATTGAGCAAGAATCTTTAATGTGTGTGTGTGTATTTTTATGAGCTGCTTAACTCCGCAGGTCACATCAAACTAAAGGTGCGTCCACACCGGACTCACAGATGCTGCTGCTGCAGGGCATCAGCTGCAGTGTTTTGTGGTTGATAAGTGAGTGAAAAGGATACAGTTGGAATAATGTCAGCTTATACATCCTATTATATGATATATGATATGATCGTGGTGAAACTCAAGCGAGGGCCGATGGCAACGGCGACCAAAATGAGGTATTTATGGATGTGCGACGCTACACCAGTGGGCAACGCCATTTTGGTAGCTGGGTCACTTGCGGTGTGAACGCAGCATAACTCATATGCCACTGATGCAGCAGGAGGAGCAACCTAGGTTTAAGTGTCTTGCCCAAGGACATATCGAAATGTGATAGCCAGAGCTGGGCTTGAACCTGCAACCTTTTGATCAGAAACAGAGAACACTATCATACTCCTGTCCCACCGGCCAAATATCCTGTTTAAACACGTTAACAATCAGCCCCTGTTGGCAGTGGGAAAGACTCTATTCAGCATTGAGACTGGCGTCGACTGACCCTGCAAGCAACACAGGTTGTTATCATCTGGCCTCCGATCAGCTCCAGTGGGAAAGTCATGGGATGACACTGGCACATGGTGCCCACGGTTTAATATCATGCCCATCTTTTTTGCCCTTCTGCAACTTTTTGACATCTCAGTAACAAATTTCCTCCACCTTTGTGGATGAGGGAGCATCAAAATTTGGCAGTGCTGTTGCTGCAGTTACACTGACGCATGGGGACTTTTGGATTTTAGAGTTATGAAGTGGTAAAACCTGAGTGTGTGATGTAAACAATGTTCCAATTATTAGTATCTTCTAGGTCTTGTTTTAGTCAGATTTATAAAACCATTGTGGTTGGAGACTTTACACAATGATAAAAAGCAGAATGGCCCTGTGACACTTAGGGGGGCTCATGGGGAGCCAACAGTTTTTGGGTGGGTGCTCCCCTGTGCCACCATGATAGCTCTGCCACTCATTCACACATGTTAAAGTGTCTATTTTATGTCTTTAATCTTCTACATTTCACATGTAAAAATTAGAGTTTAAACATGTAATAGCCATGAAATTTTAAATTAAAAACTTTTTAAGGATTCTCAATAACCCCGGTGAAAAACCTGCTCAATGAATGTATTGTGTAATTGTGAGTTAAATTAGATATTTTGACTTGAAATAGGGCAAACACACTTGCTAAAATTTGAGGGACGAAGTTGAGACTTACACATTTCCGCCTGGTACGATCCTCTCCTGGTGCTGTTTTGTGAGACTGAACTTTTTGAAGAACGCAGGCAGTTTAATGAGTTTTGTTCTGGAGGACCTGGAGGAAACACTGGGAGAGAAAAAAACATCCGGAGTTAGAAAGAATTTTACTTTCAGCACAACATGAAGCCCCCACAGAGCTGAGGTGCTAATGAGAAGCTTGTAGACAAATGCACTGGTTAACATCTATGTGTGAATGAGACAGTATGGCTGGCATTCGTTTGGACTCAGGTCTTCACATTCAACACTATCTGTCTCTCTCTCCTCTCTTTTAGTTCAGTTGTTCCAAATACATTCACAGAGATGCTAGTCTTATATGAATTACTTATTCAGTTCTCTGTTTTACTGGACAAAGATTAAAAAAGAGAACTGAATAAGTTCAAATGTGCCAATGCAAAGATGGGAGGAGCTACTGTTTTCGAAACCCGTGTCAATTTTCAGTATTTTAATCTTCCAACAAAGCCACAACTTACACATTGTTTTTGCAAGCGTATGTTTGTCTGTTTTTTTTTTTTTAATTTTTAATATGTTTGCTTATTAGAGAGATTATGCAAAACCTTCTGGACGGGTTGTGCCGACATTTTTAGATGTTGGTGACAGCCCAACTTAGAAATGATTACTTTTTGGTGGTGATCCAGATAACCGCCATGAGCGACCAATCGTTTCTGTTAAATAACTGTCTATCTAATAATGATATTCACATGGTTCTGGGTGCGAGGTGTGAATTTTCAGGGTCATGAGTCATATTATGATGGTAACTTTATCATGGAACTTTTGCTTGTAAATGTACAGCAGTATAAGAGCTACCTTGGTGGAGTTTGGGCTCTCCGAGTGCTTTGTAGTTGTATCTTTCCTTGAAGGAAGCCTGGGGCTGAGTTTTCACTTCAGGACTCGATATGTGACGGAGTATGTCAAAGTAAAAATTCTTGAGTTTTATTTTTTAAATATTCTATTCTGTATGTATTTTCCAGCCCTAAAATGTGGCTTTTAAGCCTCGTCCTGGATGGAAATGCAAACTTACAGTATACTGTATGTTACTCACTTGTTCCCCTGCCAATGAGGTAATGTTCATGCATTTGATAGTCTTTTTGTATGTTTTGTATTCTTTGTTGATTTGTGAATATTGATAACAATATGATTTTGATAACTCAAAATATACTGAACAGATCTGGATGAGATTTTCAGGAAATGTTAGTCACATGGATCCAGGAATCTTCTCAATTATTTGCTAACTGAAGTAGACGGGGCAGTTTCCCCCATTCTTGACAATACCTTGTTCAGTAATGTTAGGAATGCCTTGGTGGATGTTTGGGCTTTCAGAGCACCTATAGTTGGTCTTAAATTTCTGTGGCAGTACTGAGGGAACATTAGTCTTTAATTCAGAACCAACTCAAGCTATGAAATAAAACCTCAGATTTAAATTAGACGTGTGGAAAATCTGATGAAGTCTGATGGACAAGCCTCAGGAAGAGAGTGTCAAACTCACCACTCTGCTTGTAACGAGGCTTGCTCTTTAGTCTGACTCCTCTCCTCTGCAGGCTCTTCAGTTACCCCCTCCTCCTCCACCCTGAGCCCCTCTTCCTCCTCCTCCTCCTCTGGTATCTGCTCCCACAGTCGACTGTTGACCCACAGAGCTTCCTGCAGGCTGAGGCCGCGTCTTATGCAGGTCACCCGTCGACACAGAGGGCAGGGCACGGTGAGCAGTCCGCTCCTGGCCTTCGACATCGTCTCCAGACAGAGCTCGCAAAACGTGTGTCTGCAGTGGAGCACCCGAGGGACCCGGTCCATGCGGGTGTACGGAGACAAGCAGACGCTGCAGTCGCCCTCCTCACACAGAACCATGGTCGTGGTGAAGTGACGGGCAACAAAAATGAAATGAAGTCACTCTGAGGATCACAGTCCGGATCTTTTAAGTCCTCTGATAGTTTGATGATCAACTTTGCTGCCACAGGTCACAGATTATGAGTTTGTTTCTCTGTTGAATACAAAAATAAGATTTAGTGAATTGAATAAAACCTTCAAAAATATCTTACAGCATGAATGTGTACAAATAAAAGTAGGACTGGACATTTCTCTAGCCATAAGCATTATTTTTCTTTTTCTTATTTAAGTTTTCCAACCATCCATCTGAAGTTTGTAGAGATAAATAATAATAACTAATCAATCTCTAGCCCTAACCGTATTTTCCTCAATATTATTGCCTTTAATTGAAAATTAGTTCCCAATAAATCAACTTATTTTTTAAATTATTATAATTATTATAGATGTTTTTAAAAATTGTTGTTTGTTTGAATCATTACCATTATAAATGCAGAAGCTCTACGTCCCTTTTTGAGGCACCCAAACCAAACATCCAACACCCATTCACCTCGTCCTACTCAGGTTCCTGTGATAACTCTCATTTCCATTGTTTTCCTGATGTTGACTTATTTGTGTCATCATCCTGCAATAGTAATGCTGTGTTTGGCACTAACATGTATTTTTTTAGGATTTTACTTCACAAAAAACTTCTTAAAAGCATCTTGGTCAAGAGCAAACAGGCAACAAAGTCTCAGGTAATCTAACTTCACAGACTGAAGTGCAATTAAAAGTACAAAAAGGGTTGACAGTAAATTGACTTATGATTGCAAAATGCTCATAAATTGGGTTGTTTTGATTTAATAGAGATTACTGAAGAGGCTTAGACACCAATTTCAAAATATCTTTATCATGTTTAACATTCTTAACAATTTGAACAATTTGTAAAATAAGTAATAAAGTAAACTTTATGTTTTTAATACACATAAAGAGGTAAAAATGCATAAAAAAGATCAAGTGATACATAAACTAAAATTTTAAACTATGGTGTTGTACTTAAACTGCAAAAAAAAAAAACAATAAACACTGAACGTTTACTTAATACATCATACAGTATGAACAAATGTTGTATCTTGATTTGTCTTATTTATTTGTTCGTGAGAAATGCAAATTGTGACTTTGATTAAAACTTGATTAATTGTCTGGCACTGGAGTACGGACTGAATAATTAATCAGAGTTTTAATGAAAACATGATTTTGGCCTAAAGCAGTTTCCAAATCACAGAAGAAGCAGTATTTCTTAGAGGTTAAAATATTTCAAAACATTATTTATATTCAGACATATTCTGCCCAATATATCAAATGAAGATGAAAAATTTCATTTTGTTTGTTTAGTGCTAAAACTGTTTTTTGTTTGTTTGTTTCTTTTGATTAATCTTTCAGTTATCAATCCCCTTATATTTTTTGATTGGAAACAGAGGGTTGGGCAAAATATCTCTTAACTAAAGATCACAATAAAATCACAGTGCAGATAAAAAAAATAATAATTGAAATTTTAGACTTTCTCTTAACCGTTCAGCCCTGCCACGGATGCATGGCATTTTAAGGTAGGCTACTTATAATTTAGTATTTACCGTAAAATGACAGGCTGTTCAGTTTTGACATAAAATTATAATCAAGATTCCTAAAGTTGAGATATAAATCAAGTTTAGATACGAAGATCTCTGACTGTTTTACATAAAAATCCAAATTACATCAATTAATCCTGACACTACAACATTCTGTTATCTGGAAAAACAAGCAAGCCATGTGAGTATACTTTTAAAGTATATATACAAATGAAAAAATGCACACTGACAGATAATCATTTTTTTTAGTTTATGGTTATTTACTTTGCCTCAAATATATTAAAACCAAAACATTTACTGTCATGACAAAATCGATTGACACAAGCAGTTTAATCTTAGTTATCCTGCTTTTATAATTAAGGACTGCAAGATTGAAAATTTAACTGACTTTTTACACCTGTATAGCCTACTGTTGTTTGAACATTTCTTTTAACAGTGAATGTAAACATTGTTTTATGGTTGAGATCGATGGATCCCTGAGTAAGAAACAATAGACTAGAAAACTGATATAGTGGCATTATCATAAAATGAGAACATACCGAATAATTTCTTTAAAGCAAATACATCCATGAAGGAATAAAAAGTTGAACTCACGGTGCTGCTGAAGCCAAAGTAAAAACGTAATCCTCAGATCTCAGAGCTCCCTCAGATCTTATTTTTGGAGATTATTCCTTTCTCAGTGTGCAGCACAAGCCTGATGCAAGTGACGGTGGAGAAGAGCCGGCTCGTCTGCCGCCTGTTAGGAGTGTCTGGTGTATTTGTGGGGGTGGGACAGGCAGGAGCGTCCCTCTCCTCTCACGGTTTCAGACTCTTCTCCCCACGCAACAGCTGGGGAGGCAGAGGCTGGATGACGCTCCATTGTCTCTTGTGGGAGGGAGGGCAGGTGGAGACATGGGAGAGGGGGTAGAGGGATGTATTGACAGACGGTGAAAATTAAAAAACAGACTTTTGCCGTATTTTCCACGACGTTATGGGTAATTTTAATATAAGACAGTGTTAAATACCTCAACGAAATATATAACTCCAAAAAGGAAGGGCTCGTCCGGGATTTGAACCCGGGACCTCTCGCACCCAAAGCGAGAATCATACCCCTAGACCAACGAGCCATGCAAGGTACAGCCGGATACTATCTTTATAACCACACAATTGGTAGTGGCTTTCAGCATGCTACTGTTTGGAAAATACAAATACCACAAGCCTTTCATTGTTTTAGTATAAAGGTGACCGTGTTTACTGACGAATATGTTTATAGCCATGGTTTGTAGCTGCAGTTTAGTCAGCATAGGAAATGGAGGCCAATGCGGAAGTGCAACAAGCTGTAGTACCCCCATGGATGTATTATAAGAAGTTCTAATGATACATCCATGAGTACCCCGCCCCCGAGTGTCCACTTGGGGCTGGCTGCAGTAACCTGACACCAGATTGATTGTACATGGGGATTTTTTTAACCGACTTCATACACATATTTACAGCCTGATTGAAGAAAATGCTTCGGTATAAATATATGATGCATTTCAAATGCTCTCGTTGTGATGGGGTGTATTTGACATATTGTGCCTGCTTTCCTTTTATTGTGGATTTATTGAGAATTTCCAATTTTGGCAATGTAGTGTTGCTAATGGTTGCTAATGACAACCTTAGGTCCCACCTTGACACAGTCTCTCTGTCTGTGAGGAGGTTGAACTATAGTTTGGTTGAGATAGTGTGTGCAGTATGGCAGCATCTATTAGAGGGCATAATAATAATAATAATACATTTTATTTCAGGGCGCCTTTCACAACACTCAAGGTCACCTTACACAAGTCTCAAACAAAGAGCACATCAAGTATAAATAAAAAGCGCATTAAAAGCAGGCATAAAAAGCAGTTATAAAAAGAAACATACAATACAAAGACAGCGCAAATAATCCGAGGGAGTATGAAAGTCTGAACAGATGAGTTTTAAGTCTGGTTTTAAAGAGCAGTAAGGAGTCAGTGTTGCGGAGGTCAGGGGGGAGTGAGTTCCATAACTGGGGAGCCGAGAGGCTGAATGCTCGGACCCCCATGGTGCTGAGGCGTGCAGAGGGGACAGAGGTGGATAGCAGAAGAGGAACGAAGGGTACGGGCAGGTACAGAGATGTGAATAAGGTCGGAAAGGTAGGGGGGGCGAGGTTGTGGATGGCTTTGTATGTGTGGAGCAGGATTTTGTACTGGTTGCGGTGTGTGATGGGGCATCAGCAGTGTCCTAAAAGCTTCAATGACATGGTTTCGGCCTTCTATTTACAGCCTATGTTGTGATGCAAACAACAGACGTAGATGATAGAAAATGAAAAAAAAGAGCAAACAATGCTACTTTTGAAAATGGACTAAGATTTTCTTCAATAAAAGAGGTACAAAAACACAACATTACCCCACAGAGACTCTGCTTAATGGTTTATTGATTTGAGGTTAAAAAAAGAAAAACTGAACTTTTGTAATTTGGATGTTAAAAGTTAATTACATACACCACTCAGGCGAATCAAAATAATATGCATTTTCTGTTGCTTTATCATAAAGCTGTAGTACCCATGAAAACATTCAATTAGCTAAGTACTTTCATCTACATCTAACAGTGTTATAATCAAACACTGATTACGTTGTACAGATTTTAACCCTGAGAATACCAGATCTTTGTCAGGATGTCACCATGTTTTGGATAGCAAAAATAAGTCATTTTTTAATGTACTGCATGCAAAGTATTTTTTTGTGTTTATTTATTACAACCTGCTACATTGGCCTGAAAGAAACATTTATCTGCCACTCTGTACTCACAGTCATTTCCATATGGTTGAAATGATGCCATCTGGTGGAGAGTGATACAAATGACCAATTTTAAGGCAAAAGTCCAGACTGACACCTAGATACAACAAAATGTCTGTATAATGCTTCAGTGGATGAAAGATCAACAATTAAAGATTGCAAGGGCTTCAATGGCACAACCTCATCAAAATCGACCTGAAATTCTCATTTTAGGTCCACAAAAGCAAAGACAAGGCTTTATTTCCACTTTGTCCTCAAGCAAGTCTAACATCTTTGTGACGTAATTGACTCAGATTTAATTTTCCAACACATCCCAGGTGTTAAAAAAACAACTTTCTACCATTTAAAAAGCTGCTCCAGACTGTGGTCCTTGATATCCAAACCTGACACTGAAAAAGTTGTCCAAGTCATTTTATCCGCTAGACTAGACTATTGTAAACCATTTACACTGGACCTGTTAAAAAAAGAAGAAAAAAAAGAAATACTTCAGCCAGGGTATTAAGAGGCACAAAGAAGATGAAATTGGCATGAAAGCTGTGTGAAATATAAACACACATATATAAAACTTTTTCAGTTCAAAATTGAGTCATGGCGTGCTAAAAGTTAGGACAGGCTGTTGTAGACTAGTTGACTATTGTTGGACCAAAGCAGTTTATTCTGGCAAGAGACAAAGACCGGAACTTTCCAGCCCACTCCTGACCCTCCACAATAGAGATTCATAGATTCATAGGGCATTTATTCTTTAGATACAATTACAAACGTCATACACCACATCTTAGACATATTTACATGTCAAAAGCTAGAAATGAAAGGAAGGACAGGCTGCAGCTTTAAACACAAGAAAATCATAGATGGGGAGAGATTTTGGGCCGAGACAGAACAGAGGGTTATGGAAAATTTGTGTAGCCTAATTAAAACAACAGTAGGTCACAGGAAAATACAACTTCATATTTGACTCTGTTACATATGTCTGTGTAAACATACATAAATATGTACATTACATGCAATGGAAGAAATTTCACACAAGGCATGCAGGTAAAGGTTTGTCATAAAAATTCAACCTCTGAAAGAAATGAAATGTGTTGTCTTACTTACCCCTTTTCTATGGATCAGTTTTGTAAATAAAATATATATATATATCTTAACAAGCTTTTCTCACTAGAAACTGCACATCTCTCTATGCAAACTATGTCAATTTTCCCAGTGTGGGATAAATAAAGTTTAGATACCAACATATTTTGATGACATCTTGAGTGATAATAATACAGCAGTATATAACCATATTACTTTACTTGAAACAATTTAAGTTGGGGCCCATCTAGTTCCCATATGTGCTGGCCAACTGGGATGTCCATCTCTCGCCCATGTATTTTCTTCTGGGATGCCCATTTGGGGCCCAACACCAATCTACCTAAAAGCCCATTCTGAGCCCATGCCCAGTTAAAGAGCCCATGTAACCAAAGGAAATCTCATGTGGGCCCCACTTAAATGTGTTGGCTGGGCAGATGCAGTTACTTTTTTTTCTCTTAACACTTCCTCTAGATCAATTAAAAAAACAGACCATTATCCTGTCCTGACTTTACTAGTTCGCTTATATGGCAGTTTTGGTCAGTAATAATCAAGACACAGAATTATTTATCGATCTATTATGGAGGTCTTTCAACTAAATTAGCCTATTTTCTTGTGTCTGGGGAAAGCTTTAATGTAATATAACTACAGTACCGTGTGTTTTGTCTAGCATGATCGTATTTAATCATCCAGCGCTTACAAAACACAGGAAGTGTTTAAACTGCCTGTCAACACGTAGAATTCAATATTTTTTCTGTTAAGCGCTCATTTTCGCCATCCTCTTTCTTCTTTAAACGCCGAGCAGGTTTGTACTGCTTTTCCTCGCCTCTCTCTGTTACTTCCGTGTCTGAAACTGCCACACAGCTTCGTCTCCCTGATTGGCTGAAAAGCGTCACGTGTGACGCCTTCGGGCTTTCTCATTGGTTGCTGATCCAGGAGTGCAGTGAAGGCGTCGGCCGTAAAAGTCGATGGTCCAAGAGATGTTTGCTATAGATATATAGTGGTACTAGCAACGTCATCTACATCGACATATTACCAGACACAGTCCGTATCTGACAGTGAGTTATGTGTGGGACCGAGGACCGCCATGTGGAAACGGTTGGAATTGAGGAAATCGTTCGAACAAATAACTGAAATCTATCAAAAGAGGGCTCGTCCGGGATTTGAACCCGGGACCTCTCGCACCCGAAGCGAGAATCATACCCCTAGACCAACGAGCCACGTGTCATTGTGATAAGTCCCACAACGATTTTATACTAAATACTGTTCAACAAAGCACGTAGACTTTTCTGGTTCCTGGTGAATAATACAATATATTATCTTTTATAACACTGCACTTGTCATTGTTTTTTATTCTTTTAAATTTAAAATGCACTGTTAGGACCCTGGTCACATATCTTGAGATTATGTTATACATTTGTGGGGTTGCTTTCTTCTGGTGTGAGTGAGGAGTGAGTGTCAGTGAGAGGATCTCCACTTACATTCAGGTGGCCCTCCTGTTGGCATAGCTAACTACAGCCCTTCAAATATCCACAGCAGGGGTATAGACCACAGCACCTCTTGGCCTTCAAATAATTTTAAAACTTTGCGAACTGTAATTGTTTTGTACCTTTTTTCTTTTCTTTAAAGAAGTTACTTTTTGGATTTATACTTTGGTTCACCTGTAAGCTTTTGCTGCCTTTTTTTTTGTACCATATATGTTTAAGATCTCTCTTCAGGGTTTTGTAAAACCTTTTGCCTTTGTTTTGGAATAAATGGTGTAAATCTGAATTTTGGTCAAGTGATTGGATTTGGGGACTGAGCAGTGATTCCCCCTTTATTCCCTTCAATATGTTATAGGCCTACACCACACCATCATATGGGTGCATATCCATACTGCTCCAACTGGAACGTGGTTTGGTAATTCATTGGAAGCAACCTAAGCTCTGTTTCAGCTTAGCTTAGTATTTTTATGAAAAATGACCACTTAAACAAATCCCTTCCTTTTTGTAGTCTGCATAATATTTACTGTACTAACTGCCAAGTAAACTTATTTAAACATGGCTGTGTCTTTATCCAATAAATGAGTAGGATAAGCTGAATATTTGCTTTGATTTTTTTCATTTGGTTCTTGACGAGTTTAAAATAAATTTTTAGAGCCACGAACAGCTCTGAATACATCACACCATCTGTTTCTGAAAATTCCTTTCAGAAAAGGAGTGTAAAGTTTCAAATCAAATTTGGTTTGCCCAACTAAAAAACAGGTTTGCAGATTGACTCCAGGTCAGACCTGCTCTTTAACTTTTCAAAAACATTTTTTAGGCTCAGCTGAGGCAGGTACACAGACTGTCCTTTAAACTTCAGATTTTTTTGCATGCTGTGCTGCTATTTGCAATTCAAACTGTAAATATACCAGTTATTACATATTTAAACAATAATCTGCTGATATTGTTACGCTTAGATTCGTAAAAATCATTTCGAGTGAAGAAGCAACAAAATGAAAGAAAGTTTTTATGCCTAAAAAAAAGAGGTTAGCATTTCAGAACACAAAAAAGATCCATCATTAAACTGATTTAGCTTGCAAATGATGACTTAAAGTAAACTTCTTCAAACTGTCTTTTTTGTATCTTGATAAACAAGATACAAAAACAAGGGCTGTTAGTAGAGAAACCTGAAGGAGCACAAATGTTTAAAATTTCACCAAAAACTCTCAATTTCTGCTATTAAAATGCTGCTTTATTTATTTTGCAAATTTCTAGAAAACTTTTTTAATTTTGTAGCACATTTGGGTTGAAACTATTTCACTGCTGAACAAAGGATTATGTACAGCAAAAGTTATTCATTAGTAAAAGGCAGAATTTTTAAAAAGCACTATGCACACAGTTAATAAATATTAGCAGACCCCGTGCTGTCTGCAGGGTTGAAGTGCTAACAGACTCGGCGTTAGAGCACCTCTCACTGGCCCCTCACTAATGCCAGAGTCACTCTGACCGGATAATGTCTGATTAAACCTTTTTTTTTGTTTGTTTTTACTTGAGAAATTATCAAAAAGGAAATATATGTAAAGTGAAAAGGAATCTCCCCTCTCATTCCTGGCTTCAACCCGAAAATTCTACCTTAAAGGGAGACAGGTTGGTTTCTAATCAACCCTTGTCAGAGTAGGAATCAGAAGCTGAATTTGTTAAAATTCTTCTGTGAGGAAAAGAAACTTTGACTTGTTCCAAAAATTCAAAAGACACAAACAGAATTTTTGCACTGAAGTCACAATGCTGAAAAAGCTGAATTGAGCTGGTTTTGTACTGGAGGAGAATGTGCCTGCACGAACCAGTGTGAACAAAAGAATACAAGCACTTACTTTCCAACATGGACAAATGCTCCATCAACATTATTAAAACTTCATGTTAGATTTTATTTTGACTGCATGAAGATTGGTGCAAGCTTTGTCTTGTGTCGGGCAGAGCTGAACATACAGTATGCTGGACCTTTAACAAATCAGTGCCTGAGCTGACATCTGCTCTACTTAACAGTAAATTCAAATGCACCCTGGTTAATGCCTTCCCAATAAACCTGAGCAGTGTGTGAATGTGGCTTTTTCACTTTGCACATGGTCTTTTTGCAGTGACCTGCTCTGGCATGCATGAGTTCAAACCGGGACATGGAGCTCTAGATGGATTAGGACCACCACCTCTGGTCTTCTTCATTCGCAGAGAGGTGTTCATGAATTTGTAAGCAGCTGTTTGACTGTGAATTTCACACTTTGCCCATTTTGCCCTCACTTAACGTCTGTAACACCCTGAATTATTGATGCTTGGATTTCAGATGATAATGTGCATGCATTACGATGTCTACATAATCAGCTGTCTTGTTAAACACAGAGCAATCATTTTTTATTTATGTAAAGTGCAGAGCAATACAACTGATGCCAGCTGAATTAATGCTGGTAGTCATTCATGAAGTGTACGGAAATTATCTGACGTACCACACTGGTGCACACCACCACTTTCTTGATGAGAAATGTAAGTCCTGTTTCTGGTGAATTTTAACCCTTTTAAGTTTGAGACAGAAAAAGCTGAAAGGTCAGAAAAAAACTAAATCAGGCATGTTTTGTATGTAAAAAAAGATTCACAGATCAGTGTACAAGGTAAAAGTAGGCTACTTTCTTTTATGAGGTTATACAGTTAATGCTGTCTGGCCTGATATGGTTAAAACAAAATTTGTTCTTGTTCAAATAGATAATGCTATGTACATTTTAGGGCTGGGAAGATACTTTTCTCCTGATTCGATTTTTATGTTTTTTTAGGTGCTGATTCGATTTAAATCGCGATATTGCAGATATCGTAGAATTGCAATCTCTTGTAAGCTTTTTTAACACCAGCAAAAAAGATGAACAATGATAATGCCTTCAGACTATCAAAAAAAATACACATCACATGTGAGTCCGTTTTTAGGATTTATTCAGCAATATATTTTAACCAGCTGTTTATACTCTCTCTTCAAAAGCCTGGATTACATTTAAAAGTGGCTTATTAAAAAAGACTAAAATGAAGCATTTAAATTTGGAAAAAAATAGAATTTTGAACAAAAAAATTGATTTAAAAATCATCAAACAAAAAATCCCGATACTTATGTCAATCGGTTTTTTCCCCACCCCTAGTACACATTGTCATTGCCAATCTTCATGAAAGGGACTAGAACTTGATCAATGAAGTCAAATGTTTCTCTGTTTATGTGTTATCTGTTTTTAAGGTACAGAAATATAATGCAATTCAGCCTCCAGCACTATGATATCAACATGTAAATGTACAACAGGGGTGGTACCTCAAAACAAAAGTGTGAAGTGAAAACGATTTTTATTCTGCTAAATTCAGTATAAGCACATTGACAGCCTTATTCTGTACTTGGATAAAGATCTATTAAGTATTAGTACATTGTAACAGAAAGAGTAAAACATACAGTAAAGTAAAAGTATAAGTTTTAGCATTAAAGTATAAGTGTAATGTACTGTCTTAGGCTTTCCTTTATACTTTTCACAAGCCAAGTATACTTCACTATACTATAAGTATATAAAAAATAGAATTAAAATGTAAACTTCGTGTATACTGCTTTAGTTTTAGTATAAAATAAGTATATAGTACACTTGAATGTACTACTTTTGCTAAGGGAAAGCACAGAGCCCCTTTAAGGATTTTTTGTTCTGTGATTGTCACTGTTGAGCATAACTTTTCTAACTTAGCCATTAATCAAATCACCAAAATCTAGAACTATTTGTATTGCCATAATGTATCCATTAGAGGGCAGCAGTCACTTGTTTAAAGAGCCCTGAAAGTTGTGCGGCAGTGAAAACAGTTTTTGTTGTGCATTTCTGTCTCTGAGTTCTTTTAAAGACGCCATCATTTATTAGATCAGTTCATGTGCGTCGTCTTCATTGTTTTTACACAGAATCAAATCCACAGTAACCACCTGAACCGGGCAGAGCAGGAAGATTGTTGCCTGCAGGAAAGTGTGCAAACATCAAGGGTAAGAAAAGCAAAGACCCGCACAACTGCAGGTCATAGAACAGAACAGTCGAGAATTAATTCAAGGTAAAAACTCTGCCACCTATCTGCATCATGTACAAAACCTGACACTGTTTACATAGTGAAAAACAGACTTAAAGCTGTAGTCTGCACATTATTTTCTGTTTTGTTGTCAACACCTCATTACTGAAGTTACATGAGAGAAATTAAACATACGTGCCCCCTCCTTGTTCTGCATTAAGCAGCAGTGTGACCCTTTAATTTAGAGAGCACCCCCAATGTTTCAATCCCAAATTCTGCACTGTGGTAAGCTGTGACAGCTGTGTGATGAGCCAATCACCTGCCATGCAGAAGTCAATGTGCACTTAATGATAACATATATTTTTTATCAGTTAGTTTGCAAGATTTTTATGGACTTAAATTACATGTTTATTTCTAGGGATGCACAATATCATCAGAGCAGTAATATGTACAGCACATCGGCAATAGTCAGGTTAGAGATATTAGCAGATCTGATGTTGATAAAAATCCAATATCAGGTTTCCCTCCCCATTTGAATCTTAAAAGAAATGGGAATAATTTGTTTCTTTGTTGTTTTTTTCTTTAGGTAGTAGTAGTCAGAATATCAAAGTTATGAGTGGATATAAAAATACCATTGATTTAATGAAGAAATCAGAATTCATGTTTGGATATAGAAAAAGCCTTTTAGTAACTTTGTTGTAGGTGGTGGTGGTGGGGTATGACAGATTAATTGACAACCACTGGTTTGACATAAAACAATTTCACTCATAAGAAGACTAAATAACTTTAACAGGTACATAGAACCATCATGGACTTTTAGCATTTATTTAGTTTTTATAAATATGTGTCTTCATGTTTTCTTTATTTTGGTCTGTATAGTGAATACATGCCACTCTGTTTGACTGATGGTTTGAGCAAAATAAAATATATGTTAACTTGAGCAAAACAAAATTGATGCTTTCTGGAATTTGCAAAACCTAAACAGGTAAACATTCAAATAAATGATGTAAAGATTAAAAGAAACTAAAATTTTAGGGGTTACCAGAGATCTGTTATTCTCAAACTTTTCACAACCTGTGCCCCTTCAGACACTTGACCTCCAGCCATGTATCCTCTACTCTCACACACTTACAGCAGCTGGAAAAAGAAAAGTGTCTGTAGAGCTGCCGCCACCCCCACCTCCCATATTTAACATGCATAACATACAAATAAAATCTCCTAAAGTGAATTATTCATGACTAATAGATTTATTTACCAGCAATTTCAGTGGGCAACACCAGTTCACTTTTGAAAAAGAAATTCCCATTTTTGGAATATATACGTTAATGAACTTGTTGAAGACAAACAGCTCTAATAAGAAGGCTGTCTGACTGAACTTATGTTCCTATAAGACTCTTCAACTATTCAGGACAGATTTCCTTCTCCAAGATGACTCACCAATCAACCCTCCAGCCTCTATGCCAACACTTCAGGCCTTTATCAACAATCAGTTTCACTACTGAAAAGCTGTTTGAAACCTGACAGGTGTTCGTGTACCCCCACTTTGTGTACCCCTGGGGGCTTGAGTGCCCCTGTTTGGGAATCCCTGCCATAGGTGCACAAATTAGATGGAAATCACACATCAGACATGTACAAAGTAAAGTATCAAGCAGTATTGCAGTGTAACATAAATCAAGTCAGTTTTTGGGTCATAAATCACTTTGCATTCTGTGCTGTTCACTAGTTCCTCCATATCTCACTCACTGTGAAGAAGTTTGGGGCCATAACTACAAAACTTGATGACATTCACAAATACTTTTGCAAAACAGTAATACTAATCTTTCACAAGGCTGGATATCAGGGTCATACAAACTTATTTTTACAGTCAAAATTATTTAAATCCTGGATTTAGTGAAATCTCAGAAAGCACAAGTCATATTTGAAGCAAAGAACAACCCAATGCCAGAAAACAGCCTAATGACTTAAATTAAGAGGGAATGTTTTCAGATTGAACTCTTTTCTTGATATTGCTTTTGTTTTAATCTCTTGGCTGTTATTACTTAGGGTTTCATGTAGTTTTCATTGTTTGGTTTTACATTTGTTTTAATTAAATTTTAAAAACAGAGAGAATTTCATATGATAGGAGACTGCAAAGATATTCTGTGTACTCTTTATTACCTCTAATTCATCAAAATTGTTTTGTCATTGTGATTCTGTACAGTGTGATCACACCCTGAATATTTTTTCCACATTTCCCAGGCTCACTGAACATAATGAGATTTACCAGTTATCCTGTTCAAAAAGCTAATGCACAACAGTTAATTATGCTCCTATGGCCACTGTGCTTTCCCCTCTCTCCATGTGGCTCTTGACCAGTGCTGCCCCTCCCTATATGCAAAACACGAGCTGTGCGTAGGGCCCCACGTTCCATGTGAGGCCCCATTTTGTCCAAGACGATGCATTCTCTGCTGTCTGATGCAGCCATGATCCACTCTGTCAACTACAGGCCTGATATTTTCCATTTAAAGTGTGACTGTTACCGTTGTTGTCTGTCAGTTATGTCATTTTGCAGTGTAGCCGATGCACACGTGAACATTTGATCTAAGCACCTCCAGAATCACTCTGCGTCTTTGGGTGCACGCTCTCAAGTGAAATGAAATTTCTGCTTAGGGCCCCAATTTGGCTAGGGGCGACCCTGCTCTTGACAACAAACTAAGTATCATAAAAACTGGACTTTTTACTTTTATATCGTGCCATTTACAGGAAGAAAGTTTTTAATGGCATGTTTACCTTGTTTTGCTTTACTTCAGACTAAAGAGGAGGTGATGGCAGTCAGACAGAAGGAAGCTGACGTCGTTGCTGCTATGGCTGAACACAGAGATTGAGATTACGGTAAAGTCCCAACGCAGTCCTGCTGTGCTTGTCTTTCACACTCCAGCCTCTGCATCTCACTTCACATTACCACAACTCCCCAACAAACCACATTAAACATACTTAGCCATACCTCACACAAAATGTCCCACTGTAGGCCCAGCACAAAGTGTTTTGGCGTGGAGGGAAGTGTCTACCCTAATTTCCTTCTGACGCAGGTGTCAAATCTTCAAGTGCTCCCATTTGCACCCAGGTGAAGAGTGTTTCTGCTATTATGAGAATGCATAAGAGAGATTGACGCACATCCTCCAGATCATAACACACACTTTACTGAACTTGTTTCAATCACACATGTAATACACAAATTTACAAGCGAAGCACCCACAGCATTAAAGGAATATTACACCTAAAGAATGATATGCCTTAATTTTCTACTCACCCTCATGCTGAGCAACACTCTGGAGCACTTTTTTGACGTCTCAAATGCAGCTGGAGGTCCGGGGTGATTTTCGCTGTGAACAAACGTCCATCTAACAGGGGACGACGGAGCCCGAAGAAAAAGGTCCATAAAAGTCCACAAAAACGTGCCTATTTTCCTTCATACTGCTCGTTCGCTGTAATCCAAGTGTCCTGAGCGGGTAACGTCCATAATTAATTCGAAACAAAGTCATTTAGTACATTTTTCGAGCCTAAACAGTGCTATAGCGTACTTCTGCAGTGCACGTCTATGCGCACTCCCTGCACTACGTAAGCCGCGGCAGACCAATCCAGACGGCTACGTAGTGCAGGGAGCGCGATATCATCATCCCATAGAAAAAAAAGCATATAAGGCATTAGGGCTGGGTATCGACTCGATTCGATATTACCAGTTTTCAAATCGATTTGATTCACCATACAATAAGATATTTATTCAGTCTGGGATGTCTCAGTTAAAATAATACTGTAAACTTAAAAAGTGACTTTTGACCAGGTGCATTATTAAAATTGTTTTTACATTAAGAAATGAACCCATAGCAGTTACATTAATCTTATATTAATTACATACATTAATGCGTATTCTGCATATTACTTGTTTTCTGTCCAACTCCTCTTTTCCTTCGTGCTTGTAAAATCCGAAATACATCTATACGTCAGCCTTTAAAGTCGCCGGTGGTGCCCATGAAGTGCTATTTGCTTCTGCCGTGTTTGTTTGATTATTTGCAGTAACATCTCACAAGATTTTGTTCAGTGGAAAGCAGCACTTAACGTAGATCCAAAACGTATTTTGGCCCACTCTGGTGTGCAAACTGCTCCAGCTGTCTCAGGTTTGAAATGTGTCTTCTTCTGCATGTTTTGGGTCATGAGACCAAGCTTTCTGACACTGGGCCGCACATTTTTCTCCAGAATGCTTTGATAGTCTTGAGATTTAATTGTACCCTGCACAGGTTCAAGACACCTTCTGCCAGATACAGTAAAGCATAACTGTGCCTACTCCATGTAGCACAGTATGTACAGTGTTCTTTTCTTAGTATACTTCATTTTTGCATCTGTGAAGCAAAATTCAAATCTAGTAGAATATGAAAAGAAGTTTAAAACTATTAAACTATAATTAAACTACTTTTATTAAAGATATTTAATAAAAAAATACATTTATAGAAATGGGGGGGGGGGGGGGGCACCAACCTATCAAAAAAAATAGAAAAAATCAAGAAATATGTACACTTGTACCTTTTAAGGAATATTTTTTTAAATAAATTATGGAGACCTTTTATTAACGTGACCCCTGGCACTCAGTGTTTTTGAGGCACATGTTGGAAGATCTGCACATGTCTAAGGTAGACTCCCTTCACTGTGCTTTTCTGTTCTATTAATCTTGCAGCACAGCTGGATCTGACTGATTCGGTGTCTATAATCAGGCAGATCCATCTGTCAAGCTCCAAGTGTGGTGCAAAGCAGCAAGGCCCAATCACATGCTTTAAGCAGGAAGGGTAGGAGTTACGAGAGAGAGAAAAGCAGGAAGTAAATGCTTGCACAGAGATTAGCATATGTGCTAACAGCTTTAATGGCATTTTTTTTATCAGATCTGGACCACATTTCTAATCACTTGAAGAACAAGTAACATGAACAGTGGTTTACATTTTGTATTGTACACTGCAGCAGTTGCACCCGCCTACTGCATTATCTGGTTGGTCTGTAATGAATGTGATTGACCTAGTGTTTGTCGAGCAAACTGCTAGATGTTCTTTCTAAAGGTTCTGTTCATTCCCAAACACTTTCGATGGAGTGTTGCTTAGATGGACCAATGAAATATTTTGACTGGTCCATCTGGCGTGTCAGCTTACTGCTCTGTAGCCTATTTGTATAACAATATAAGCTCAGCTTTTAGATTTTGGAAACTGCATAAGGATAAAAATATATGATGATTAAAGTTCTTATCATATTTTCACTTTCCCCTAAAAGTTTATTTAGTTCAGGCAAACCTGTTTATGGTAATTTATGCTCAGAATTGAAAGCTGTTTTTACAAACATTGAGACCACAGAAGGTCACATCTGTTGAAAAGGACACTTTATTAATTTTCTAGACATAATTTCATAAAGAACGAGCTTCTCATCTTCTTAAAAAAGTCATTGTTTTTGTCACTTTTTGAAGACCTGTCTTGAAAAAAATAGGAAAATGGTGACAGCCTTACAATACACATTAAGCTGTATAGATTTTTTTATATGCCTTTTGATTTTCTGATGGTTTTACAAACAGGTACAGACATTTACACCAACCCTGTGCTGTTGGTCAGCTGTGAAAAAATATGAGTTATCTCTTCAAGTTATTAAAAAATCTTAAATTTGATCCTTCAAACTGTAGGAAGGAACTCTGTTTAATTTGTATTAATGTGGACAAAACAGTAGTAAGACATTTATAAACATGGAGTTGCATTAAAGATAGGGAGGAAAAAATATGCGTCCAATTTTCAAATAGAATTAAAATATGCTGTTATTTGTTGTTCAGAATTACCAGCAATATCAAACACTCCTAGGAAAAAAATAAGGCTCATTTAGCAACACTGCGGTTGTTTTATCACCTCTGACTTCTCTCTTTTTGATTCCGGTGGGGCTCTGATGGTAAAAAATGATGGTATCACTGATTCTTATCCACCAATCAGAGCCTCCTGATTCAAGACTAAATCAGAAAACAAAGTTTGTTCACGTTTTCAGGAAATTACTGGAGTCAGTCATATCCAGTCAAACCACACCCATACAGCCCTGATGATACCGATAATGTTTTTACCTCTCTGTTTCAATAAATGATTATGTTTTTTGATGTCAAAACTTTACTAGACATGCAAAGTTATGCTGAGCAGCAAGTAGAGGGTACAGTGGGTGTTTGTTTTGAGCTTCACTTTCTATAAACTTTAGTTAAACAAGAAACAGTGCAAACAACCAAAACATCTGATCTGTTTTATAAAGGGTCCATCAAAAAAAGGAGGCATTCTGAAATTATTTTATTGATTTTTTTCCTGTAGTTTGATCAGGGTTGTCCATGACGGATCATAGATTTGATCTGACTGGTGGTGTTTTGCCTGCATTCGAATGGCGGTCTGTTTTTTACTCACTGATCCATTCTTAAGACATTGAAGACATTGTGTCAGAATTAAGGTAGTTTTCTGGTAATCTTTGAAAAGCAGTTTATGTTTTGATTGGACTTAATTTCTCCATTAAATCACTGTGCATTATGGTGATAATGATTATACACTTGTGCAGTAACATGAAAATAGTGCTTTTAGTCATGCAACAAAGTAAAAAAAAGTAGAAGACGAAGCACCGCTATGTTTTGGATTATGTATAAAAAATAACTAAATTACATATAAGTGAAATCAGCTGTTAAAAAAGTTCTTTGTCATCACAAGGGATTTTTAGTCAGAAAATCAAGTCGCCATGTAAGAGACAGCTCAGGATTTTGTATTCCCCTATGAAATTGTATTCCCCGTTTTAGTGTGAATTTCGTTACATTTGTTGTGTTTACAGTGTGATGTCCAGTTAATATATCCTATCGCCTTTGCACAGCAGAGACTTCACATTACATCTGTGCTGGTGACAGCAGATGTGGCAGAAGATTTTAAACCCAGACACATAGTGATAAAATATTAAAAGTGATATAGTTCTCATACAGATATAGTTTATAATCTTCTGTAAGACTTGTGATACTTAAATACATCAAGAAATTGAAAAAAATGATAATACTCAAATATGCAGCTATGCCTTGTCTTACCAATATAATTTTCACTACAGTGAATAACCTTTGAGAGTTTTTTTTGGACTCCAGATAAAGTACTTTGAGGCTTCTTCATTGAAAAGTTTTATTTTCTCATAGATTAATCTCAAAATGCTCCAGAATGCTTCATCTGTGCTCTACCTTGGCTAAAATTTTGTGGTGAACATCTCCAGACCCCTATCTATGATTTTAAAAAATGTAAACGTATTCAGTCTCCTCTTTAAAATACCTGTAAACGGCTGACAGTGATTTCCAGTTGGATACATCCTGACAGTATGCTAAAAGAAACTACTAAATTATAACATTGATTGAACAGGAGACTTCAGTGAGATCTTTTAAATTTCCTAGTTTTAAGATTTCAAAAATCACAACAAAAAAAGTCTGGGAGCCCCACTGTAAGTCTCTTTCTTTTGTAAATTGCAAGTTAAAATCTTTCTGATTTAATTCCTGAAATACAATGGTAATAATTCTTGAGAAACAAAATGAGTTTGATAATTGAGTTTATCTGTCACCAATACTTTGTATTGTTTTTTGAGTTTTAAATGCTTTTACTGTTTTTTACATGTCTTCTCCATATGAATCAGCCCTTCTTTGCACAAGACAAAAACTGTCTCTTCTGGGTGTCTCCCTCTGCTCCTGTCTAGTAGCCACCTCCCCCTCCCAACAACAGACCCCCAGTGTACGTCCTCTCAGTTGCAAGTCTAGTAAGGATCAGAGAGGAGCTGAAAACATGCCACTGGGCAGTTTTTAATGACTGTTTACCACAGAAATCAGACAACCAATCAGAACAGAGCAATCAGAAGACCCACAAGGGGGCGTTAAAGTGACCGGTGCTCACCAGAGCCTCTCAGAAAGAATGAGAGCAGAGGTGGATTAGTGACACTCATACATTAAAGGAGAGGGTTTTGAACATTAGCAGGGCTGCTTAGTTATGGTTAAAATCACACAAAATATTAACAAAATATTAATATTAACAGTCACACACTGACCACTTTAGAAAACCAAGAGTAAAGTGAAAAAAATTACTTTTATATCGACATCCTGAAGCATGCTACAAAGTAAAAATTTGATATTGATTATCTTGATTTTACATCATTTACTTGTTACTTTTTTTTAGTTCAACAGAGCATGAGTGACTTCTCTCAGTTTTGTTGCTCCAAACAATGTTTACGTGGAGGGTTGATCTTTGACACAGTCACACTGACTGACATGCTTTCATGGTCTGTGGCAGCAATGTTAATTCTACCTCTTACCTGTAAAAGATACAGGAGTTTTTTTATTTATGAACCACAAGCTTTGCTTCTTCAGAGAGACACGTCTGCCACATCTGCGATACCGAGACAGCTTTTGTTCTCCATCAGCTTTAAATAGTCTAACTGACCAGAGTGTATAGCAGGTTGTACTTAGCGTGCTACAGCGGTACAGACCGCATAGGTCAGACTATAGGTCACCATTACAGCAGAAAAACCAGGGGAACCTTTCTGAATGTTTACATGCAGGTGTTTGTTCAGTAAGACTTCAGCAGTGGACTATGACCCACAAAATCATAGGCATCCTCCAAAGTCAAAGAGCATTTTATGCTTTTAGCATGTTAGTATAAATGCTAAGCATTAGCAGATGTCATACTCTTGTTTGAAGCTCAAAAGGTCTTAAAGTGTTTTTCAAGTTTTATATGGCCTTGAGTATTTTAAATGTGTACATGATAGAGCTCGGCCATGCAGAACACCAAGTCTTGATTTCGAAATTGTTAGAAGCCAAAATTGGTATTGAAACTTAAATATGGTTATTGCTCAGTGTTATTAGGAACTGTGATGACCGAATCTATGAACCAGGGTGAAATTTATGCCAAGGTAGGTTGTATGTCATGAATCATTCAGAGAAAACAGGCAGATATATGTGAAATAAAGACATTTAGCACCTTCATATCTTTGTAATTGAATGGTTTGGTTTCATAAGCAGGTGTTAAACTACAAAATTATCAGATTACAGAAGCTTTTTTCAAAAACAAACACTGGAATATTGGACTATTGAGTCATAACTCGAATTTATTTGCACTGTCGTCCTTTTTCATTTTAAGTAAGTATGGATTTCAAAAGGTGAGGAAAGAACCCTGGTAAATGTTGCTTGAGTTGGTTATGTATGTGTGCCTTGACAAGAAAGCATGAAGAAACCGTTATTTACCCCCAAACAAATGTAACGCTACACAAAACAAGGGTGACCAAAACAAATACAGGCCTGCTCTGACTCTGTCAGCATTCAGCTGCTCTGATTGATCCCAGATTACCTTGAAACCAATCACAAGAAGTGTAAGGCTTGTTTGCAGGCTAAACGTTTGAAATTAAGCTTTTCATACAGAAAGCTTTAGTTTGTTTTGAAAAGAGATTTTTTTAACAGACAGAGACTGTGATTACGCATAAATGGGGTGAATTCTGACACTTACATTTGCTCTTTAAATACTTCTGAAGAACATAGCTTGTTTAATGAAATTATAAGTCTTAAATGTTTGATTTTAAGGTATTTCAGATTTCATGAATAAGTTCTGGTAATTTGTTGGTGTTCTAGATGATAGTGAATTACCTCAGCAAAGGCTGGAGATAAGATTCCTCATTGATTGTTTTTTTTACACGTCACCTTGTTTTCCTTTCTGCGCTGCAATCATCTCCATCGTGTTAGATAAATACTTTAAAGATTAGTCATGGCCTTACCTGTGGTTTGCCAGTCATGAGTGAGCGTCTGACACTTTTGTTGAATCAGCATTAAACCCACACATGAGCATTCAAGCTCTAGCAAAAGTCTTGTTAAACAAATCAAATATGCTTGAAGCAGCTATTTTATCATAGTATTGTATTCTTCCTCTTTCTGTCAGTACTTCAGTAGCAGGCCTCCATGTTAAGTCACACTGTGAATACACTATATTACCAAAAGTATTTACTCACCCATCCAAACGATCAGAATCAGGTGTTCCAACCACTTTCATGGCCACAGGTGTATAAAACCAAGCACCTAGACATGCGGACTGCTTTAACAAACATTTGTGAAAGAATGGGTTGCTCCCAGGAGCTCAGTGAATTCCAGCGTGGAACTGTGATAGGATGCCACCTGTGCAACAAATAAGAGTCGTGAAATTTACTCACTCCTAAATATTCCACAGTCAACTGTCAGCTGTATGTTAATCACCAAGTGCAATGCAAAGTGTCGGATGCAGTGGTGTAAAGCACGCTACCACCGGACTCTAGAGCAGTGGAGACATGTTCTCTGGAGTGACGTATCGCAATTCTCCATCTGGCAATCTTATGGATGAGTCTGGGTTTGGCGGTTGCCAGGAGAACGATACTTGTCGGACTGCATTGTGCCAAGTTTAAAGTTTGGTGTTGGGGGGATTATCGTGTGGAGGTGTTTTTCAGAAGCAAGGCCTGGCCTCTTAGTTCCAGTAAAAGGAACTCTGAATGCTTCAGCACACCAAGACATTTTGGACAATTCCATACTCACAAATGCACTTCTGGAAGAATGGTCAAAAATTCCCATAAATACACTCCTAAACCTTGTGGACAGCCTTGCTGGAAGAGTTGAAGCTGTTACAGCTGCAAAGGGTGAACCAATGTAATATTGAACTCTGTGGATTAGGAATGGGATGTCACTATGCGAGTCAAGGCACATGAGCGAATACTTTTGGCATTGACTCATTTCTATATATTTACATTTCATATCTGCCTGTGTCTTGCCATGAGTTGCAATTCTATGTGATCTTGTAATGCTCCTGTGGGTTTAAATGCTGACGTTGCCTCTGATGAGGAAGGAGTTGACAAGGGAATTGGTAAGCAAAAATATGCAAGTGATTCCTTGAAGGACTTATTGATTCTCGTCTGGAATTGGTATTCTATTCCCTAATTTACCTGATCTCCATTCATCATTCCAGATGTAGCGGTCGTTTGGCAACTGAAGCTGAAAGTCATGTTCTTGCTTAATATCTTACAGTTTTGTTCATGCTTGGAATTCACGACTTCAGCTTTTCTTGGCCTTTGTAGCATGACCCTAGGTTTAGATTGATGCAAATCCTAGAAGATAGCACTGTATTCAAATATTAATGATCAAAACTAGATCAATTTTTACAATTTTGCAAGACATGCCACCACCTCATTAGCAATTACAAATCTTAATTAATTCACATCCACCAATCCAGTTATAATCACATTCAAAAATCCACCTAGTTTCTCATCTGTTAAGTCACATACTACAACTCAATTCAGGCTTTACTTTTGCTTAAATCAGGCTGCTCTTCCCCTCAATCTCCTTTGAAAGGAAGCCACAGCCCTTCATAAACTGAGTTTGGCTCCTACAAACTTGTTACTACTATGTCTATACCAATCCAGTTGGACTGTCTCTGTCTTTTATAACTGGGGGCTTTCAGAAGAACATTGTGCCCGTAGCTCCAGTGGATTCCCCATTTCCCAAAATCATTATCTGCTACTTGTTATACATTTCAAAATGGTGGTGAAGCATTAATTCTGCTCAACTGGTTATGTATTTTTAATAAAATCTAACAAATAAATGCAAAGAAAATAACCAGTGAAAAATAATTGAATTCTGTAGAAGTCTACCCAAACAGGGGCTGTTGTGTCAGAGACATTTGAGCAAGAGGCTTTGCTATTTATAAGTTTGACACCTACAGCTCCTCACAGGTGCACACGCAATCACACAGTGTGGTCTGAGGTTTTGTTACTAAGTGACAGAAGCAAACATACAACACCAGAAATTCATCACTTACACCCACTTACTTTACAGGATCTGCAAAAAGCAAAAGTCCTCAACCTTATTATTTTTCTCCTTCATTTTTATGATCAGTGCCAGAATACATATTTTTTTATGGACATGTAATTTTATTTAACTTGCCAAATCACTGTGCAGTTTCATGGCTTTCTGGTCTGTGGTTTGGTTTACTTCTCTAAAGTTGTGGGTTAAATCTGCTCCACTTACAAGAAAAAAAAATCAGTCCTGCTTTTTTTTTCAGAGGCAATGTGACGCATGCTTGTTTTGACAGTTTTAAATTTCTTTAGTATGTACAAGGTCAACGTGTTATCAGATAAGTAATGCGTACGTGTAGCTACAAAGTGCAAAAGACAGAAAAATGGGGATGTAAATTTGAAGGTGACGTGTACCTCACTTACCTTTAATGAAACTTCACATAAACCAGCAGGGATTCAGTAAACACACCACATTATTGACAACGACCTGAGTAACTTTGAATCATGTTTTTCACTGAAGTGTGGCTGTTTCTCTCTTTTACTATCACAGCTTGGTCTCTGTTTAACACCACGCCAACCCTCTCTGAGCTGATAGGAAGTGGTTTCTCATTTTGAAGCAGTGACTCTACCAAAGGTGACATGCATGGTTTATTTTGAGGTTTCTGTGACATTCTCAGAGATTTGTATGAAATGTTTGAACATGTAACTTATATACTTGTCTTCTCTTAGTCACATAGGAAAACGAACTATATTGACTAGATTAAACAGTAAGACTGTTATTCAAAATAAGATGAAGTTTTCACTGGTGCCTGTGCTTTACATACAAATAAAACAAGCAAACCTCATGAACTATCTTTTTCAGTTATAAGATTTTTTTCAAGTCAAACGCCACTTTCAGAGTTGGTGTGGAAGTGAATAAATGTGAATAAGACAGAATCCATTCATCCGTTATCTGTACTAATGCTGTTTTACCAGCCAGGGTTGACATAAAGAGACCAACAAGTAAAAGTTAAAAATCAAATAACTCAGCACAGAAACAACTTATTTAATGATCAAACTCAAAACTCTTTGAATGTATGTGCCTTTCACACCAACAACCAGCATTGGAGAAGAGGTTTCATTCTGTGATGCATATTACAGAGTGAACAGTGCTGTGACATCTACATCAAGCAGAAATGATAAATACTTCTACTTTCAACAGAGTCCATACTTTGCTTTTTTGAGTTTCACATGCCATGAAACCTTTTATATATTTAGCATGTCTCCTCTGCATGATAAAGTACTTCTATGCGCACGAAAAATAGTCAATAGCATCAAGACTTATGCCTCTCCCCCTCTTAGAGTGCCAGTAGCTGTCTGAAAACGCTCCATCCAGAACCCCTGAATGGACCTACCAGTGTGGCATCCTACCATTCTTTCAGCATCAGTTTCAGGCCATTGGATCAGGCCTGCAAGCCCAGTGACGAGCAGAGAAGAATGGATGTAGAGTAGGGCTGGGTATTTTCAGTAACCTTCTGATAAGATATGTATCCTGATATGTGTACATTAATGACACTGACTACATCTTTTACAGAAGTCCTTACAGCTTTTGTAGTTTTCTTTTTAACTGCTAGGACAAAGTTTAAAGGATCCTAAAACTTCAGAAACTTACATTCCAGGTCTATAGAGGTCTTGGAAATGAGTCACTGCATTGTGTCGTACAGCTTTTTCAAAATGGACGATAAATGTTTTACAACTGCTGTTACAGCATTTGGGGCTGTCTTTGTTCTCTGTAAAATCTGTATCAGTACATGTATCGCTAAGAGGGAACTGACATTGGAGAAATTTATTTCAGTGCGCATCTAACTAAGAGTCACTGACAACATGGTGCTGAAGAGTGTTGAGTTAACCAATTACAGCAGAGCAGATCTGTTAACCAATCAGAGCAGATCCCATGTGAGGTAGGGGGGGATGAAAGAGGCAGGAACCCCAGCAAAGGGTCTCAGAGTGAGTACAGAGATGGAACAGCAGTACTTAATATTTCAAACATGGTTTTACTATGTGACTGTGAACATACCCAGTAATGCCACAGCCACAGTGGACGCAAAGTGGCGAATTTAAACGCGCATAGTGCCTGTGCGCGCGTAATGCCCGAGGCTGGAGGCTGGATCATTTTGACAAGCTGAGGGGAGATGCGCTGACGCACGTCACTGTGCAGGCAGAGTAGAGAGCCGGAGCCAGTCGGACTCAGTGATGACCCCTGCAGGCAAATCCAGCTGGAAACGAATATTTGTTCCGGTCTCTGTAGAGTACACACGTCGAATCATTTAGCCGGATGATGGCAAACAGCACAGATCAACCTCTCCTCTGTCTTTCGGCGGGGTTTGAGCTGGAGCAGGTGGCCGGAGCGTCACACGTCATCAGATCAATGATGTTAGGGGGGAAATGTCATCGCTGATTGGCTGCCATGGCAAAGCGTCACACGAATTTGCATCAAAAGTTCAATATTTTCAACTCGAGCGTAGAGGCGTTTGATGCCCCAAACGCGCCGGACGCTCCATATGCACCGCGCCAAACGCGCCGCCCGGGGTGAATCTGCGTCCAAACGCGTCTTTGCATTGACTTTGTTTGTAATCTCAATATGCGTCTTGGCGAATTCGCGTCCGGTGTGGCCATAGCATAAGACCTCTAAAAACTAACAAGTATCTTCAGTCGCCGGATGTGATGAAGTGTTATCAGAAGAAAAGGTAAATCATAAGTAAACATGCTCCCATCCCAGCTTTCGTGGAATATGTCACTAGCATTAAATTCAGGATGTGTGCAAAACTCAGAGATAAATCAGTGTAAATATCAAATGACGCACCTTTGTGCAGCATTCAGTTTAGTATAGAAAATGGAGTCCAATTTACTGTACTCTATTTCTTTTTTTTTCCAGATTTGTGGCATCTTTGTCATTAAACTCATTCACTAAGGGACAGGCATTATGAAAGAGGAACAGATGGAGTTGTTCTGTACAGTAAAACTTCAGATTTTATGATTTATTCTTCAGGATTAAGAATATCTTAAAGAAGTTAAGAGCACATCCAAATAAGCAGCAGAGGCATGCTGCATTAGAGGGAACATTGCAGTGCTCCCGTGGCAGAAGGCTGGGGTGACAGATGTCAGGGGAAACACAAAAACATGTCATTTGTGAACTTAATTTCCTTTGAGGGCCCCCAGGGATGAGGCTGGTTTGCCGCTTTAACAGTTAAACAGCTCATGTGATATTTACTTTCCTCAGTGAAGACATCTGGAGACTAGCACATACAGTTTCAAACCTCAGTCACAACCATAAACCTTCACTGATACCAGCTTTGGATGTGCAGAGGAGTTCAAACCACAGACAGCAGAAACATTCAGACAAGAAAGGGAACATGTTTTAACAGCACTGAGGTGAAACTGAGGGCTGCTTTAGCTGGCCAACTCCCCAAAATATACTCACTGGGTTGTCTGAATCCCGTAGGGTTATATTTGACAGATCCCAGGAGGCCTTCGATACAGAGAGGAGTCTAAACAACAGAGATTGCTCCAAGAATCTGTTGTTTTGTAGGTTTCAGCTCCAAAACATCTCAACGATAAAGGAGGTGAGACAGTTAATCAAACTTCCTGGTGTTCAGCTGTGTGGATCAACAGGTGCTGAACTATCAAACATGTTTTCTTCATGTTTCTGAGATTTTGAACTTACTTAAACTTCATAAAATTATCATTATATCTATCAGTATGGATGAACTGAAGATAGGTTTAGGTTTTATATGCTAATCTTACTTTGAAAATAACTTTTAAATAATTGGGAGTTTAGTAAACACTTTGTGGATCTTTGGTTTATCAAGCTTTTGTTGCACTCAGAAGTAGGAATGTCCTGACCAGCTTTTTGCCCTGATCCCCATCTGACTTTTTGAAGAGAATCCCATAATACAGTCGTACTGTTTTCTGTTTTATGACAGATTCTGCTCAAATTACAGAAACTGGTTGATAAAAAAATACGGACATTGGCCTGATGTGATACTTTTGATTGATATCAAGGCATCCCTGATATAAAGTCCATCCATCCCATGCACTCACTCTTAATTTGGGAAATACTCGGTATAAATATCTCAAAAATCGACATTACTGACAGATTTTTCTTGCCTGCATTAATCAAAAAAATGTGCACAGCAGTACATTTCCTTTTGCATTTACAAAGATTTTGTCCAACCTTTTGCTGTCCCCACTTATTCTTTGTCTGCTAATGCCAAACTTTCTCTTATTTTTTCATCAAAAGCATCTGTGTGACTAAGCTGTGTCCTTTCTATCAACAGAAAGAAGAGGGAAAGAGCCAATAAGGGTCCAACTGAACCACACTGACTCAAATCAGCACATCCAAGACCTCAAAGACCAGATAACAGCACTGAAACATGAGGTAAGACTAAAAACTAACTTGAAGTCTATTTGCACTCACACTACCACACTCTGCAAACCTTTTTTTCTCTTTTCAGATTCAGATTTTGTTGTTGCCATCACTTTGATCTCGCATTTCAAAACATACACTCAGATACGGTTTTCACTTTGAGGCTAAAGAATTAGTCTAAGTGTTAACTACACCCAGAGACTTCCTGTGCAGAGATGAAACTGCACATCTGACAGACACACTCAGTCATCATCTACAAGTGTTTGCACAAGACGTTCACAAAGTAGAGGCAAGATGGAGAAAAAGGAGATTTATGGATGGTGATTTTGTCTTGTAACATTACCATCTTGGGCAGCACGGTGGCGCAGCTGGTAGAGAGAGCTCCTCACAGCAAGAAGGTTCCTGGGTCGGGAGGGCCTTTCTGTGTGAAGTTTGCATGTTCTTCCCGTGCATGCGTGGGTTCTCTCCGGGCACTCCAGCTTCTTCCCACAGACCAAAAACTTGCTCATTAGGTTAATTGGTGACTCTAAATTGCCCTTAGGTAGAGTGAATGTGAGTGTGAGTGTGAATGGTTGTCTGTCTCTCTATGTGGTCCTGCGATTGACTGGAGACCAGTTCAGGGTGTACCCTGCCTCTCGCCCGATGATAGCTGGGATAGACTCCAGCCCCCGCAAGCCCGAAAGGGATCTCCAGGTATAGAAAATGAATGAATGAACATTACCATCTTACCACATACTGTCTCTGGTAATTTCTGCCTTTGCTTGTTTGTTTTTAGTGGATGTTAGGGCTGCACCAAACATTTGTTTTAGCATGTTCATATGTGCAGAAGCTGTGACATAGGATGAGGTAAATTTATCAAAATGATCAACATTACTTCTACTTTCACCAAGTAGAGTATTTTTTTGCTGCCTGGTGTGTGTCTGTTTGTTTGTCTGTTTGTTTGCAAGATCATGCAAAAACTACTGGGTGGATTTTGCAACTATTTTCAGGAGATGTATGTAATGGCAGTCTTAAAAAGGATTAGAATTTGGTGGTGATACGCATATTTGTCTTAATGCAAATTTCTGAAAATTCCGATATGTTAACATTGGGTGGAATTCTAAAAAATCATATCTCTGCCATTTTGTGACATATTTGCTTCAAATTTTAGAGGATAATATGAGGTCCAACCTTCTATCATCAAGGAAAATTTCATCTGGATCCAATCCAGATTGACTTCACAAAAATGTTGAATATTATAAACAGGAAATCCTATTAATGACATTAAATAATTAATTTAAAATCTAAATATTAAGAGATCTTCCCAAGATGTGTTGTGTTCAAACAGGATAACAACCTCCATGTGTGTGCTGAGTTTGGTCTAGATCCTGGCTCTATTCTGGTTCTTATATTTTTCAGGAACTGCTGAACTGAACTGCTTGGCGGAGGTTTTAATATTTAATCCATACAAAATTGCAGGTCAACAACTCAGCTGCTGACCCTCCCACTATAAAAACTGCATATCTGCATGTCACCAGCCAAAACATTCATTCGCTCAACATGCTAACAAGCAGTTGTAGGAGGCTTAAGCTTAATTGGGCAATTTACTGGTTTGCTGGCCTTGCCCCAGTATATAAACATTAAGGGGAAAACCAGCTTATTAACAGAGTCACGTCTATACTGCATTAATTGATATTATCCCCTATAAGATAGTTACTATGGACCTTCTCTCTGTTGACTATAAGTAATAAAGAGGTAATAAGATAAATCATGTAGATATCAGGGATGCTCAAAGGAGACATATCATGCTTGTTTCTCCTCTTCACTATGCCAGACTAGGATGCCTGTAAAGCATTTCTGCCCTCAGTACAAGTCATTTAGTTTCTTCATTGCCCCACAATAGCGTTCTCAATATCCTCATTCTAGGCCATTATCAAGCTCTCGTTGAAACGCTCTGTTTCCAGGATGACCTACAGTTACCTCGCAACGTCACAGCCCTTTGTGCTCTGATTGGTCAGTTCTATCTGGGGTTGAGCCAGCCTGTCCTTCTTCTTCTACTGTATTTTCCGGCAGGCTCAAAGCAGCGACTGCGTATTGACTCCCCCTACAGAGGCATCAAATCTCGTTCTAGGATATCAGAAAACAAACAATCTCTAATTTTTTGAAAATTAAGGGGGTGTAAGTTTGATGCATCAGCATGATATGTCTCCTTTAATTCTCAATAAAATATTCTACCATAAGATACAACATCCATGGCTCAATTTAAATGTGTGGTTTGCGGTTTTCAGTACCAGCAGGTCACATTTATCTTTGCCCTATTTTCTCTATTTTTGTTTGTAGCATTGGCTACTTGTACCATAAAAACATGACTGCTTTAGATAATCAGCAGCAATATGCACACACTCAAGACCCTTGTATTTCTTATCTGTGCTGGGGGTAGGGGAGAATATATATATACTATATATCTGCCAAATCAATCATGTCTGAACTAATTACCTCAGCCAAGGAGGTTATGTTTTCAGGAGAGTATGTCTGTCTGTCTGTCTCTCTGTGAACAAAATAACTCAAAAAGTTATGGATGGATTTTGATGAAATTTCAGGAAATGTTCAGCAAGGAAAAAGGAAGAAGTGATTCAATTTTGGTGTTGATCCACATCACCATCTCAATCCGCCATGACGAAAAATGTGATTTTCATGAATAACTACTGAACTAAAATAGATATCCCGAGAAAAGCGCTCAGAGAGCCCAGACCTCCGCCAGCACCACAGTCCTCACCCATATCATGATTTTTACCATAAATATTAGTCCTACATTTATATACCTTAATTGGCATGTTTTCATGGTCAAGGAATCTAAATATTTAGGGGAAATAAAGGTAGGACTAATATTTATGATGAAAACCCCAATATGGATGAGGACTGTGGCACTGGCGGAGGTCTGCGGTCTCCGAGTGCTTCTCTAGTTTAACCCTCTTTTCATTTAGTATGGCAGGGGACTAACTGTCAGCCGTTTTCAGTATGCCAAGGTCCAACATTGCTCCTCTGAGGACAAGTTTCTTTTCTTAACAATAAACAGCACCATCATTATTAATGATCAGAATTAAACAAAAAAGGTCAGTAGAGCTTGTCATTATTGCAGGTATGGAGTCATTTCTCCTCATACTGTGTTGTGCCTGGCGGTCAGCTTGTTTTTGGTGTGACCGCCTGTGTTTACCTCAAATGACCTCAGGTGCTGCAGTGAGCAAACATGAAAGCTGAGAGGGGTTTATTTCACCCCACCATCCTCCTACACACACGCACTTACCTGCTTCATATGGCTGGAAATATTGACAACTGTCTGTCATATATTATACGTTGTTTCCTTTTTCATCGTAACAGGAAGTCAGAGGGCCAACTTTAGACAGGTGCAGGTAAATGTGGGCTTATTTTTGTCATGTTGTATACGTGCTGAGCTCTAAATGCATCTCTTCCTACATGTCTATTAACTGGGGGGTTGATGTAGGTAAGTGGGTTGTTACTTTGTGACCCCAGTGGTTTAACCCATATCATTGTATTTCCCCCTGTCAATCAATGCTTGTCTGAATGTGTACAGGGGACAGTACTGATGCTTCCACAAAAAGATTTAGAGAAATGAAGGACACAATCAGTCTTTTGTTTTGTAAAATTGAAATGTATTTAAAGATGCTATGAGGAGTTTCTAAGTAATTACAAAAAAGTCTCAATTTTAGATATATGCCTGACAGTGGCGATTGCTCTAAGACTGCAAGGGAAGCTCAGCTTCCCCTAAAATGTCCCCCAAAAAAGTGGTGATATGTCTTGCTGTGTGTACATTTCATTGACTAAATATGCGCTAGAATACCTTCATCTTTTGTTCAGAATCAGCTACTTATCACAGGTAACTGGCGGGACTTCCTTCTCATTCATCCCCGCTGCATCTTAGTGCTTCAACACAGCCAGACGCTGAGCGTCTTGAGACTTCAGCGCTTAAATATAGAGTGGGTTGTTCCACTGTGGAAACTGGACGGTCATTGGATAAACGCTGGGCTTTGTCCCGCCCATCGGACGCTCAGCGTCTCTGGGGGTCTATGAGGCAGTGGGCTGGCCTGGACGCTGAGCTTCTGCATGATGATTGGATGATCTGTCTGAGGCCGAATCCTTTTTTGATTGACAGTAAAATGAGCCAATCAGCGATCTTGAAGGCTCACCCTTCACCGGGGTATCTTCTAAGTTTTACATTCAGTTGTTCTGGACTGATCCGGAGGCTTTATCGATCACCAGCGACTTTATCTTTCTTAAAAATGTCTAGCGTTGTGTTTGAAGATTCTCTCCTGTCAATTTGTCTTTTCACAAAGCGAGCAGCTGTGGCTGGGGAGCTTCTCTCTCTCTCACTCACATTCACAGCCCGTCAAACAGTAGTTTCACATAGCTGCTCCAGCTGCTAGCAAGCTGCACGTCATGGCAGATAGTATGAATGTTGTAGACCAGATTTTGGCGAGGCCATTTGATTGTCTTCCTTACGAAGAGAAAACTAGAGTTAAACAGCAGGGCAGATCAACTCCTAGATTGATTTAGTTCAAAAGGTGGGGAAAAGTATCAGATCTTTTAAGCATTCCTGGTATGACAAGGTGAGATGGCCATTGGAAGTGCTGTCACAAATAAAATGTGTTGTCTGGTCAAAAGTGGGTTTTTGGGGAATAAAATCCCTGGAAAAGACACCTAGTTGGTACAACAGGGTCACAGATCATTTACATACATAAATAAATAAATTTATGATGTAGGCCAGAAGAAAAATGAGCTTCCCCTCCCTGACTGACCAGCAGCCGCCACTGATGCCTGATCGAAATGCACACTTCAAGATGAGTTTTACAGCATCAAAATAGGTTATCTATAAATGCTATTCCTTAGCTTCGCGGTCCGGTCTTACAGGGCTGGACTGGCCTGGATACTCAACTTCAGGAACAAGACAATTAAAACTAGAACAAATTTGTATTATTAGGACACGTCTTAGAGCACCGGGCTGTAAGTAGCGATATATGGCCAGCTACAAAACTACGATAATAAGTTTACCAAAAATTGCTTGTTGTCATACATCAAAAACTACCGCTATGTAACTAGAAAGAGATACATTACCTTGTCGCTTTGCATCCTGTAAGTTGTTGAAAAAGAAGTTGTGAAGCAATGCAGAGTTCTGAGGAAGGTCCGAGCTGCATTATTATTAGCATCACGTCTTTTGGTGCATTCCAGTTGTAGTCAGAAGTAGAAATTTCCAAGTTCCGAGTAGGAATCTGCAACTAGAACGTTCCCCGAAGTCTGAATTTCCTACTGGGAACTCGATGAAACCTCGCCACCCCCGAGTTGACAATCGAAGATGGATACCCCCAATGTGAACAGTTATTTAGCTCCTGTAATAATCAATTTATTTGCACTTCTGACTGGGGTGTGTCGCTCTAGATCAGCTGTATACATAGTATGATTAGACTTCTATTTACAAAAATGCTGCCATAGTGATAATCACATTCTTCATGTGACATTTATGAACAACAACGCAGGGCGTGCTAACAACAGCTAACAATAGCCTGGTAGATCGGCATGTTTTTTTCCGAGTTCAACTGGAACACTGATAAGTCAGAGATGATGTCACTCCCAGTTCTGAGGTTACTGGAACACAGCATTACGACAGTCGCCGCGGGTGTTCATGAGTAGCAGAGTCTTTATATCACCGGAAAGAGATTCTCCTCATAGCACCTTTAAGCTGTAAAATTATATTTTTATCTTGTCTTTATATGATCAAAATATTTTTTTAAAATAGAAAGAGTTCTTTTAAAGTCTGAAGATGAATAAAACTGCAGTTCAGCACCAGCATCAACCTGTGTTATTTTGCATTAAGCTCAAAAGAAGATTCAGCCTTTTAATACTAGGGATGTCAAATTATGTCATTTTAATCTTATTTCTATGTTTTGGTATCTTCAGAGGGCAGAACCTTATAATACCAGAGCAGCTGGTGTTTAGACAATCAGTCTGCTCATCACACACACATGGACTCTAATCACATCTGAGATCTGCTGCATCCACTGAAATCATACACATCGGATTTTAAAATCGTGGTGGTTGAGTACAGAGGGAGTTGCGGTAACGCTGACTGCACTGGGTCTTATCTTACATTAAATCATACCACACGGATGTGTCATCTTCCAGATGTGACAGGAATCTCGTCAAAGACAAAACCAGCCAAGTTCTCCTGGTAAACTTCTGAGGAGAGCAAATTTCATATTGTAGGGTGACCATGACTACGGTATTGTTTGTGCGGCATTTCCGCGTCTTTCTGTGTGTCCCAGCAGTGGGGAAGAGGAAAATCGTAATTTCCCATAAGACAGCTTGAAGTGATGTTCTTTTCTCCTCTTTTAAAAGAGATATTTAGTCAGTTTCTGATAAAACTGCAGATCTTGCTGCATCCACTGAAATCACTACACATCGCTGTTGTTTTCAAACATGTCGTCACATCTGCAGCTATGCCTCTGTCTCCTGATTATCCATTTAAGGCTTTTTATGCATTGGGCTTCTTGTGCTTTAGTTTTTGTGGGAACAATCTTTTGATCTGCCACAATAATCTAATGAATTTCAATGAAAATACCTCAAGTTGAGGCTTTGTTTTGGCAGTTTTTAAAGTGAGATTAAAAAGCGGTTGATTAGATTAATTAATCAAACTTTATTTATAAAGCACTTTTCATACATTAAAAATGCAGCACAAAGTGCTATACATGTTAAAATAAAAACAGTCAACACCCCCTTTCACCCCCCCAATCAAACTCCCCCCCACACAACATGTTTTACAAAGTGTGATTTTAAAATCGTGTGGCTGAGTACAGAGGAGCCAGGTCAGGAAATGCCGAAAGCACTGGGCGGCACCCACGACCCAAGGCCAGGACGCCTCCACCCGGATGTGCCCCGCTACAGGGCCAGCGAGGGGCCCACTGCAGCAAAGCACTACTGCAGACCCCCACCTGTCCAAGTCGATGCCCACCAAAGACAGAGACATCCCAGCCAGAGTCAACAGTGGCCCCCAGTGCAGGCAGCCCCCTGCTGAGGAAACACTGGAGAATAAAAGGTCATAATTAATGAATCTTTCAGTTTTTTAATCTCCTGACAGCACAATTTAATACCTTTAAAAACATGGTGACATTAGGTTAGTTCATCCAAGAACTCTTACAACTGACCAAACGGTGCAAAAAAACCCCACCAATGTTTTGTCATGAGTTTAAGCCAACTGGGTCATGTTAGCAAGGCACTGCAGAGCAGAGACAGTGCAATGAATTTAGAGTTGTTGACAATATGGCACCAAGCAGTGTTGAACTGACCGATTACTGCAGAGTAGAACAGTAAACCAGTCAGAGCCCATATAGAAAGGAGCCATAAAAGGCCAGTATTACCCCTTTTCCACCAAGCTGGTTCCAGGGCTGGTGCTAGTGCTGGTGCTAGAGCCAGTTCGCAGTTGGTTCAACTGCGAACCTGTTTAGAACCGTTTGCTTTTCCACAAACGGGTGCCGGCCAGAGGGCTACGTCATCACGTCAATGTATACGTCTGTATACGTCACGCTAGTTTCCCATAACAACTAGCGCCGAATTCAATTGCCACTACAAAGATGGAGGACTACGTTGCGATTCAAGTGTTGCTGTTGGCTTTTCGAGCCTTCGTTTGTAGAGCAAAAGTTGGCGATCCAGCAAGTTAATGCTGCTTGACGATTATGCAACGAACATCGATCACGCTTGAGAAGACGAAGGTAAGAATGCTTCCGTGTTTTTCCTCTGCTTTGGTGCTTCCGTGTTTTCACCCGCCCCCACCCCCTGATGTAAGCCGTAGCCCCCGACGTAAAGTGGTTCTTTCTGCTGGCCCAGCAAAGAGTTGGTGCTTGCTAAGCACCGGTTTTGAGAGCCAGCAATCGGTGCTTAGTCTGTGGAAAACCAAAGAACTGGTGCTAAGCTGGCTCTAGCTCCGAACCAGCCCTGGAACCAGCTTGGTGGAAAAGGGGTATATCTCTCAACAGACTGATGATACAACTGAATCGGGGTACTCGTTATATGAAAACTAAAAGGTTTTTTGAACATATGTGATTGTGAACAAACTATCAGTCATCAAAATGAATATTTTGCTGAAGTTATGCATGAAAAGGATGGTAGAGCACATTTTTGCAGCTTCAAGTTGTCCCTCCTGTCTCCAAGGAGTCAATCTCAGAGAGTAAGGGTAGTAGCAGATGTGGATTTTCTTAAACTTAAAAGTTGATTGCTTAATAACTCATTGATTATCTAAACCAGGGGGCAGTGATTATGTTTGGCTTTGTTTTTCCAAATCACTACTAGGTGGGCCAGAACATAATCAGAGCTAAATATCTGGAGATGATAATTAGAAGATTGCTATTAATGTTTTCCTGGTATAAAGCATTTTAGCTGATGTTGCTTTTAAAAGCACTGAAAGCTGAATTAAAAGGAGAGAGAGCAAGACAAGAGTGAGAAAAATTATGCACAGAATTGTAGTTTAAAGACATCAATCATCTGTCTTTATGCACTTTCAAGAAGTGAGAAATCATGTTATAATCATTCTATTGGGGTATTGGTGAAAATGTATGCTTAATGCGGCTACTAACAGTACCCTATAAACACAGTGTGTACGTGTGTTCACACACAGGGTGCGTGTGATGCGTCAGTGCGTAGAATTGTAGTAGAAGTACTTGTAGCTACTTGTAGTGCCTCCTCGTGGCCAGACACGGATACTGAGTCCTTGCGGACTCAGGCTAAACTGTAGGGGATCTCGGAGCAGCAGTGGGCCCCAGAGGTGCAGCGTGCAGGCCCACCGGTGTGGACCACGCCCTGGCATCCGCCAACCACTGCCCCACCTATGGGTCAAATAGCCCCCCCCCCCCGCTGCCTTGTGGGTATCCTCTGGAATGGAAAAGGCTAAGGGAGAAAACCCTGACAGAAAATGTGGCTTGGACTCCATTAGGCAGTTCAGTGCATGAGGTACTGTTCTGGCAACTCCTGCAGCCAAACTGGCGCCAAATGTATTGGTTCCCATTCCTTTGGGTCACGTCAGCAAGGCAGAGAGGGGGCCCTGTTGCTTGTTCTGTTCATATCACAACCTTTGTATCACCAACTCATACTTTCAGTCCAAACCCCATCACAAAGTCTCCTGGAGACACCCACGGTCTGGCCATTGGCACCAGCTGGACCTCATCATAACACGGCGCGCTGACCTCAGAAGCATCCTCCAAACCTGCACCTTCCACAGTGCAGACTATGACGCAGACCACTCCCTTGTCTGCTGTAGAGTGAAACTGCAGACAAAAAATATCTACAGAGCCTAACCAAAAGGACCCCTTCGTGTGGACAGCAGCAAAGCAGCTGACACATCCAAAGCTGCTACCTTTATCATCGCCCTTGAGGAAGCCCTAGATCACCTACCCCAGTGCTGCTCTGCTCAGCAGCAATGGGATGGCTTACGGGATACCATCCACAGTGTGGCCTTGACGGTTTTTGGCAAAAGGCTACGCAGGTCCAATGACTGGTTCGAAGCAAACACAGCTGTTTTGGCACCGATCTTGGAAGAAAAACATATAGCCCTTACCAACTACAAATGCACGCCGAGTGACAAGACCCTCCTTGTCCTGAGGGAAGCAAGAAAGAAACTGCAGCAAGCCTCACGTCGCTGTGCCAACAGCTACTGGCTACAGCTTTGCAGCAACATCCAATCAGCTGCTGACTCCGGTAACATCAAAGGCATGTATGACGGCATTAAAAAGGCCCTTGGACCATCACATCACACCACTGCTCCGCTGAAAATGGCGTCGGGAGAAATAATCACCGACCGCCCTAAACAACTCGACCGTTGGGTAGAACACTATTCCGAGCTCTACGTAAGCGACAACACTGTCTCCGATGCAGTCCTCCGTCATGTAGAACATCAACCAGTAATGGAAGTATTTGACACAGAACCAACAGTTGAAGAGCTAAGCAAGGCTATTGACAGCTTAGCCTGCGGCAAAGCACCTGGTAATGACGGAATTGCATCTGAAATCTTAAAGTGTGGGAAGCCTGCTCTCCTTGGCCATCTCCATGAGCTCCTCTGTCTGTGCTGGAGTGAAGGTGCTGTCCCACAGGACATGAGGGATGCCACCATCATAACCCTGTATAAGAACAAGGGAGACAGGAGCGACTGCAACAACTACCGTGGTATCTCCCTTCTCCGCACCACTGGTAAACTCTTTGCCAGAGTTGGACTGAACAGACTCCAGGTTCTCGCTGAGAAAATATACCCAGAGTCGCAGGCAGGGTTCAGAGATGGAAGATCTACTATTGACATGACCGACATGCAAGGCACCATCCAGTTTGATGGGTCAACCTCAGACCCCTTCAAAATAAGTTGTGGTTTCAAGCAGGGATGCGTGCTAGCCCCCACCCTATTTGGGATCTTCTTTTCACTTCTGCTGCGCCAAGCCTTTCAATCAACTGAAGGAGTCTATCCTCACACAAGGACAGATGGCAACCTCTTCAATCTTGCCCGTCTAAAAGCAAAAACAAAGGTCAGGCCACTTGTCATCTGAGACATGCTGTTTGCTGACGATGCAGCAGTGGTAGCACACTCCCAGGAGCACCTGCAAACTCTAATGGACCAGTTCACCCAAGCATGCCATGACTTCAGCCTGACTATCAGTCTCAAGAAAACCAAGATGATGGGACAGGGAACCGATGACCCACCCTCTATCACCATCAACAACTACACTCTGGAAGCCGTAAGCACCTTCACCTACCTCGGATTCACCATCACCGACAACCTGACACGACTCTGAACTCAGTGGACGCATAGGAAAAGCTGCCTCAACCTTCGGAAAGTTAACAGCAAGAGTATGGGACAGTACCAAGCTCACTGTCCATACAAAGGTGCAGGTTTACAGAGCCTTCGTCATCAGCACTCTCCTGCACGGTAGTGAAACCTGGACCCTATATTCCCACCAGGAGCAGAGGCTAAGCAGCTTCTACCTCCGGTGCCTCAGACGCTTACTGGGCATTACCTGGAGGGACAGGATCACTAACCAGGCAGTCCTGGAGAAAGCACAGCTTCCCAGCATGCGCTCTTTACTGAGGCAGAGACGACTCCGCTGACTGGGCATGTCCGTCGGATGGACGACGGACGGTTGCCAAAGGACATCCTCTATGCGGAACTTAAATCCGGCAAGAGGCATACTGGACGCCCCCAGCTACGCTACAAGGACGTCTGTAAGCAAGACCTCAAGACGTTCGACATCAGCTCCATCACCTGGGAAGATGTGGCTCAGGACCATCTCCAGTGGCAGCAGGCACTCCACAGCGGACTGCTGAAGTCTGAAAACACTCTGGCTGAACACCAGGAAGTGAAGAGAGTGAAGAGAAAGAAACAACAGGGCTCCACCACACCACCAACATCTATGGGACCGGCCTACACCTGTGACATCTGCGGCCGAGTCTGCCTCTCACGTATTGGCCTCCACAGCCACAGGAGACACTGCCTTGACTCCTAACCCCGAGGCACAAGGAATCAATGGTCTCACGAGACTGCGATGCCGATGATGATAAACACAGTCAGATAATTCACAGTTAAGGTTCATACAGGTGTGTGTTTATTATTATTAACAGATCACTGATGATCCGCTGCTGACCATCTGATCAATGAGAGTGTGAATCAACGAAGACTCTGATCCTGTTTGATCTACTCTCTGATAAACTAACAAACATTAGAGTGATGATAAAACAATGTTTTGTCTCTTTTCCTCCTGTCCCACACACCATGGCTCGTTCCATGCGTTACAGCATGCCCCATGCTTCTTTATTTTTCTTCTGCAGAGAAGAGAAACAAACCATCGGTGTGGAGAGAGTGAAAGACTGGCTGCTTTTACATTCTTAAAGGTCCAGTGTGTAGTTTTTAGCGACATCTAAAGGTGAGGTTTGAGATTGCAGCACTCCGGCGCTCCCCCCTCCCTTTGGGAGAAGCCCTGAGCTACGGTGGCCCTCCAAGCACTAAAAGCGTTTTTTCAACATGGCGTCGTCAACGAGTGTTTCCAGCTGCCAAGCTATCAAATATCTCTGTTGATTCACCACATTTGAAAGTTCAGAGAGTATTTTAGGTGAGAAAGTCACCACGTAGAATATCAAAATGTGGTCATTTGAGCCATAAAACGCACAGATACAAATTTCATTTCGGTATTTCGGACATTCTGTTAAGCGGGCCATTATGCTATCGAAGAAACTTCCGGTCGGCTCCAAAACAAGAGCGCAATTTACAAAAGCGTTAAAGAACTAATAGGAGATAATGAAGAAAGCTCTTATTTTGAAAATGGGAAGTTTGCTAGTAGCTGATTTTTAGCTGAATGCCGTCTCAAGACGACTTGACATGTATGATATGATGATTATGATATTGTTACGACCTGAGGCTGTTTTTTATTTGAGTCCGTTTTTCCAGTATTTTGTCTGATGACTTTCATTTTGAAGCCTGAGGCCGTATTATCTGACGGAGGTTTTATTGAGGGGGGGTTTTCTGATGCCGTTTGGTCTGAGAAATGACACAGAGGTTTTCCTGAGACCGAGGATGTCCTAAAATATATACCTTACCAATGTGTACATGTGCTACTAAATAACAAATTAGGAGCAAACAATAAAATTAAGGAGTACGGTGAAAATCTTTATCTTTGTCTCATCAACAGCGCTATATAGCTTAGTTATCAGCCTATGTTTTCTGTCCACAGAAAATTGCTTGTGGCCGTGAAATATGCCTCTCATAGCAGATACATTCTCTGCGTCTTACTCCGACTTCTCCTGAAAGTAAACAAATAAATTCGGCTCCATATAAGAGTACAATTCGACACTTAGTCTTACCTGTCCAGCAAAAAACAGGCAACTTCTGCATCTGTCTGCAAACTTATCCTTCTGGGACTTCCATCTGGGAAAGGCAGTGCCGATGTTGACCCTGTTTTTTATGTCTCAGTCTGTCCGGATTGCGTTTGGCTTCATCCCGTTTTCGTTTCTTTGACAAAGTTTCATGCTCCTCTGCTGGCAAATTGTATGTGTGGTCCTCCATGTTTGTTTGTATTAGCACAGCTGCTTGGTAATCACTCTCTTCTTCTTCGTCTATTTCACAACTGTGCATTTCCGGTAGGGGTGGAAAAAAAACACGAAAGCGTATTTTTGTCCGTTCTGGGTTACGGTGGAGAAGATGGCGACGCAAGATGGAGCCCCCCGTAAACGGGCGACCCACTCCTAGATAGATATAAATGACTTTTTCTAAGGTAACGAAAACAAAACATTAATTATTTAAGGCTGATTAGAAACTACTTTAAATATACTTTTAAATAATATATTCCATTTTTACCAAGTCTGTTATTTTATTTTTTTTCGTTTAGCATTTAAAATATACCCATAGTTACTTCCATAAGGCCTTACTCAGGTGAGCTGCTGTAGGCATCAGGCTCTGTGTTATGGTTCTGGGAGGGGGGGGGTCAGGAAACTGAACAGGAGCAGTGATGAGCTGTGTTAACCTGTGGTCTAAAGTGACATCTCTGTTGATGTGTAGTTACCTCCGCCAAGGAGGTTATGTTTTCAGGAGAGTTTGTCCGTCTGTCCATCTGTCTGTCCGTGAGTGAACAAAATAACTCAAAAAGTAATGGATGGATTTTAATGACATTTTCAGGAAATGTTCAGCATGAGAAAAGGAAGAACTGATTCAATTTTAGTGTTGATCCGGATCAGCGTCCGGCCGCCATGATGAAAAATGTGATTTTTGTGAATAACTACTGAACTAAAGTAGATATCATTATGAATCCAATTGCTAGTGGTATGTTTTCATGGTCAAGGGCTCTATATATTTCGATGAAATAATGGTAGGACTAATATTTATGGGGAAAATCACAATATGGGTGAGGACTGTGGCGCTGGCGGAGGTCTGCGCTCTCCGAGTGCTTTTCTAGTTTAAGTCTTGTCTCTTTGCAAACTTCTTCAGGATTGTGAAGCACATTTTTTGGTTCATGTATTTTACCCCCCATCACACCTGCTTTTAATTTTTGATTAATTAGATGTGCACTGATTGGATGTATAACTGAAATCAAGATAATAAACATCTGTATTTAACTCAATGGCATTACTGTGCAGCAGGAGGAGGGGTCAGCTTCCTGACAACTAAATACAGAAATACACGTACAACGTATTTTCTAGATCATCGTGAGGTCCAGAAATTATTACTGGTGGGCCTGGTTTGGCCTGCAGGCCACTATTTGCCAACCCCAGATCTGTTTATCCCTGTCAGGGCTGCGGGGGGCTGGAGCCAGCTGACTTTGGGCGAGGGCAGGAATATGCCCTGGACTTGTTGACAGCCAACCGCAGAACTGTATCGAGAGACAGGCGACCTTTTCCACCCTTGCCTCTAAGGGCTAATTAGCATCACCAGTTAATGTAACAAGCACGTTTTTGGTCCGTGGAAAGAACACTAAGTATCTAAGTCATTCAAGCACAGAACAAACAAACAAATCCCACACTGAAAGACTCCAGTTGACCACGAAATTGGACCAGCAACCCTCTTCTTGAGAGGCACAACCACTGCCTTCTGTAATACCATGCAACCAATGGTACATGATGCCTGGCAAATATTTTTTAATGCAGCGTTTTAAATTCATGATCAATACAGATGTTCAAACAATCTAGCAGTTTTTTAAACCATGGATTTCCCTTCCTTTAATAAATAAAAGTAGTCAAAATAAAGAAGGAACTCAATAATTTTGGTACGAGACTAACTATGGATGATTGCTTTACCAAACTAGGCTGGAATATGGCCTTTATGATATATCAGCTTCTACATCATGCGTGTCTTTTTACTGGAAACATAAAAAACAAAAAAAGTTATCCTGTGGTCAGTGAGCATACAACTGTCAGAGGCTCTCTGTACTGTATACATATTTAAAAATAAACTGCAGGATAAGACCTGCTTCTTTATTTAATCAACACAAATATATTTAAAAAATGCTGCTCTGTACTATGTCTTTTCTGACAGTAGTTTTGCCTATCTTAAAAAACTCAGTTTGTTGCCCACCTCTACTCTTCCCCTCACAGCAAATGTGATGACATGTGATGTTTCAGCTCTGCCTTCCTCTGAAGATTCTCGTTAAGATTGAGTTTCTTTCAGGAAGTGATTTCTCGTGGTTTTTCGGGGCTCAGCCTCAATCATCTGAAGCAGAAAACCACATTTTAAAGGAGCGTTCATGGTTCTCTGGAAGATCAAGCAGGTTTGTGTCAATACTACACGCTGATAGAGATGATTATTTATAATTCATTTGAAAAGATCAACGTCAGTAGCAGACCTGTGGGCTCTGTGTGGGATTATGTTATACTATGTTGCTCTGCAGTGATTGAAGATGCTTGCTGATAAATGTGCATGTTGTGGCGCTGCAAAGGGAAGTAAAGCATCAATAACAAGTCGAAGTGTTTCTGCAGCTGCTGTAAAAATCTGTGATTAAAGCGCCATTCACAGTAAACAAATTCAAAAGTTTTTGGCCCTGATGTGTTTGAATGGCAACAGCTGCTGAAGAAGAGTTAAAATGGTAACAGTTACAGGCCTCGCTACAGTTTTCTGGATCGGTTTTTACTAACCTCATGATGCTACATATCATAACATGTTAACTGGAATATTCACCACAGCCTCGAAACATCACCTTAACTTTGAGGCAATGTTTTTGTGTAGAAAATGTGACTACCTGACATGTTTTCACTTTAAGGAAATTCACTGAGCTTTGGCAAATTAGCTAAGACGTTAGCTCTTAATCTGAGTGTTACACCTCTAACATTAAATGCATTGATGGAATTTAGCTCTAAATGACCTCCTTTCAGTGCATTAGTCTTCGCAGTAAACAGGATGTTCTAAAGTGTAAGCTTTGCTTTAGGCTCACATTGTTTCTACTCTTAGTCATGGGCTCCGTCTTAGGCCACATTAGTCTTAAAATGCAAAAGTGACTCAATCCACTGATTCTGTTTCCTGTTCCCTTTGTGGATGGAGTGAAGACTGCACTCATATGCTAAATGCTTGTGAGTAAAATTAAATTATCATTAAAAAGTAACTTTTGGTCATAGTTTCTGGGTGAATTTGGGCGGAGGTTCTGGCTTTCTCTGGTAGCATCCCAGGGCGTTTTCCATTTAAGAAGGTTGGTGACCTCTGCTTTGTTCTGTTTCGGTGGCTCTGAATGTGATCCTCAAACACATTTCTCAGAACAACGACATTTCATTAAACGAAAAACAAACATCAAACAAGGATATATATTTCAAACATTTATAAATAGAATACTTGTCATATTCTTTGCTATTTTTTTTTTATTCTGTTTCATTTTTTTCTTCTTGAGAAGTTCCTTTTACAAAATGTATACTGCAAACATCTCCTGCTGTTTATTTCTGGAGGTGGGAGGTTGTCTAATATTTTGATTATCCTAAAATGTGTTTGTACATTAACAATGTTTTGTGACCTTCATAAAATACTTTTATCATATGAAAGCTTTTTGCATTCAGGGCACTTTTCATGCTTCTCAACTTGCTTTGGGGATTTCATTAAATGTTTCATGCATTTTATGTTTAAAAAGAATGCCAGTTTTGCATAAGGTATTACTGTAATGATTTGATGCTCTGTTTGTTTGTTTACTTATTTTTGCAGTTGATCTCCAGGGCCACCATAGATCCTTGAAACTACCATGCATCAAAAAATAAACGTATTACTTTAAGAATTATTATTATAATCATAATTGTCTTCCGTTTCGCCTGACTCTTGTTACTGAGTTAGTTTGTTCACAGGATAACTCAACACGTTGAACAGAATGTGATGACATTTTCAGGATTGCTTAGAAACAGCTAAGATGAGAAGTTGGTGGTGATCCGACACTGTAAGTGGATTCAGGATTTTTTTCTAGAAGGTATAAGATTGTGAGAAAGGGCAGTTTTTGACGTTTTTGCTTATAACTTATGTTCTTGATTGATTTGGATGGTATTTTAGGGAATGTTGGTCATGGCATGAAGAAGAAGAAGAAGAGATTATATTTTGGTGGTGATCTGAATCTGGATGAATCCAGGAATTTTGTAAGGTTTTTTTTACAAGACAATTTGTTCACATTGTTGACAATTATTATTTTGACAAAGGCCCACCTGGCAATTTTGGGAAGGCCTTGGTGGAGGTTTGTGCTCTCGGCACTAGTCATACTACTACTACTACTACTACTACTACTACTATTACTAATAACAATAATAATAATAATAATACGCATATTTTTATTTTATTATTATTGTTGCTTTTGTTGTTGTAATTATTATCATTGTTATTATTATTATTATTAACATTATTATTAACATTATTATTATTATTATTATTATTATATGTCTCCTGTTTCACTGCGTCATTCAGCATCCTGTCATGAATGCAGCGTCCTCTCCGCCGGCACATTTATCGGCTTTCTCCGGACATCATGCCTCTCTGCTTCGGCCTTTATCGGCTCATGTCTTCATATCAACGCCCACATGTCCGGATGTCTCCACCGTGGTTTGTCTAATCGTGGAGCTTTGATTTCCTGTCATAGACTGATAAGACGTTTTTTTTTCCTGTAATGACTGAACAGACTTAACACGTAGACTAAGCTCCCACGTTTAGTCTCCCCATTAATGATCCATACCAGACTGAAACAATCACAACAGATTAATATACTGTCTGTGTTGATCTGAGAAAGTTTTTACACATATTAGAAAATCTTATAACGTGAAACATAAAATGATGTGTTTATTACCTGAAGAGATTTTTCTGTTTAGAATCTGAATCACTGACTGAATATCAGCCTGTTATACTCCAGCACTGTGACGGTGATGGGCTTGAGTTGAGAGAGTCGATTATTTGACACGAGAGGATCTGACATAAATAAACGTAGATGGCACATGTACTGATCCGGCTCAAAATGGAGCCAGACGACTTTATGAAAAAAAAAATCAATAAAGAACAAGGTCTTGGTCCGCCCGTAATGTAAAAAAAATGTTTTCTTCGTAGATATTAAATGAAATGAAGACCAAAAACAGAATATGACTAAAGCAATCAAGAGTCATCGATCTTGTCATTGGTGAGTTTCACTGATTTCGTGGGCAGTCTTCACTCCGTCGCTGTGATCAGTTTAATATTCACCTCTATGGATAAAAGGCACCAGGGCGCACGACTCCATCCTTTGTTCAGTGCGTAATTACGCAGGCGCGGCGAACTGCGTCCTGCAGGGCAAACGGAATACAAATCGTCTCTGTTTTGGTTTCTGTTTTTTTTTTTGGTCCTCGGGGTAATGTGAGACTGTCACCGCAGGCGTGAGGACGGAGAGTGTCTGTCGCGTAATGACAGTGTGAGGGCCAGCAGAGCAACAAATCGGCACTGAAATACACCCACATCTTTCAGGGGCAGAAACCTGAATCCAGATTGACTTAAAATCAAGAAACTGCAAAAAGAAGGATTTGTCATTTTACACTTTATGGATTGTGAATACATTTGTAGATAAATCTGATATACAGACTTTAATACTAAACAGACAGCTTCATTTATACATTTTTGTATAAAATATGCCTTAAGTTTAAGAAAGTTTTAATGGAGACCTTTGGTTTGAATTTTATCCCCCTGGGTGGATTCAATTCTTGTCTCCAGGCCATACCCTGAGCAGGGCTGGAAGATACACTGAGTTTCTGAAAAAAAAAAAAAACTCTATTTATGATATGAGTTTAGACAGTATCATTTATATCTATGGAGTTATTTATGCACATTAAAATGGCATTAAGCGAACCACTATTTTGACTTGTTCTCTTAACTTTGTCTCCTCCTTTCTTCCTCTCCAAAATTAAAAAAAAAACAACAACAACAGCACAACAACCCCATCATGCTCATTACAGCAGCAGCGCCAGCCTGGACGGAAAGAGAGACGAGGGTAACGCTACTGAGGAGGAGGATGCTTGACGATGGCGTGATGATTTGTCTGACAAGCAGCAGAATCATTTGATTTTCTGAGAATGCCAAATCAGGTGTTGAGAAAATCTTGAATATGACGAACGTTTACACATTTCACACCATCATCCTAATGCGTAACATAATTACGTTTCAAAATGCTGAGCAACAGCCCTACACCTCAAGCTTTGCAGCCCTCTGTATCACAAAAATCACACACTGAGCCCAGTGAACCTTTGCTTTTTAAAATTATCTAACATGGGAAAGGATATATTTTGAATAGCAACATTCAGCAAAAACATTGAGCTATGATTTTGGGCCATATCGTCCAGCCCTAACGCAGAGTGGAGACAAACTTTTGCTCTATTGCTAAATGAAAAGTTTAATTCACAAAAAATACTTATGTTCCTCTTTATATCTGATTTTGTTGTATTTTTACTCTCTTCGTATTGTGACTGGTTTGCTGTCTTTGCCGAGTCTCCCTTTAAAAGATATCTTCATCTTAAGGGAGTTTCTTGTTGAAAGAGTTTAATCACTCAGAATATGAAACCATTCGTTTACCTTTGGAAAAGAGTAGTCATCTGCCGCATCATGTCGACCTTTAGTCACCATACGTATAATACTCGTCAGATTGTTGCATTCAACCAAATACAACATAAATATGATCTATATAAAGCAGCAGAGGCCGCTACGTGTGTGCAGTGTTTTCCCCACCCCTGTCTTAACCACTGCTAAATGCAGCCTTTCAGACACCCTGGGGTGCGCCTCCGCGTTTCCTCTCCCTGTAAGATTGAGTAAGTCTCTGATAAAGCCTGTATCACTTCTGCTGATTGCCACGGGCTCTTTTCGGGGGACACGAGCCGCAGTTTGATACGGGAGGGGCCAGCAGCTCCAGGCGAAGGACCCCACACTGCAAAAAAGTGTTACGGACCAACCCAAAAACAGTTTTATTGGTGACACGGTGTTGAATTAAGAGATTTTGTTCAGAGATTTTTAACTCTAGTTCAGGGGGAAAGATTCTGAGGGCCCATGACTGACGGAGGCCCCCAAAATATTGTTTAATCAGTATTTTTAACATGTAAGTTAATTAACTTTCTGCCATATAAAGCTCTGTTTCTCCTTCATTTGAACAAAAAACAGGAAACTTCTGGTTTTAAACTGCAAAATCAAGCTTCTGTAACAAGGCAAATGCCTGAATGATAACATTTATTAAAAAAGAGGTCTCTTAGAATATTAATTAGTTTTTCATGCATTTATTATACAAAATGGCATGTTACAATATTTTGTATTGTGTCTTTATAAATAAATAAATACAGGTTATAGAGCAAGACCAACATAAAATTTGCAACAGTTTAGCATCTTTTACAGGATTACAATGTCAAGATTTCATGAAGACTAATGAAATGATAAATAAAAACATTTCTAGTGCTCAGATTGGCCCAAATGCCAGAAAGTTCTGTAGTACAGTTTGATTATCTAATTTTAGATAAAGAGTGTTTTCTCCAGCTTGGAACTTGTCGATGCCTTTAAGCAGAATAAACTGTCTGCTGTAATTCTAAGTGATATTTAGTATTTGTCGTTTTGATTTACAGATGCTCACCTTGAGAAAGCGCATAAAGCAGGTTGGAGATAGGGCTCAGCAGGGGTGCTGCTACATTTTTGGCTCCATGAAGGACATCACTGTAGGCTCCTCCACAACCAAAATCAGCTTTTAAAAAACGGAGTTTATGTCACTGTGTGTAAAAAGATCAACTCGTGTGCGCCACAGCTATGTATGTCCTTCCCCCTCATGCACAGACTCCTCATTTACTTCAGTGGTTAATGAATCAAACTGTAATGTGAACATTAACGAAATTTCCTTTTAATCTGTTTGTAGCACAAAAGTTAGTTACATTATTTAATTTATGCAACAGAAGGAAAAGACAGACTGAAAGAGGTGATTTTACCAGAATGATATGAGGAATATTTATGTTTAAAGAAGAAAGTTTTTGTGGCATCTGCTCCGATCAACTTGATGAGACTTTTAGAGCTTTTGGAAAAACTGGAAAAAAAGAGGTCTAATATCCTGGGGAGAGATGATTAGGCCAACATTTTACTCACTGACTTTAACACAAACTGCCGGATGATTTTTTTTTTGCAGCGGAGGATCCACCGGCCTGACACCTGTCCGCGCAACACCTGGCAGACGGGACGGGCCGTGCTGCGCATGCTCTGTTCGTCAGGTCGAAATCTGTAAAAGCAGTTGGAGGTGGGACTCGGCAGCAGATCAATCTTTGCAGGGTTCAGTCAGTGCGCACAGCTCTCTGCTCTCCTCCTCCAGCAGCGGGGCTCTCTCCAGTGACTCTTCTGCTCCCTCAGCGCTCAGAGATGCCTCGATCCTTCATGGTGAAGAGTAAAAAGGCGCACAGCTACCACCAACCCCGGAGTTTAGAGGATGACTACAGCAGGCTGGACTCCATACTGGCGCACATTTGCTCGGGTTTGTTCCTTTAATGTCTTCCTTGTTAAGAATGTTAATCATGTGTCCTTTTATTTCCTCACTTTTTAGCATTTTCTCCTCTGTGATACCACTTGCTTTGGTTGTTGGTTCTTATTTCGATGTATGGTTTTATTTGATTTATTAATCCGTGAATATCTTCATATTTGTTACTGCTATGTTGTGTATAAGAGCAGCTCTAATGACAGAAGTTCCTCTCCAGAAAAATAAAACACACTGTGATGCTCTAAGCTGTGCGTAAAATACGTTTTTGGTCCATTTAAAAACTTTTACACATGCCAGGCATTTTGACGTGATTATAATGTATTTTTAAGAGCAATTATCTTGGGGGGAAATAAATTCAAATACGGACTTTGCTGTTGTTTGTTTTTATTTTATAAAATAAGCCTAAGCTGAATTATTTTAAAGCCTGTCGTTGTCATTGTTACTGAAGTTACCTTAAACCCCAAATTAAATAACTTTTAAAATGTTTTCAGAGCTGTGCTTTTCACAATAATCACCACCAGAGTCCCCGACTAATTGCCATTATTTTTACCCAAACTTGATTTTTCACTGTTGTCCTAATATTTGAGCTCGTGTGCGTTTACTTCTGAGTTTCGGTCGTTCCTCGCAGCCTTCTTCCTCCAAACATCCACCGCTTGTCGTAGCTTTCTTTGTAGATACACATATATTTTCTGTACATTAATGCGTACACTGGGTTTTCTTTATTATCCTATATACGTTTGGCACTTTTGCTATGTTTTTGGCGACTGACAACTTTCCATAAAATAATATTTCTTGACTTTTTCAATGCATTTAGAGATGGGACTTTAATTTTCTCTCGGCTCTACCTTTGCGTAAACGACAAATCATATGATTGATGCAGCTGAATTTGAGATCACGTTTACTTCAAAACGGTTTATAATAAATACAGTAAGATATTTTGCTGTATGTTTTTGTTTTGCAACACAAAGAATCACTTTTGTTCTGAAAGTTCGCCTGTAAGACGCGCTTCTGTCACAGCATCATTTGCAGAGTTTAAATCATCCAGAAGTTGCTGGTGGACTCATCTGAACACAGACGGAAACGTTCCCCTCACTCTCCTCTCCTGCTCCTGTTGTTCTCTCAGAGGTGGATAAACTCCCGGAGGACGCAGACAGTTCCGTGGACAGGTTTGGTCTGTGTCCAGACTCTCCTCTACCCGAACCTGCTGATTTCTCTCCCAAGTCTCCTCTCAGCTGTGCAGACAGTCTGTGCGCTCCATCCTCAGACTATGAAGACTTCTGGAGGCCTCCGTCTCCATCTGCATCACCAGGTACGCACTCAGGAACACGACACGGATGATCCTGTACAGAAAAACATAAAGGGCCAATGAGGAAGAGTGAAGGCGACTGGATTAAAAAACACGCAGATATAAGAATGAAAGTCATACTGCACTTTCATGAGGAAACCTTAAAACGCAGATGCATGATTTCTTTCTGCACACATTTTAACTTTGATTAAACGATTTTTACATGCAAATGTTCTTAAATTTTAAACATTAAGACACTGTGAAAAACAGCAAACAAACACGTGTGACTAAACATCAACAGGAGGTTCAAAACGCTTTAAATGGCATCAGATTAGGAAGGGATTGTCCCAGATTTCCTCCCTCTTAAAGCACCTCCATGTCTTCACCTGTCATTTTATTTATGTTGAAATTAACCCTTTAAGGCCCAAGACCGTAGATTATAAAATTCTTATTGTTTGGAGATTAAATTTTCATTTCACTTTCTGCTAAAATCCTACAAAAATCAAAATGCCCATAAATTCAACATATAGATTTTTCATAGCTCATTTGATACATTAGGTGTTTTGGCAACTGATAATCCATTTGAGGTCATTTTTATCCTTTATCTGATTGTATTCAGATTTTTTTTTGTAATTTGTTGATCATATTGAGTAGGTCGATGTATTATAAAAGTATGTATCAAATATGATACAATTGGCATTATAGGGTTAAAATTAAAAAATATATATCTTTATATTAGTGTGAACAAATGGTACAAGTTGTAATTTTTTTTTTCTTTTTAGAAGAAATAAAATAGATTCTCAACAACAGTGAGAACATTTAAAAAGACAAACACTAAACTTAGGTTACAGAAGATAGAGAAGAGAGCGGGAAGAAAGAAACCATGAACAGGGAACAGCATTTGATAGAAAGAGTAACACACCACTGCATCTGAGGGGCCACATTAATGTTCTCCATATAAGGGCCACTTTAAAATGACATATACTAATGTTGTAATGTTAATTAATGAAAACACATAGCATTTTTAAAACAAAACCACATTCGTATTTAAAGATAAACTACAAATATTAATTTAAATTAAGATAGAATTCAAGCTAGTTTAATAAGCATTTTCCACTGTATTGAACATAAATAGTTTTCCTTTTCTAAAAATAATACTATGATGTCTTCTTTCTGTCAAACACAGATATTCAGACATGCCTATACAAGATTTTAAAGAATCAAGACCTAAACTACAGCTAATTTCTTGCCATCAGTTACTTTTATTCCAATAAATAAAGACCACTATGTGTTATGGTTGATAACATTTTCATGGTAGATTTTTTTCTTTTGTATCTTGATTTAATTTTATTCATCTCAGACTTTATAACAAGGTCAAAACAAAAATATTAATATCAAACCACTGCACATGTCCATCAAATAGACTGAAACTTTTATAAATAGACACAACTGTCAACACATTAAACCAGTTTGAGAAGGGACAGAATGAGGCAGAGTGCTGCCCCTTCTTCATATTGACAATTTATTGATGGTTGAAATCAGCTTGATAGAGGAGGAGGGCCATATTTGGTTCCCCGGCCACAGCTTGCCCATTGCTGCTCTAAGTGTGTAATAATATTAAGTTGTTCCAATGAACCAAAGACAGAAAAACTGCAAATCTGAACATTATTCTGATGTTTAATGGCACGTAAAGCAAAATTGAGGCAAACCATTTTTAGCATTTTCAGTGAGTCCAGACCCCTTTTCTATGGTCGAGACTGCAGCCACATCACACATTAATCATAAAATCACACATTTGTTGTTCTGAGCTTATATTGTTAAGTGAGTGCTTTGTTGTATCTGTTTTAATTCAGTACATGAAAATATACAGTTTTGGGGGAAAGTGATTTTTAGGGTCTAATTCCCAAAATAATTTCCAGGAAAAATTCAGATACAAGATTGGTAAGAGGTGCAGGAACTTTGTCTTGACTTGGGGCCTTTGATAGGTTTTGTTAGAAGTTTTTCTCTCCATTGAGTGTTGCAGTGTTGCAGTCGTATTTCAGTATTTACACAGGTTTGTGTATACTGTCGTGATGCCCTCATGAATGAGCAAGACTGTAGTATTATCTCATTTATTTTCATAGAGCCTATTAAAGGGAAGGGGCTCATTATTAGAGTTGTTCATTTCTTTTGTTAATCATTATTATATATTTTTTTTTAAGTTTAAACTGAAAATAAACCTTTCAAAGAAACATTATTGAAATTGTGCCCATCCTGTGCTATGGCTCTGACGACACCTCCAGGCAACAACATCAACATAAAGCTGTGACCTTATCTTTGAACAGAGGGTCGTGTAAAATCCCTCCCTTGATTCTGTCCTCCTTTTTTTTTTTTTGATTATTTAGGACATCATGACCTTACTTTCATGGGGAGACAATGATCTCTACAAATAAGACTAAGCATTTAGCAGCTATCTGAAAGCTACTTTTGTGAAATAACAACAAAGACAACAAGTTGTTTTCCTCTGTATTGAAATGTGAACAAGAAAAAAATATCCAGACTTTTTTCGTTCCCCTGTTGTTCACAGGCCTTGATGTCTTCTAAACACCTTGGAACTTGCCACAGATTGGCTATTTCTGTTACCAGGAGGGCTGTGTTTTCTTATTTTCTCTGCCAAAAGGCCATATTTGGACAAATCACTCTCTCAGTTAGATATTTAGATCAGTAATGACTGCTAGTAATAATAACAATAATAATATCTTTCGCTAGAACTTATCAAACCAGTATATATATTTCTTTACTCTAACACAAATAAATCTAATAAGCTAAATATATTCTAAATGCTGACCTTGCGCAGAAGCTGGATCTGCCTGCTTCAGTGTCTGTATCAGACAGATCCATCACGCTGGGCGGGAGATACAAGCATGGACAGCAGGAGTTGATGCAGGAAGAGCTTAGCATAGATGCTAACAGCTTCAGTAGCAGTTTTATTAGATCTGGACTGCATTTTTTTATTAAGGGAAAAACAAATAACAACACTACAAACTTCTATAAAGTAAGGGTATTTTATCTCCACTTACACGTTTGGACAGTTTGTTTTACGAAGTGGCTCACGCCCCCCTGCCCTGTGGTGCAGCAGGTCTGTTTCAGAAGCGTTAAGTTCTTGATAGATATGTTGGATATCTTTGAGCCAGGCCTACAATAAAGTAGATTTTTTTTTTAATTTTACTTTTTAATTTCTCAACAGTATCATCATATTTGAATTCTCTGAGGACACATCGCATGACTCCAAACTCCCCCATCATCACCCCAATTTAGCCGTGTCACTGATTTCATTAATCTTTCATCTGCCCCTCCTCTGCAGTTGATTCAGAGAAATCCCTCTCCCCTCTGGTGGATGAGACTGAGCACTTCAACGTTCCCTTCAGACCGTACGCCTGGAGCAGCTACCCGGGGTCTGGAATGAGGCCCTTGCTGCAGCAGAGCCTCCATCCCAGCATGGAGGTAGACAGGGGCCCGGGGTCCATGTCCTTTTATGGGGACAGAAGCACCCACCCGGTCATGGACTCATACCGCAGTCTGGGTGAAGATGCTTATGGGGACTATAGGAGACATGCTGCTGCTCTGCTGTTTCCTGACCGAGGCCTGCACGGGAAAACTCACAGCACGAAGGCCCCGTCTGACCTGCTGTGCTCCAGTCTGATCCTCAACGGGGCCTACAAGTGTGTCAAATGCAGCAAGGTGAGGATGAGACATCAGATTCCTTTGGTTTGAGGTGTGAGCTGTGACCAAATCACATCCTGTTTGCTATGACAATACATGATATAAATGTTGATTTCTTTAAAAATAGAAAATATCACAACACCAGAATTATAAGCTTTGACAAGTGTTTTTACTGTTCTTTTATTAAGACAAAAAAGGTATGGTTACCTTGACATGTTTCGACGTTACTCTGCCGTCTTCTTCAGAAACTGTCATACTGACAGCTTTTTTTTTTGACAGTTCTTTTGTTTAATAAAAGAACAGTAAAAACACTTATGATCTAAGAAGACAAGATTAATCTAATCAGTGACTATAAGCTTTGGTGTTAATGTATTTATTTTCAAATGACTCTAATACCTTTTTTATTTTTTATTCTTAATCATGTTGCATAAGCATGATGGATGTTTCCTAAAGTCCACATGAGCAGCACAAAGTTCAATATGATGGCTCTGACAGATGGTTTTTAAATAATGAGACTGTGCCTATGAGGAGCAAACCACATGGTTGTCAGCCACACTGAGTGTTAAATATTAAAGGTTGTGTATTCACGCTTTACTGCTGTAAGTTTGTAACAAGTAACGTCATTAGCACGTGTTTTTGCTAAGTTCTGACTCCTGAGCAAATTAAATAAAACAAAAGCAGGTTTATAGAGACACTTTTGAACAGATCGGACCATTTCGGCTCTTCATTTTAAACAATTTATTCAATTTGTTGAATGTTTTCATGTTTTTTTTACATGCATGGACAGCCTGGACATCCTGTCTGTCTTCACCAAATCTTTTGTACCATTCAAACAGGTCACATGACATGTAGTCTTACTCATATACAGCTCAGTTAGTGAATGAAGATTTGGCTGCTGGTAATTTTACCAAAAGTTTCCCTTCAGTGCGTCAAATTTCAATGCTAATCAAATCGCTTTAGCAAAACATGTGCACTTCGGTCAGAAGTGTGGTGAACGAAAGATGTCACTTATTGTGAAACTACAGCAGTTGTGCGTTTACACAAACTTTAATATAAAACACTCAATGTGACTGTGAACCACATGGTTTTATAAGAGCAGCCTCATTATTTAACAGCCATATCTCTGATGTAATACGCTGAGCTGCAGCCACAAACCTAAAGCTTTTGTAGCATCAAAACATTCATTTAAGATTCAATTCTATGTGTTTTTTAGGTTATTTATCTGGAAGAAATACATATAACCAGTACTAAGGTGAAGTATACAGAAATACACATTTTGGTTCATGTTGCCCAGTCCTAGGTCACACACGCGTGACCTTTTCTTTGTAAAGGTGCAGGCCAAGCCATTAGCAAAACTCAGTGACACCAAAAATCACAATACTAAATGTGTTCAGAATCCAGTGATGATTTTTAGCTATGGTCAAAAATGTAATTCAAAGCAGGGATAGAATAAAAACAGAGTAAAACAAATACTTCTAAAGAATGCTGTATATTTTTTAATATAATTATAAAAGCATAATAAGCATCTTTTCCATATTTGCTGTGTTAAAATCAAAATATTCTGTATACTTTATCATAAACCTGCAGCCCACAGTGCATGACAAAATCACTAACATGAAGGTTGATTATTCTAAATGACCTTCTTCAAAAAGCCCCTTCATATCACCTTGTCCAGCCACTGATGAATAGACTTAAACACCAGAGCTTCTTATTTACAAAGTGATTTCAGGTTTTCTCCCCTCAAACCTTTTGACCTTCATCAGTCTGAAGAGTTCAGGATCTTTTCATCTTCAGTCCCAGACTCAGATATGAAGAGGACGTTGAATGATTTGAATACTGAGGCATCTGGCTGCAGATGTTTTGACAGATGTTTTTTTTTCTTTTTATAGTCCAGCTTGTCAATTAACTGTTAGATGTTGTTTTTAATTGGACTTTAGTTTATGTGTCATGTGTATATGTATGTATATCTGCAGATCATGGCCAGGACTTTTAATCTCAATGACTTTTTCCCTGGTTAAATAACTGGGAAAAATGCTAATTTAACTTAAGTCACATCATTTGACAAATGTATCAAAGTGAAGTTATAGCCAAATCCCATGATTCATTAGACCATAATCATAATTGAATAGAAGCTTTCTGATAATATTAAATGGATTATTCTCATCAGGGATGTGAGAATGATTGCATACAAAGCCTGTTCCCAGATGGTTATTTGTATAATCTCCACTATATTATTTGCCCCTTTATTCTTCCTATACACTTCAGTCTTTAATAATCAAAAATCTACCTTGTTAATTCGTGGATATAATAATATCATAACTTAAGACAGATAATTTATTTCAAATCAAAACTTTCAATAATCTCCTAATAGCCTATCTAATGATCTAAATTTGGCTTGCAGGTATTTTCCACCCCGCACGGTTTGGAGGTCCACGTCCGCAGATCACACAGCGGGACGAGACCGTATGCGTGTGAAATCTGCGGTAAAACCTTCGGACACGCAGTCAGTTTGGAGCAGCACAAAGCCGTGCACTCACAGGTAACCTCTTTTAGACGAAGAAGGAGCGTGTCCGGATTTCACACCTCTTCTCGAGGGTTTATACCTTCTCGTCTTTCTTTCAAAGCCTGCAGTTCTGTCACCTCTTAACCCGCCTCCTCTGCTCACGTTTCAGGAAAGAAGCTTCGACTGCAAAATCTGCGGTAAAAGCTTCAAGAGGTCATCAACTCTGTCGACGCATCTGCTCATCCACTCCGACACCCGGCCGTACCCGTGCCAATACTGCGGGAAGAGGTTCCACCAGAAGTCTGACATGAAGAAACACACCTTCATCCACACTGGTGAGGAGAAAACAAGCGAGAGCTTCCTTTGTTCAGATCATAACACCCCAAAAAATCTCCCAGAAGTTAAATTTACGTCGAATATTGCTGCCTAGACTTCCCGCAGAGTAAAGCGGTCTGTGCGGCTGTTGCGTAAAAGTTCAAAACCGCACACAAAAGATTTGCACACCAAGCTTTACAAGTCAAAGAAAACAGCACTTCATCGTGGACTGCTTGTAATTACATTTTTGCTCACTTCCTGCTGAACGGATCTGATCTTTGTTTTGTTTATAAAGGCCCGTGCGTGTTCGTTATTAGCACCCACTCAGGGATACGCATGCCTTTATTCATTTTGTCTCGCATTAAAAAAAAAACAATCAAAAATCAACATTTGATTTGACTTTGATTTGTCTAAGACAATCACAAGCATAAAAGAAACAGAATGTTATATAGGCCTAGAGAAAAAATAGCATGAGACAGCACAAGATGGAGAGGCCCCCCTCCACCCCTATCTAACATGAAATAGTCTTGCACCAGGGAAGGACACTGGCGGCTTGAGGTCCAAATATGGCCTCCTCTCAGAGGCACTATACCAAGGACTGTGAGCCCCATTAAAAAAAAAACACATCTGCCACCACAAACACTGCCCAAACCATGCAGCACTGCTTACACCATGGCTTACAAGCTGCAGCCTGCAACACCAAACATGGCAGCACCATGAATAAGGAACACAGGGCACTGCTGTCATGTGTAAACCTACATTATACAGAATTTACCTACATTTCAGAATGACAAGATTAAAAGATTGGATGCTAATTTATAGGGATGTGCTATATTATTAGTATGATATAAGTATCTGCAGATAATTAGTTTAATATAGGTATTTCCCACTGATATTTTAGCCTTATGTGTTTTAAATGGGGGTACAAACAGGGCAGGTTTTAAGTCAGCAGCTATATAAATCAGTGTTCCAAATTTATAGAGCATCGATAGCTTGATTTTATTGATACTGTCAAAGATACATTTCACATATGATTGTAGACGTGATCTAAAAAAGAAGACTACATACAGGCATTTCTATATTTCAATATCAGTATCGACCAAATACAAATAATGTCAATACTACTTTCAGTGAATTTAAAAAGGTTTGGTGAATTACTCCGATTCTCTTAAAAATAATTATGAATTCTAAAAGAAGTATTTGTATTTGCCACTTTTATGAGATGTTAGTAACTATTCTTCATTTTCTTCTTCTTCTTCTCATCATTATTATTATTATCAATATTATTATTAATTATGATCTTGTTGAGAGAATCTAATGATTCCTAACAAAGTGGCCCTCTGGTAGTGAGGATGGAGGAAATGGTTGACAAAGTAAAATGTTCTAATTTAATTGAATGTGTGTTGTGTGTTTTTCCAGGTGAGAAGCCACATAAATGTCAAGTGTGCGGGAAAGCGTTCAGTCAGAGCTCCAACCTGATCACACACAGCAGGAAGCACACGGGCTACAAACCCTTCGGCTGCGATCTCTGTGGGAAAGGCTTTCAGAGGAAAGTGGACCTGAGAAGACACAAAGAGACACAACACGGAATCAAATGAAGCAAATGAACCTCTGCACAAACCCTGTTATGACTTTTATGTGATTTTAAAGTATTATTCCTGAAACGAGCTTGCTCAGAGTAAAGGAATGTTTCATACCTGTAAGCTCAAAGACTTTTCAGGATCAAGACTCAGTTTGATCCACACTGTAAAAACCAAGTGTTAAAGTGAATTTTATATCTGAATATATGTATAACTATTTATTTATTTTAATAAGGAAAACCACATTGTTTAAAAAAAATCTAACAGACATTCTGAAGACAAGACATTTAAACACTAAATATTTTTCTGACTGCTCCAGAACGGGTCAGGACCCAGAGTTTGTTTCAGTGAGTTGCAAATGTTTACAAAAACAATTAGGGAACAAGACTTTAGAAACAGAGAGCCAAACCAGACAAGCATCAGTAAACTTTATCCAAATCCCTTTTGCAGAATAATCAAGTATATTTGGATCACTTTCTTCAGATATCTCATAATTTCTGTTGTTGTCTTACCAAAGCTGGTCCCCACATGGCACTTTTCATGTCTTGAGATTTCTGAAGAACCAAACTTTTAGAGAAATCACTGAAAACAGAATCAATTGAATGTGTTCATGAATGTCTCCCAAGAAACATGTCCAAGGACCTTAACACAAAAATGCTCTGCCTGTTCCATCTTCTGTTTGTCCTTCTAAAGTCCCTTCTGCAACATTTTATTAAAGAATTTGTTTGGTTGGAAACTTTTGGGAAGTTTGGTTGTGTTTTTCTTTAAGGAGGTGCTGGTTTGTCCCAAGTCTGTGCAAGTTAAGAAAATCTCCAGATTAAAAGCAGAAAATAAAATGCACGATAAAACACATTCATCATGTTTCTGTCTTACAAAAAGAATTTTACTAATTCAGTTTTACACCCTAAAATTATGTGTTGATCCTCTTACCATGTAATTATCAAGTGGCACAATTATTTGCCATCAAAGACCCTGATCAGCAGTAAAGCTTCAAATCAACAGTAAATCTTTAAAGCAACAGGTAAGCAACAATAAAGCTATAAGATCATGGTAAAGCTTTAAGCTAAAACTTAATCAAAAGTAAAGCTTTAAAGTGACAGTAATGCCCTAAATCAACAGTAAATGTGTTAAGGGACAGAAAAGCTTTGAATCAAAAGTAAAACTTTAAACAGTAAAGCTATAAATTGATAGAAAAGCATTCAATCAACTGTAAATATATTATGGACAGTAAAGCTCTTACCTTGCAGTGCAGATGGACCTGCCAGATTTATTATCTGAAATTACTGAAATCCATCTTGCTCAGGCTGCCTTCCAGTTGCTGTTTGGACCTGTGACTCCCAACTTCATACCGCTACAGACATTCTTCCATTGCAATAAACTATATACATGTTGGGATGTATATAGGGGTCATTTCATACACTTAATGTGTACAATGGAAACAATATTTAATCCTCCCCAACAGAGTATTTCTTATCGGGGCAGCCTTTATGCAAAGCTGTGTTACATCTAACAAGGAATTCTGAGTAGGTTGAACACCATCAAGTTCACAGTTGTTAATTCACAGGTTTGGCCATTATAGTGCCGCCCTCTTTTAGCCAGTAAATCATGGTTTTGGGAGGCTTGGAAAGCACCCTAAGTCTAATCTTAATCTTAGAGAGAAAAAGAAAGAATACTACGAGGAACAAATACAAAATAATGTGAATCACAGCAAGGAACTGTGGAATATCATAAACGGTGTGATCAAAAACAAAAAACCTGTTAAAAGTTATCCACTTAACCTTAAAGACAATGCAGATAACCTAGTAAATAAGTTCAACGAATTCTTTGCAGAGGTGGGGCCAAATCTCGCCAAGCAGATCCCACAGAATGACCTTAGCTAGAACCACTTTGATAGGGAGGGGAAATGTAACCGAAACACTATGTTTTTGACTCCAGCAGACGGCACAGAAATAAAACAACTGATTAATAACTGCACTGGAAAAACGTCAAAAGACGTCCATGACATTGACATGAAACTGGTCAAAATGGTACAAGAAGAGATTGTATTTCCTTTGACACATATTTGTAATCTATCGTTTCAGACAGGAAAATTCCCAGATGGGATGAAAGTCACAAAAATAAACCCTTTGCATAAACAAGGTAACAACGAGGAATTCAATAATTACAGGCCAATCTCGATACTACCACAATTCTCCAAAATACTAGAAAAGCTGTTCAGCAGCAGACTAGATAATTTTATTGAAAAATATAATTTGCTATATGATAGTCAATATGGGTTCAGAAAAAATCATTCCACAGCATTAGCGATAATGGAAGCTGTAGAAATAATCACTGACACGATCGAACAAAAATAATTTTCTATTGGAATATTTATTGACCTAAAGAAAGCATTTGATACATTGATCACAATATACTTTATTATAAACTAGAAAAGCTGGGCGTAAGGGGTATAGCGCTGGACTGGCTCAGGAGCTACCTCAATGGCAGATACCAATACGTCCAAGTAGCAGGAAAAAAATCAAGGTGCCTCAACACTATTTGCGGTGTCCCACAGGAGTCCGTATTGGGTCCGAAGTTATTTACTCTTTCTATGAATGATATATGTAAGGTATTCGAAAATATTAAATTCATACTATTTGCAGATGACACGAGTCTTTTCTGCTCGGGAGACAATCTGAAGGAGCTGATCACCATAACAAACGAAGCGCTAAACAAGCTACAAATATGGTTTAATATAAACAGATTATCTCTGAACCTGGACAAGACAAAATTATGTTATTTGGCAACAAAAACAGTGACTGTGATGCTAATGTAAATATAAACGGCACTAAGATACAAAGGGTTAATGAATTCAAATTTCTGGGAGTAATTATTGATGATAAGCCAAACTGGAAACCTCACATATCTTATACGCAAAAAAAATTAGCTAAGAGTGTGTCAATACTGTGTAAGGCACAAAAACTGCTGAATCAGAAAACACTTCTCACAGTTTACTGGGCTCTGGTGGCACCACACATACAATACTGCAGTGAGATCTGGGGAAACACTTACAAAACGAACACTAAAAGCATATTAACACTACAGAAAAAAGCAGTAAGAATTATTCACCACGCAAGCTATAGAGCACACACAAATCAGCTGTTTATTAAAGATCCTGAAACTATATGACCTAATAAAATATAGGACTGTGCAGGTACTGTACAAAGCTGCACACGGTCAGCTACCGAGGAACCTACAAACAAGGTTCATAAAAAGAGAGACGAAACAGAACTTAAGAGGGGAAATGATTTTTAAAAAAAGAAAAGTAAGAACCACATTGAAAGCCATGACTATCACAGTTAATGGAGTCAATCAATGGAACAGCTTACAAGGAGAAACCAGGTGCAGCGGTACCATGAACATATTTTTTTTATTTATTTTTTTTACCATGAACATATTTAAGAAAAAAATTGTCAAAATGACCTTTGACGGATATGAAGATGATAATATCTAAGTGTGTATCATTTAAAAATTGTCAAGACCTGAAGGATGCTGAAACGTAAACATGTGGGTTTGTTTGGTCTGTAAGACAGCAGGAAAGACCAAATGTACCAAAACAATGAATGAAGAACCAATATTTCGACCATGATGAAATATTGGTGAAACTAATGAGTTTTTGGACGATTAATGCAGTTTTAGGAGCGGCGCTGTACATGCCCTGTGTGCTACCATTATACGGATGTCCGCCGCTCGATTTTGGATCTAAATATCTCCTGAAGCACTGTTTGGATCAGGAAAGCCTTCTGGGTGAGTATATTGTTCTACTTCATTCTATAAACAATGTGAAAGCTGTAGACACTGAACTTATCCTTTAACTTCATATGTGAGTCACAGCAGGTGAGCAAATACTTTTGGTAATATAGTGTATATCTGAGTGGTATACTTTAACGTAAGACGATAGTCTAAGGACTGAAACATAGTTTAAGCTAACGGCTAAGAACAGGACTAGCTGCTCAGTCATACTGTGACTTCATATGATTGATATAATGAAATATTGTCCAATCGCCAGCTGCAGTTGTTTTTGAAGGCTCTGCCTCTGAAACAATTTTCTATGGGCTCTTCTCCAGATGGGGTGATAAAATATATTTCCATAGCAGATGCATGGAAGTGTATGTGTGGTGTATCAGCTGAGTAAAGCTCTAAATCAACAGTAAAGCTTTCAGTCAACTGTAATCAGCAGAAAAGCTCTTAATCGAGATCAGAGCTTCAAACTGATAATAAAGCTTAACATCCACAGTAAAACTAAAAGTAGACAGTAAAGTTCTCAACTGAGATGAAGCTATAAATCAACAATAAGGCTTTGAAATAAAATTATAGCTCTACATCAAGATTAAAGTTTTAAATTGACATTAAAGCTCTCTAGTAACATTGAAGCTCTAAATCAATATTTAAGCTCTCAAGATTTAAACACGGCATTAAAAGTAAAGTACTAAATAGAAACTCAAGCTGTAAATCAAGAACAAAGCTTTAAATCAAGAGTTAAGTTTTTTATTTAAATTAAAGCTTTAAATTGACAGTAAATCTCCAAACTGACAGTAAAGCTTGAAATCCACAGTAAAACTTTAAATCGTCAGTAAAGTTCTAAACCTAGATTAAAGTTTTAAATCAAATTTAAAGCTGTGTATCAACAGAGAAGCTGTAGATTTGCAGTAAAGCTCTAAATCAGGGCCTCTTCACAGGACAGAGGGTTTTTGTTTACAGTTGGTGGACATGCTGGCAAAACAGTCTCCCCACTCCCTGTGATTTGATCTACAGGAGGATTCTTACTCAGTCAGACAATATTTTTACTTTTACCTTTTTTGCTCATATACTGTCATCATGGACTTGATAGAAAAATATTATCAGGTTTAATTTATTTTCGGGTCAGTTTTCTGTTCTAATCTGTAATAAAATGAGATGAGATGACTTTTTGGTAAATATCACTGGATCCTGGAGACTGAATGAAGTCAAGAAAGATTAGTTTACAATTTAAACATTTTTAGCCATCATATAAAGCCGAAGTACCCCAAGCTAAGTATGTGCTGGGAAGGTAGTATAAAATACTATCACACCTTTGAACTTGAGAGGCTTTACTTAGGTTACATTACATACGTAAAAAGGAGTGAAACAGAAATGCTACAGGCTCTTCTGACACCAAGGAAGAAATTTTACTCAGTGGTTAGGGCCATGACCATTCACATTAGAAGAATGGCAGGGGATAAAACCTAACATTTTCAAAATGGAGAAGTTTACATACTCCATTATAAGAAGAGATTAATAGAACTAAATTGGAATAAATTAATTGTATTAAGTATTACCCTGCATGCACATTTTGTACAAGTCCATCGGATCACTCGTGCTCTTTCTTCCCACAAAAGAGTACATGTCATAAGGATGAGCTCCCAGACTTCTTGAGTTCTTATTTTCATTGTAAACAGTTAATACATGTACAGTTGATGCTATTTACAGGGGCAAAATTTACTGAAGAAGGTTAACAGCACGGGTACATTAAGTACCCCGCTGGCCTTTGGATTTGTGAAAAAAAACTTTGACAGATATAATAATATAAAAATTGATGTTCACTTTTAGACATGTTGGACTTAAAAGACTATCAGAACTGAGTGGACTCACATGTAACATGAAACATATCCTGTCCACTGTTAACCACACACACACACACACACAAACACATGTGCACACACACACACACACAAAGTATTAACAGTAATAAATTAAATCGATAGAGAGTTGGCAGGAATGAACCAAAAAACACAGGGTTGAGTTAGCATTTAGCATTGCCAGGTTATCAACCCTCAAGAGATCATGGGACTTAAGATACTGATTTTGGATAAATGCCAGAAATAAGGTTTGAGGTGGAAGCACACTCATGAGCTTTTAATGTTCTATGGGAATTAGTCAAATGATTCTCGTGCTGCCAATTTTTTAATCTTAAAGTGTTGTGTGTTTGAAATGACAATTGCTAACTAGCTGCCAACAAGGACAACAAAATGTCTGGTGACCCGAGGACAAGTATGTTTGATTGTTTTTTAACAGCCATGAGGACCAACTTGATCAGGTAACAAGATTTGCTGAACTGTCATGTTGTAGTTTCATAGTAGCCTGTTAATAGCTTTTCACTTTTGCTGAATATGTTTACGCTTAAGAAACAGAAAAGTTAAGATTAGCAAAAAGAGCAGAACAATTAAGTCTCATATATTTTCCACTACAGAGCTTATTATCAGCCATGATTCAATACAGAGAGAAAACACAGAGCTTGCAACAGAGGGAACCAGCACAATGCCTACAAAAGTACATCAACCCTGTGCCACTTTATTTTATTTATCCAGAGGTTAAACCAGGTTTGACTCCTCTTAACCTCTCTATCTAAATGTGAAACACCAAACCCGTCCCTCTGAGGATCACAGCTGCTCTATGTGTCTAACAGTTTCCTGCCAAAACTCAGCTTTGTTTTGTTTTTCAGAATAACAGCCATGTGGGTGAAAACACTCCTGGTTAACGGTTAAATCTGCTCAGACTGTTTAGGGTTTAAACACTTTTCTGCAGTGGTCAAAACAAACAGGAGCTTCAGTAGCCTCGGGGCTTTCACAATCACAGCAGGGAGATGCTGAGATGTCCCTCGTCTTTGTTTATGCTGTAGATTTCATTTGCCTAAGCACTTAGAGGGAAAAGAGTCACGTCTAGTTGATAGATAATGATAAAAAAGCAGTTGAAGAATAATTACCAGGTGTTTTTAACTGAGAGAATTTATACCTTATAAAGCCTTGAACAATGCATGGTTCTCATCTGGTTCGCTCTGAAGACTCACCAGCACTTTCCCAAAAAGGTGCTGAAACCGACGTTTATGAGGATAATCAGCTGATTCTTCAGCCAAGATGAAACAAAACAAAATATTGTCACACATTTGTCTTAAAAGAGCATCGCTGGATGGTATGATAGATTGATAGAAACTTTATTAAGACTCAAGATCCATTAACAAAACAATAAATACCAATACAAACAGAGACAAACACAACACAACAGTACATAATACACAGTAATTATAAAATACATCGATACTAGTGTCTCCACCATGGAGACTAGTATTGAATGGAATTAAGCTGGGGATTTGTCAGCAGCCCCAAAATGCAGTTCTGAGAGTCTGTCAATCTGTACAAAAAATTATGAATCAAATTTCTTTCATTGAAAGAGCAAATCTTAGCATTACAAAGAAGTTCACTTGTACTGGTCCACCTGATTTCTTCATTAAAATCCTCAATGCCTTTTATATCTCATCCACAGGGGACAGCATAGAGAGGAGTACAATATGTCCTAAAGAGAGATACTGCATCCTAACACTAATGGAGCACATGGAGAATCTGTGCACCAAAGTGTTAGCGTTAGCATAAAGCACTCGAGTCTGTCTATACAAGTCATCTTTGTCACACATATAATCAGTAATGATGTGCCCAAGATGTTTTGTTCTTAAGACTAAGCTTTTGCCCTGACAGATAAACATTTGGGAAATTGAGGTCCCTATCTCCTTTACATCTACAAATCAGCACAGTACTCTTTTTGGCGTTGAATTGCAAATCATATTTAACCCCACACTCTGAACAAATATTCAGGAGCTGCTGAAACCCAGCTCTGCTAGAGAAAAATCACCAGATCATCTGCATACATGAGATGATTAGTTTCTTTGTTTCCTAACCAGTGTTGGGCAAGTTACTTCAAAATAATTAGTTACATTATAATATTACTGTATTTGAAATGTAAGGCATTACACTATTATAGCATTACTTTTAAGTTACTCTCGTCTAAATAACAGGAAAAATGGATTTGGCATTCGAAATGTAGCTCATTACGCTCAAAAAGCTCATTAGACATCCAGTGGAAGGTGATGTGGTGGCTATCTGAGTTCGGCTGAAAGCTAAAAACAGTAGAATATAATAAGCACATTGATGGCTCATGGCACAATACAAGAAACAATCATAGCAAAAATAGACCAAATGTAAAATTCAAGTAAATTGTGTTAAAGTTACTGTAACTTTAGGCCTAGCAGAGGAATTTTCTCCTCCGCTGATCTCACAGAGTATTTGCGAATTTGTATTCAAACAAACAAAAAAAAAAAACACCTCTTCATTGCGGGTTAAATTATGCATTGTGAGTAAAATATTACCATTTTTTTGTTTTGTAATGCCTTATATTACTATGTTATAGTAACAAGGAATGCATTGCAGTGATCACATTACTTTTGTGATGCATTACTCCCAACACTGTTCCTACCACTTTTACACCCATTCAGTTTTTGAAATAACTCGTCCATATATAAGTTAAAGAGCACAGGAGCCCCCCTATCTTGCAGGGACAGACTGGGGCACAGCAGTTCATAGTGCCACTGAAAACCTTGCATTTGACCCACTTGTAGGTTAAAACTACTCCCAAAACTATTTTGGCTCAATAATAGGATACAGTAAGATTCCAAATGGTTTTCCTCAACAAAGCCTCTGTGTTTAGATCTACAGTATTTTCTGATACAACGAAAGGCTACACATCCTTCCACCAGCAACTCCCCTCATAAGATCAGGTCAGACTACTGCAGCCATCTATCTCCCCCAGGGACAACGTTTCAGGTTTCTTTACTGGAAATCATATTTAGAAGTGCCGTAAGTCTCAAGTAACTCCACTTAACATTTCAATGTGCTTTAGCTGTAGTGGCATTCAGGACAAACATGCTGTATCTTTATATTTCTATGTGAAAACATGACATGTATGCCATCATTATGACATTTAATTTAGGGTGCACTGACACTAACCCTAAATTTCCTCACAGTCTGCCTAATGTCACGTCCTAACAATGGCAATTGTCCTCACCCACTGGAAGCATGAAGCACAGCGCAAACACTATTTCAATGTTGTCCTCGTCAATGGTCAGAGAACATCAAATAGAATGGGTCTATTGTCATTGTAAAAGCAACCTTAAGTTAAAAAAAATCAACTTTATACTGAATTAACAGTCAAACTTGTGATTATAATGGCACACAGCCATGTCACAACATAAGAGGAAATGCAATATTGCAGGGGTGGGCAACTCTAATTACCAAGAGAGCCACATAAAACCATATTTCCCAGCCTGAGGGCCACATTGTTACAAATTTTCAGAAACTCTCGATAATGAAAAAGAAAGTTTGATAAACAACAAATGAGAATATAAATTTGTCATAAAATTAGAATACCAACATTCATATATAACATAAATACAAGTTATTATGCATAATCAAATGAACATGATACAGAATTCAAGCAAATTTAGGTCATTTACATGGAATTAAAGCCAATGAAACTATTTTCAAATTAATAAAATTATCTGTTTTTCAAAATTTTTAAAGCTCAAATATTTTGCTGTTGCCATTTTTAAATATAGTATTGAGTAATAATTGATATAATGTTTAAGGCTTCATGAAAGAGATTAAGACACAATAAGTCCAAAGTAAGGTTGTAAATAACTTCCATAAGATTATATAGAATTATTTCTATTGGATATCTGAGTTTTCTTCATATTTACAGTTGCTGGTTTTTGGGAGTGAATGGCAGGCCACATTTAGTGATGTGGAGGGCCGCATCTGGCCCCCAGGCCGCCACTTGCCCACCCCTGCAATATTGGGATGTAAAATTAAATATTTTGAGATATTAAAAAAAAAAAGTGTATTTTTGTGCCCCAGTTCAACAACAAATCCAACATCAAACCATCTGTAAACTGTATTTGGTGTTTCTTAAAGTCTTTACCTTGGTCTGCATCTGGATGATCAGATTATTTGTAAAGGTTCATATATCCCCAGATTGCTTTCATTCCTATCCCAGATTTAGACCCTAGAAACAAAAACAGCTAGCATGACAGTAGATGTCAACACTGATGCTGAATAAGTCAATTTATAATGAATAAGGAATACACCGATAAGGCTGTTTGTCAGAGTAGATCACTCTGGACCTGGATGGCTTTCTTCCTCATCAACGTCCTTATTTGATTCTTCCACAGTGTAACAAGAACAAAAGAGAAAAAACAGGAACAATCAGTTAGTTGTCTCCCCTCAACATTGATTGAAATCACTGACTCACAAGGATTTTCTATGCCTCACTTCCTTCAAAATCGTACAACATCCCAGCCTGCGAAAACACTGAATATTTTAAACCCCCGATGAGCCGACTGAAGGAGGACACAGGAAAAGGCGAGCTCATTTTAAAGCACAACTTAATGGAGCTGTGCACCTTTGTGCTGTGCTGCTCAGAGGGAGTCATGTCGCTTACTCTACTCGGTGTAAAAATAAACCCTGTGTTCGTCACATTTCCTCTTTTTAAGATTTCTGCTAAAAAGGTCTCTCTTTGCAGTAAAGCTGCAGTTTATATAACAGATTTTAAAGTGTGACGGACAAAGCTGCCATTTAGATTAAAAAACACACTGTTCAAACTGAGTGATGTTGAATGTGCTCACAGGGGAGTTTCCTCTTGCTGGACTGAATTTGAGTTTTGCATCAAGTGCCTTAAACACTCTGAGGGAGCCTGAAGCCGACAGCCGGACCTCGAGCTCTGTGGATTAAGGGACCACAGGTTATTTCAGTGTAAAGAAAACCCTGCTCACATGAACTTTACTTTTAATTTCAGCCAGGGGTCTGCAACAAAATTTTAGAATATTTAATGGCAATTGAAATGTGTTTTAATAAATGTTTCATTTTTTTTTGTTTGTCCAACACATTTAGTGACTTTCATACATCAAGATTCTCCCCGACCTCTCCTAACGGTGACCAACATCTTAGAACAATTCTAACTTTCCAAATTGCAAAAAAAAAAAAAATCAAAAGAACAAAGAGAAAACATTTAACAAAAAGCCGAACAAACATGTTAATAAAGTTATTTCAGAAACCCCAAAAGGACCAGCATCCACGAGAAATTGACTTGTTATAAGAAAAACAGCTTTTTCCCAAGGTAGGTGATTAAAAAAGCCAACCCTCCGAGAAAAATGAACACATATGGTTTAGTTTGGCAACAAGGAAAAAACATATATGGATGTACGTCGACTTAAAGCTTACATTCATTAGAGGCTTTGTGACATCATTTTTTGTGGCTTACTTCCATGACCCATTAAAAGCAGCTTCAAGGCCTACTCTAAGGCCTCTACCTACGAATTGAGAACCACTGATTCAAGGTCTTTTGATATAGTAATTTAACAAAAGGGGAAACGTCTCTTAGCTTTGTCCAAACTCATTCATCAACCTATGAATGAGCTCTAAAACATCAACTGACCTCATTGGATATATATTCTAAATAAAAGACAACCCTGTAATCTCTATAGTAAACAACAATACAGGGAAATTATCACAATTAAACACCTTACTAGCAGCAAAAAAGGTCTTTTTTTTAATTCAAAGAAAAAACAAATAAGCCTGATGACACCTTCTTACGTGTCGTTGCTCTGCTTGTGTCTTATCCTGCCCATGTATATAACATCCCATTCCTTATCCATAGGGTTCAATATGACGATGGTTCACCCTTTGCTGCCATAACAGCTTCAACTCTTCTGGGAAGGCTGTCCACAAGGTTAAGGAGTGTTTATGGAAATTTTTGATCATCCTTCCAGAAGCACATTTGTGAGGTCACACACTGATGTTGGACAAGAAGGCCTGGCCCTCAGTCTCCGCTCCAATTCATCCCAAAGGTGTTCTATTGGGTGAGGTCAGGTCTCTGTGCAGGCCAGTCAAGTTCATCCACACCAGACTCTGTCATCCATGTCTTTATGGACCTGCTTTGTGCTCTGGTGCACAGTCATGTAAGAAGAGGAAGGGGCCAGCTCCAAACTGTTCCCACAAAGTTGGAAGCATGGAATTGTCCAAAATTGGTGTGCTGAAGCATTCAGAGTTCCTTTGACTGGAACTAAGGGGCCAAGCCCAGCCCAGAAAAGCAGAGCATTGAACTTGTTACAGTTAATGTTTCGCTTCTGTAAGATACACATCAGATAACTCTTGAGCACATTTAGGTCCAGAAATGCAAACAAAACAGAAACCTTGACGTCAGAACTGCACCATTTTTGTCTGACGTTTTATCTTATATGATCCTCAATGAGAGAAGCACCTCGAGCAAAATCTCAGAAAGACTTTTTCAAGCAAAAATCCTGAAACCAGCCATTAGAGCTGACCAGATTTCCTCCAAGGGCATGGGTGGATTTTTTAAAGCATTACCCAACTGCCCGAAGGCTTATCAAATATGAATAGAAGACGGCTCAATCGATTCGAGTGGGCGAGGTAATCAGAGCACTGCAGTCCAAGGGCTCAAATCCAGGCCTGCATTTGGACCAAAAGTTCTTGGACTGGAGGAATATGCACACGTCTGTACACACATGCATGAGCCCACAGGTCTGAATGGATTAATCTCTCCTGACAGACATAGTTGTGCAATTAGAAGATTCAGTGCCTGGGTTTGTGGTTTTAAATGGGTTTAATAATTAAACTGAAATTGAACATGAATAATAAAAGAGAGTTTTAGAAGACACTTTGGTGTTTGATTTTGATTTTTCTACCCTAGACTGTTAAAAGAAGAAACATTTACAAGTCTGACATTGCATTAATACTTTGAATAAGTTGTAAAATAAACTGTGGTCAACATGTGTAGAATGATTTACAAACACAAATATACAGGATTGATCAATATGACAATTTTTTACATAAGCATGATAAAACCCTTGCAAAACACTTTAAAGGAATTTGTATATTTTGACTTGAAATGAACAAAACCAACAATTCAGTTATTTCAACCATAAAAACTTTACTCAGTAAACCAAAATGTTAACACTGTTACTCAGTTTCATTCTGAATAATGTGAAAGAATAACACAATTAATTCAGACGGACTTCATACTATGAATGATACAAGGGAAGGCAAATCAAAGTCAAATCCATTAGTTAAACTTATTAAAAAACATGAAATTGGCGTAAAGGCTATACTCTAAACATGATGTAACATGATCAGTTTATTATTACCTCCCCAAGGAGGTTATGTTATTGCCGGCCTCTGTTTGTTTGTTTTTTGTTTGCTTCTCCGTTAGCAACATAACTCAAAAAGTTATGGACAGATCTGAAATATTCAGGAAATGTCCAGATTGGGACAAGAAACAAACGATTAGATTTTGAGAGTGATCTGGATCACCATCTGGGTCCAGGAGTTTTTTAAATGATTCTTTAAACTTGCGAGATTGGAGCATTTTTGGCATTTGTGCATATTTGTATGTTTTCATTTGTCAAGGAACTTAAATATTCAGATGAAATAAAGGTAGGACTAATATTTATGGTGAAAATCACAATAAGGGTGAGGACTGGTGCTGGCGGAGGGCTTTTCCAGATTGTGTTTAATATGTGTAAAATGAAAAGGTATTTTACAAAAAATATGCCAGAAAATAAGAAATGTTTGTTTGCTGTGCTACCATTGTTTTGTAATTAACCCTTTAGCATGCCCACCCTTCTCAGTACATGTCGCTAGGTTAGACGAAATGTGTTGTTGTAATAACTTAGTTTTTGATTCACTTTTATTAATGTTAAATTTCTTTGACTTTCTTTCAATTTACCGTAGGGTGGGAATAAAAGGTAAACCAGTTGGATGTAAGAGGAAAATGCAAAATCTCTGAATTTCAGAACAGTTAATATTATGACTGGTGAACAACTTTTTGTTCTCGAACATCATCTGTGCACATGAACAAATACATTTTTGCTGACATTTGATTGTGGGAAAGTTTGCTTTATAATTTTCAGTTTTTAATGGCAAATTATGAAATTTCACCGTAATACTCTGAAATATACTGCTAACAAATAACTGTCTGAATAGAGTTGTCTGGTAACAGTTTCTCTCTGATTTCATTGGTTGGTTGGTGAACCAATCAGAGAGCTCACACAGGGTCAACTGATGTTTTTCAAGCCCTGACCTCCTTAAAAACTGTTACTACAGTAGACAAAATCCATTGTTGCTGACTTCTCTACCATTTGAAAGAATTTGAACAACTGACCAACATTTATTCATATTTAATACGTTTAATATCTTTGAAAATCTGTCTTAAGTTTCTGATAAAGACAGAACTACTATGTAATGTCTGAAGAGACCCCAAATCTGTATGAATCTGTTAGAGTGATTAATATTATCACTGGTGGATGACCTTCATGATGTCATCTAACAGTGGATGTTGCATCAACAAAAGGCTTTCATTACTTCTTCCAAATATTCCAAATGAACCAACACAGGGGGGACGCAGCAGTCATCATGCATCCACAAAGTTAGTATGGAGTTACAGAGCAACATGCAGTGTATGTGAACTAAAGGAAAGGTGAACTCTCAGTATAATGCTGAAACAAAGGATGGACATGATCTGATTTAATATCAGGGATACCATGTTGTTGCTGTCGGGCACAAACCTCCATTCTAAGAAATTGTTACATTTCAGAATATGAATAAAGTGCTATTAAAGTCTGGCTGCTCCATTAGGCTATATAGGCAAGTTCTAAGGGTGCCTTGGCCTCCAGGAGGCGCCACAAAATCTGGAAAAATTCACCTTTGATATAATTATTGAAAATACAGAGCAATGCCCAGTAATGGTCACTATGAATGATAATACCGAACAAGAGTAAATTTAGCTTATGTATAGAGGTATTGTGTGCAAACTGTGGTTACTTAAATTGTTTGATGTTGGTTGTCAGTGTTATTGTTTTTTATTCACTTATTTACAGGATTTGTTTTTTGTGGTAAGAGTATTAATATTGTATTTCTGGGTTTTTTTTAAATGTATTTGTACTTTGTTAAGCATGTCAATTGGGTGTCATGTTCTCTTATACATTAAATGCAATGGTATAATAATAAAATAAAAAGATATTCCATTTTTTTTGTGAGTGTTTGTAACTCGCTGATGGAGGGGGGATTCCATATAATATCTTGCCCAGGGCGCCACATTGTGTAGGGCTGGCTCTGGTCTGAATATTGCGTTGTCCTGTCTATAAATACTTTTTGAGTAATTTACTTGAAAGGAAAAAGGAAATATTAAAAAGAGAGGTTTTATGCCCAACTGCAGCGATGTGTTTACCTAAAAACACATGTAGACCTACAGTATTTTTCCCACACATGGGTCAAAAAGAGTATTGATTAAGAACTGTATCGATACCAAGAATTGATAGATGCATTGGTATCTAAATATATCACTAATTACTATGCCTGTTTGACATGGTGATCAAGCTATAGGTTAAAGGAAAGCAGACTCTGGCTCAGGATCACCCTCATATCTTGCCTTCTTGTACATCACCTAAATCTGCAGTTTTATAGTCTCTACATCAGGAAATCTGTTGAAGAAAATCACAGAAAAAGTAAAAGCTAAAGCTAAAAATATAAAGTTAATATGCAGTGAAGCTTGTGAATCAGCAGTATGAGGTGAGTGTTTACATCAATATGCTTCACCTTTCATGAGCTGGATAAAAGACAGGGCTCAATGAAAAGGAGGTGAATGTGATTATTCCCCCCAGGGCATGCAGACCTGTTGTGTATATTGTGATAATAACGTGGTATTTGCTCTTCTGCTCTGTTCAGCAGATTTCACACAGGTTTGACAAGTTAGGAGGAGAGATAAGCCGAGAGAGTTGAGGGATTTAGGTGCATGCTTTAGAGAGAAAACTGATTAATACACCTTAAAAGAAGTTTGTGAAAGATAAGAACAATGCTGTTCTGCATACATGTTTGACTGATGAAACTTTGAGCGTTAAAGACTTTTCCTGCTCACCTGTCCCCCCCCACCCCGCCCACCCGGTGGCTAACACGCCAAGCTGAGCTGAGACAGATGAAGTGAGGCAGGGCTCATATAGGACACAGCTCTTTTGTTGCAGGAGGCTTATTCATTATTCACCTGATCTGAAAAACAGACTGCAAACCAACTGCACAGCTGTCATCGAGCAACAAGGCGTTGACACAAATTATTCATGACTCGGCGAAGAAAAGGCAGCAGAACGAGAGGAAAATAATAACAAGAGACATCAGCAAGGCAGCTGACAGGCTGAACACATGTGGGGAGAGACGGCCTGTGCGGGCTGAGTGCCTGACACGGTCACATTTTGCTTCACCTGGGCCATCTTCACAAACCATGGATACCTGGTTGCATGCCACTCACCCCTAAACCCTGAGTATTTCTTGATGCATTCTTGTATTATTTCCTCCCTGCTACACATAGGAGGTATGCTAGCAGACCATCTGAGGAAAAAGTTTGTGTTAGGTCTGGATAGAAAATTTGGCTCTTAAGGGTGGGCCCCTCAGCATTATCCCTTGTCCCATAAACTACTGTGGTGTAAAGCAATGCAGACTTTGGCATCTTACATCAGGAATAACAGAAGATTTGTCTCACAGTCTGCTGCTTGTTTGCTGTACCTGCCAAAGTATAGCTGCCGTTAGATGGCAGGATTCAAAATGTAGAATTGTGAGAGGGGCATCTTATCAATCAATCAATCAATCAATCAATCAATCAATCAATCAATCAATCTGTATTTGTATAGTGCCAATTCATAACAAGTGTTATCTCAAGACACTTTACAATAGAGCATAAAGCTCTTCATTTTATGGATACACATAAATGCATAGATACATATATACATATAAACAAGGGTGGACAGTAACAAAGTAGATTTACTTAAGCACTGTACTTGAGTACATTTTTGAGTATCTGTACTTTACTTGAGTTTCTTTTTTTTTTGGAACTTATGGCTTTTACTTCACTACATTTAAAAGACAAATATTCTACTTTTAACTCCACTACATTTCTATAAATGGTCTTGTTACTCGTTACTTTTAGGTACAGGATTGATGTTAAATTGTTACATTTAAAAAAAGAAAATGGCAATGGTTGTCCTTTCGTAGCATATCTTCAAACTCTTTATTCTACATGATCTATAAGCAGGTCAGTGCATTATGTAAATTGTTTTAGTCTTAAGTTCTGTAAGGTCAATGGGAAAATTAATTTGACTTTTAAACAGACACCCACACAAATCATCCTAAAACTGAGATCTCTGCTTGTCAACCATTTTCCATGGGCAATAAATTTCATGTGATGTCATGTCACACTTGGGATGGGAAAGTAAACTAATTTTATCATGTTATATTGATATATTATTTTTGTCATTTGTCATCCAAGTAACAGAACTGACCTATCACTGAGCTTCACCTCTTGAATGGACTCAGACAAACAAACAGCACCCTGCACTAAATAACAATGGCAGCATCCAAAAGGGTATCAAAGGATACTTTGCAGGATCTTTGGGATGGAAAGGCTTTATTTTACACAAAATTTACCATGCAATATTTATTTTTTAAATTAATTTTAGCCATCAAAAAGGTCTTCACCATGCCCTGAATGGAAATGATCAGAATTTGAAGGCAGAAATGAAGAGAGTCGGGGCGGACATTAGCTCAGTTGGTAGAGCGTCCGCCCCATGTATGGGGGCTGCTGGTTCGATTCCCGGCTCAGCCCTTTGCTGCATGTCACCTCTCTTCACCTGCTTTCCTGTCTATCTTCAGCTGTCCTATATAATAAAGGCCATAAAGAGCCTGAAAAAATAACTTTAAAAGAAATGAAGAGAGTCAAAACCAAGCTGGAGGCAAGTTTTTACAGATCACAGAGCAAGAGGGAGAAACCTCATCTTGTGTCATCACTTTTTCAGACTACAGAGTCAAAGAATAGCATTGCTCATGCACAGAAGGGTAAGACATATACTTATTTCTTTAATTTAAGGAACTTTTACAAATTACTGTAGCCTCAGTTTTTGTAGAGGGGTGGGGGGATTGAGCCCTACACGGAGGAAATGTTTGAACAAAGAAAAATATGAAAATCCCTGACATGACTTTCAGCACAAATTAATCATCTTGGGACTTTAAAATGCATCTTTGCTCTGAATAGTGTTCATCTTATGTTGCGTTCACACCACAAGTGACCCAGCTACCAAAATTGCGTCGCCCAATGACGTATTGTCGCACGTCCATAAATACCTCATTTTGGTCACCGTTGCTGTCAGCCGTCGCTCGATGACGTCACGTCTGCTTGAGTTTCACCGCGATCATATCATATATCATATAATAGGATGTATAAGTGGACATTATTCTAACACTTTCACTCACTTATCAAACACAAAACACTGCAGCTGATGCCCAGCAGCAGCATTGTCTGTGAGTTTTCTGCGGTCCGTCTAGGCGGAACTAATGTACGCACTGACTAATGTTTCCCACACGGACATAAAGTGCTCTAATTTCGTGGCACAGCGCAGGGGGTGCAAGCTTGGCGCCCCGCGCAGTGTTAATTTTGTCCGGCGCACCACCGTGCGCTGCCAATTTGACAATTTGGTAGACCGTCTGCGCAGAGGTGGGTGTGACGGCGCACCAAGGGGAGGTGATGGCGCACCAGGGGGAGGTGTCGGCAGATTCATGTTGGCACAGTGACAATTTCGTGCCAAAAACAGTGCAGAAAGTGCGCTGAAAGCTCGCCAGCTGCAACCTGGTCTAACCTCGGCGCAGGGCGGAGCGCACCCTCCGCAGCTGTAATTTGGTGACAAGCGCACATGTGCGCACGCCTCAGAGGCAGGTTTCCAAAGTGTCAGGCACATTTTAATGCAATAAACAATCACAGCAATCACTATTTAATGTCCCCGTCTGAACCAGCATATACCTTCCCGTCACATCTGATGTCGGATTAAAGCCGTTTGTCATAAAGAAACTTAACCTGACGGCAGCTGGAAGTTTGATGCCCATCTTACAAGTCAACAATAAACAGCCTTAACATCTGATACTGAGTAAATATCTGGTTTCTCTCATTTCATTAAATTCAAAGAAAAAAAGGGGAAAAAAAAAGAAAAAGAAAAAGGAGAGAAAATAAATGTATGTCACTCAGGATTTACCTGTTATTTCCCATATTCCTCTATTTTAGTCTTTATTTTTAACATGCTCTAAAAAGATGGAGAGCATTATTGCAAGGAGGATGAGGAGGAGACACCGGGAGAGTATACAGTTTATCACTAAAGGCTCTGCTATTTGGCGATGACAAACCAGGAGTGCAGGTGGATCACAAGTATTATAAATGGATAAGCCAGCTGTGATGTAACTGTCTCTTATTTTTTTACCCCTATTAATGACAAAGGAACAGATTACATCTGTCCCGGGAGCTGGCCCACACGGTGAGGCGCCCCGCTGTCCATTCTCCTGCTGAAGGGACAGCGTCTCTACTGCTGGGTCTTTCCAGCTACTGTTTCCGTGGTGGCGGGGATAATTCACACCAATCAGACGCTGCGCCTCAGCCACAGCGCATTTAAAGGCAAGGAGAGGCGCTCATTTGATTGGTGAAGACAGCGATCGGCTGTGTTAGTCCCACTCACGTCTATTCTCCTCCTATTCTGACATTTGCGTGGAGAGGTAGAGACGTGGGCGTGGACGCGCAACCTCTGCGCCCCTGTGCGCCATGAGTGCGCCTCTCTTGGCACTGCAGGAAACTTGCAAAGTGCGCGGGTCACACCCAGTCCGCGCGCTGAAGGCCGGCGCAGGCAGGTGCGCCTGCGCTTGCGCCTGGTCTACGAAATTAGAGCCCAAATTGTTCCTCTGTAGTCCCGATGAAAAACCGTCTGTCACAGGTACCGTCACACACCGCTGATTGGCTGTTGCCGCACAGCCACACATGACATTGCCTGAAAAGATCAACTTTTTTAACTTTGACATCCCGCGACAAGAGAAGTGATTGTCTTGTACGCGGCAAACATGTCGCGGGATGGTTAGCCCCGCCCCATCGCAGCTGTACATTGACTTTGAATGGATAGTGATTGCCGAGGTAGTACAAGTGTGTAAGCACCTTTAGTCTTAGCATTAGCATTGGCCTTTATGTCTCTGTCACAAAGACACCAAATTCAGTGGGGTTCACTTTAAGCTTCAATCTTTGGCTCCAATTCACTCTAATGTCAGATGATCAAATAATAGCAAGACAAAAAATGACAGAAAGAAAAATGATGACCTAAGGGCAGCGTTTAGCCTGCCTACTAGAGCTAAAACTACAAAGCAAAATTTGCTCAAGGCTTTGTTTATTGACCAGGTTGAGCAAAAAAAGTAATTTCATAAGTGATATATTTGTACAGCCAATTTGGCTAATGCTATAGAATAAATGAAGACATCCTTCTAATGTTTGTGTTGAATAAATCAAACCTGCTGTGTTCATGTGAGGTGTAGGGAACAGAATAAGGTGCACTTCTATCTTTAGTGCTGCTCTCTGTTTGCATTTAGCCTGCCTGTTCTGGAGTTTAATGTGTAGTTGTGTGAGTGATTGTGAGGGTGCCTGTGGTGAGCTCCTTCAGGCTGATGTCCTTCACCTGTGGCAGCCTTGACGAGTCTGACTGGAGAGCAGCTGCAGAGAGTTGGTTCACCAATCAGAAGGAAGACTGACTCGGCCAGCCTTTAAAACACCTGCTGCTGCCAGATCTCCTCTGCAAACTCGACTCTGTGCTGTGTGTAGCTGCTGTGATTTTAGACTTGAATCTGGGTTAACTAGTACACTTTAAGGCCTTCTCAGAGAAATGGGTAAGGTTTGTATGAAGATGTTTGTGGTTATTCCTGATCACTTTTCCTTAAATGAAGTAGCACTGTGTAGTTTGTGCATTTTTCAGTGATCAGATTTTGTGATTCTTTAGCTTTGGTTTTATTGACAGTTTTATTTAGTTTGATAAGTACTTAATCTAGTTATTAGTCAGCCCTTTTATTTGCCCTTTTGTTGCTTCATTTTGCATTTGCACCACTTTCTACTTTGCAGTTGTTAAATCAGTCACTTACTTACAGGCATCATCTGGGTTTCAATGCTTTCCTTTTCCTTAAAAAAAAAAAGCTGGGTCATAACATCTAGCCTCTCGGGATATCTCATATCAGTGTTATGTGTCCCATGCACATCGATTGACCACTTCACTTAGTCTTGACATTGTATTATTATAAAAAAAAAAGAAAACACAGAGGAGCCAAAGTTTCTGATACTTTTTGGAGTTTAGGGGCTGCATCTCTGAGCGTACTGAGTGGCAGCTAGATATGTGATTGGCGTGTTATGTAAGAGAGTGAGGTTGAGCACTGTCAGTGGATAAATACATGCTTTTGTTTTTTGTTTTATTTTACACAAAATATGGTGCATTCCCTCAAGATTTAGAATATCTGTGTGATTTTCTTTTTAACGTTACTGAATTCTAGCATTAAAAAAGGAAATCACATGGACTTTGGTAGTTCTGTTTTACAGCAAACCACGAGATTCAACTGTTAACATTTAATCTCCAACACTTGACACTTAGCTCAAGTTAACATTTTATCCCACATTTTGAGTATTTGTACTTCATTTGGTCATTGGTTGAGTGAATTTTGATAAAGTAGATAAATTCTTACCAGTTTATCCATCCATTATTTATATTGCTAATTATTTTCTGAGGCTGGAGCCTGTCCCAGGTGATATTGGGACAGGAGGTGGGGTACACCCTGACATGTTCACCCTGCAGAGCCACATAGAGAGACAACTTTTCATGCTTATACTCATACCTAAGAGCAATTTGGAGTCGGCAATCGACCTAATGAGTTTTTAGCCTGTGGGAGGAGGCTGGAGTGGCTTGATAGAACCCAAACATGCACATAGAGAACGTACAAACTGGGGATTGAACCAGCAACCTTCTTGTGAGCACTACCTGCCAGCTCTTGACAGGACTACTGCAAAAATATTAAAAGTAGACTACTTTGCAAAAATAAAAAATGTCTTGTATATCATTTATGACTCATAATTATTTAGACCACTAAAACACCATAAACATGCTCAGAGGATAATAATGATATTCGAGTGATCACTGGAGAAGGCCAGTGTATGTATGTTTCTGTTTTGACAGGGGGATGGTTACTGTTGTTTTCTGTTTTCAGGCCTGTTTATAACGGCATGTCCCAAGGTGTTTGTGCAAGCTGCTTCAGCTGTGACCACACACTCACATACACGCCCATGACACGAGGAAGGCCAGATGAGAGCCGACATTTCCTCCGGACGCCTTGAAAGCTTTCCATTAGCTGGGCTCTGTTCGGAGGGTCTGAGGCCCTGAACAGCGTGAGTCCTTGGGGGGCTTGTGGTGAAGGGAGGGGGTGCAGTGTGTGTGTGTGTGTGTGTGTGGAGCTGGCTGGGATGGGGTACCCACAGGTTTGACAGAAGGGAGGAAGCTCGTGGGACTGTCTACTTATTTAAAGACATGTTTATCTGGTTCATTAAGCATCACATATCACTGGATGTTTCAGATGTGAGCTGTCACTCAGGAACAAAAAAGCTAAAGCTAAACCTCTGCTGCTACTCAGTCTAAACTTGTGTCACCTGCTCTGTGTGTGGGTTACAAAGACCATCTTACACCACCTCAGTGTACCAAATGCCCTGTGTTGACCCTTCCACTCCTATACTGTGCTCTCACCTTGTTGGCCTGGTTTCATCATTTAGCCGCAGTCTTGTCGAATAACATATGAATCCTTAAGGTGACATTAAAAGGCTCCACTCTGGCTAAAAGGCTGCAAAACAAAAGATTCTCTTCTCTTCAGGGGAAAGAAAACACATGGAAAAGGAAATCTTGACAAGAGATGGAGCTGTATATCCTTTTAGCGTGCCGCTGATACTCTTGTTCACTTGTAAAAGGTTTTACATCACTTAGATATTGATGTGTGGAGTGTAAAGCTGTAAGATTCATGCACAAATCATTGCACTTATGTGAGGAAAAGACTTGACTGCAGGAACAAAAACAGAAGCCTCACTGTTGAAGCTGGAAACTGAAGCTCAAAATTTAACAAGATATCAATGAAAAAGGTCAAAAGCACCTGTGCTATAGAGATCCAGTGTCTGAATGAAACTTCTGCTCAAAGTCAGAAAAAAATTGGGGTGCTGGTTTGGCGGAGTGGTTAGCAACCAGGCACCCCATGTACATGCTTCTGCCGGTCCAGGTTTGAATCCCACCTGTGACCAGTTTGCAGAGTGTCTTCCCCTGCTCTCTCACCCCCTTTCACAAGCCTATCCTCTGTCTCTCTCCTATCAATAAAGGCACAAAATGCCCAAAAAAAATACATTTGAAAAAAAAAAGAGTCAGAAAAAATCTGGAGTCCTACATTAAGAAAGCCTGGTATCACTCATTTTAACTGTAAAGTAACATTTTTAGAAGTGTTAGACACACACAGTTAGGGATGGGAACTGATAAGGTTTTATTGATACCAAAGTCAATGATGATTTTGGTAATTGATCAGATTTAAGGGTTCCTTTATCAATCCCTTCTGATTCCCTGTGTGGAAAAATGTTGGCCGACATAGGATTTCAGTAGCAACAATATCAAACACCTGTCACTGCTGATATTCAATGCCATGCTGGATAGATAAATGCTTATGCAAGTTGCTGGTGTTCTCCCTACTGAAGACTATGCAGGTAGCATCTTTTTGTTAAGAAAAAATCATAATTTTACCTTCACCAACCCGTGTGCCTTTACATTTGACTTCTCTGTTATCATGTCTGCTGCCTGCCTCAGGCATGAGAGTGTGACGTTCCTGATTTAAATGGCATGCTGAACAAAAATGAAGGAATTATAAGGGAACTGATGAAGCAAAAAGACTAATAGTATTGATTCTTTGAGGGACTTTTTATCTACTCTCAACTGGAATTGGTTTCAATTCCCATACCTGATCACAGTAGACGGTAGAGCACATGTAAACTATGTAGATCTGGTTTAATGGGCATCTTAAAAGAGGAAAGCTCTAATGGGTTCATTATCATGCATAAACGTTAAAGGGCTATTGCCAATATTTTCTTTGTTTTTGTGTCTTGCCTCACTCCTGAGTCCATAACAAGCAGATAGACACCATTCTTCTGTCTGTGCATCCAGTGACAAGAAAGAGAAGGGCAGAGTTCACCCACTGCTAGTTAGCCTAGCTCAACTACTGGGAGTCAATCGGTATTGCTAGCCGGCCTCTGCCTACAGTCATCAGATAAACTCTTCAGCGGCTCTTGACGGTCCTGTGTGCTTGTTGTGACTCACTCATTGATTTTTTCCCAAAAGAACAAAAAAATATATTTATTGTTTTTTCAATTGAAGATTTTTTTTCAAATACAGTTGAAAACCGCCACAGATGAGCAGAATAAGATCAAAACTGTGTAATTTGGTAAAATGAACACCAAAAGTGACATAAAAGTGAAATATAAAGTTTGGTATAGCCTATGAGAAATGTCAAATGGGACTAATGGTGCCAAACTGTGCCAAACTGTGCCAAGATTCCACTTGACCACTCTGTAGTAAAACTCTCTCACTTTGCTCTGCATCACTTTATCAGACTCAAACTTGGCAGAAGTAATGTCCTGAGTTCTGAAGCTGCAACTGCATCATTCCAAAGAGATATTTACAATATTCTTTTTTTTAGGCAAGGATAAAATTTTCAAGTTATTCTGACTCCTATCTTCATTTACTCTGTCCCAGTAACACATACTGATAACTCCACATCTGGACAAATCTCTCAAAGTGTTACTTTTATTTTGACGTCAAACTGATTCAAATAGACCTTGTGGTTGCAGAGATACACTCTTTTCTTTATGAGTATGTCATTTTCAAGCAGAAGGCTTAAAACAGGGGCTGGGGCTGAACCGGTTAAAAAAAGTAGATGTAGGTGCAAGACTTCAGGTACAAATTCCACTGAAGCCAGGCTGTTGGTGTGAGTGGGTGAAGTTAGAGGTGAAGAAAAAGGGATTTAAGTGATGATTCATGATGGAAGCAGAATGATAGATACCCGAGCCATAAATCTGTCCCCATTATTTGTCTCTATTGAATTTAAAAGATGTTAGCTCCTTGAGACGTGACATTTAGTTTTTAACTTTGTAGAGGGTCCTCTTCTCTATGTGGTTGTAGAGGTATTTATTATTATGGAGCTATAACCAATAATAACCATGGATAAAAAGGTCGTTCTAATATTAACATCAACAGCTTTAATGATTAATGAAGAGAGCAACAATATTGAATTATGTCACATTACCTAGACGAAATGCAATCAGATTGAGTTTGATCAATATAAAAATGAGAACTGATGTTAAACCATGATGTTTCCGTTGACGGTTAATGTAGTATAAAGCACTTTGGGTCCATAGCGGAAAGTCGTCTGTGAAGGTAGTCACAACTACTTATGGCATAGAATAAACATAATGTTTTTGGTGTAAATTTATCAAATGATATGACCATGAAAAATACAAATAAATACAAAAAAAAATTATTAACCATCAAAGGATAAAACTTTAAACTCAAAATATACTATTAAATAAAGAGAAAATATGTTTTACCTTATAGTTACCAGAAAATGTTCCAAAACTTAACTGACAGTTCCTCTTATAACCAACGAACATGCTGGTGTTGTGTTATCAAAGGCACATTATGTAGTTTGGGAGTAGGCAGCCTTGCTTAAATTGAAACCTGAAGCTGCACTATTTTCACAATATTAACATACATTCTGTTTTTAGTATCTGAACTTATTAAAAAATAATTACAAGCCAAATGTGCCCATGCAAAAACGGCAGGTATTACTTTCGTAAAAAGTGAACACTTTCTGCATTTTAGTCGTCAAACAATGCCATTTCTAACAAGAAAAAGATTTTATTGTGCCACTGTTTGGGAAGGACTTTCAATTAAATCTCATTTTTTATCTTTAATATCTTCTGGAACAAAAAAGCAATTCAATAACCCTACCTCTCTTTTGAATTTGACTTTTGACATGCATTCAGAGACTCTTTGCTTGCATGCATTAATCATGTAACAGCATCACCCTTCTGTGTTGCTATGATGTAAATGAGCTGCTAAATGTGTTGAACAGAGAAATGTTTAGTACTTTCTCTGGTAAACACATAAACCTCTCTCAGCATATATTATCTATGCAAACAAAGAATGTTTGGCAGCACAAGATGTTACTTTGTGATACAGCTATCCCATTTACCAGGTCTGATTGCAGCTATGAATCTTTTTTAAAAATTCATAAGATCCATTTCATAAATGACCAAGCCAAGCATGTGCCTGTATCCAAACAGCAGAGAGAGAGAGAGAGGCGAGGAAGGATCTATAAGAGCAGCCCGCAGCCGCAGGAAGGAGGACAAAATGACAAAGATTTATTCTCAGCCATGATCAAATATTTATGCTGAGGCATTCAAGTAAAGTTACTTTTTGTGTTCTGATTTAATGAATGATTTGAAGCAGTGGCAGTGCTGGGAGGCACAAATGTTGAGTTTGCTGAAGCCTGCACTAATGCCCATTCAGGGGTCTGTGTGGTCATGTGTCAGACTGCAGCAGGATCAACGCACAGTAATGCCATTGTGGGGATCACAGCATACACAAGTAGGATGGTAAGTACTTCCACAGCCCCAAAGGTCCATACTGGGCTGACACTGGGGAAGATGGAGCTGGAAACTGAGTGGAAATAAATACTGTATTAATATGTTGTCTTTGGAGAAAAAATCCTGCAGTCGAAATAATAAAAACAAAAAGAGTTGTAGATGATTTCCTTTTGCACTTTCCAGCATGAGGATTTTTCACTTGTCAGAGTGAAATCTAGAACTCAGTCTAACAATCCTCACTATCTCTGCTTTAATCTTTTTTATCGCTTTTTAATCCACTTTGTTTTTGCCAATCAATCCACCAGAGACAAGACACTTTCACAAAAGACTCCGTACATGCTGGGCTCTAAAATGATGAAGCTGCAGTCAAAGGAAACGGAGACTCTCTCATTCTCCCTCTGGCATCCTCTGAAACATTTATGACCCCAAGTTGAATCTGATCTGGCCTTCTTCACTCACTGTGTTATTTGTACTCACAACCACCACCCACTGATAGCTGGAGACAATCTGTGAAAAATAAAAGGAACAATCCTAAAGAGTCAGGGGGTCTGGGCTTGTTTACTTCTATTATTTAAATATAAGGCTGCAAATAAATGTCAAATTTTTACACTAGATACCTACTCAGGTGGTACGGATAGAACTTCAGTCCAACCCATTACCATGACTCCCGTATGACCAAAACACACAAATATTACCCCTTTCAGACTGGCCAAAAGCCAGTTTAAACCCAGAAACAATTGGCTCCTGTTTAAAAGGGCTTAATCGGCATTTCAACCAGGGCCAACTGACCCTGCAAGCGACACAGGTTTGAATCAACTCACCTCCGATCGGCTTCAGTGGGAGCATCACACCTGGGCTGACCCGCTACTTTACTGATAATGTCTGCGTAACATCCCCACAGCTTAGTCTGTAACTTATATCTCAGCAACAAATTCCATCTGCTTTTGAATCATCAGCGCTAATTTTGTACATTTTTAAAAGGGGCAAAAGTACAGGGACCACAGACGTAAATTAGCTTGTAGCTAACTCTGGCTTGACAGTCCTTGTCTTGCATGGCCCCTGTTAAATAAACAAATAAATAAAAGTACAGAAAACTGTATCCATGTCTTCCCTGCTGCTTTCTATTGTTTACATGGTCTTGTTTTGTCGCGCTGATAATGTCATCAACATAATGACATCAGCTTGATGTGCCAGAGTAAAAAAGAACAGCCAATCAATCAAGTTTAGTGTGAAAGTGGTATAACAAATCCAGAGATGAAAGTGGTTTCTGAAGTTGCATTGTAAGAGATGACTGAAAGGCCTCCAGGTAGGGTGCACTGCTGTTGGACGGTACAGTATTTTGCATGTTTGTATGAGTTTTATGTAAAAACTAGCTATTTACCTATGTTGGATCTAATGTACTTTTTGACAAAAAAAAACTTTCAGAGCTTCGTTTTCCTCCAGGAAGTCTCTGTTTGGCATTATTTTGTGATGCAGCAAATGGCTGCTGGTTCATCCACCTGTGTGCGCTGATCCCTCATAAGTTTGTTTCCACTCTCTTTCAGGCTGCTGGATCTTGTTTAGGAAGAATTTCTCATTCTGCTTATTGTGGTTCATAAAGGTCAATCAATCATAAATCAATCAATCAATCATTCAAACTTTGTCTTTAAAGCACATTTCATACAAATTAAATTCCAATTCTAAATACTTTACATAGAGGCAGAAAATGATTGACAAAAGATAAAAATATAATAATGATCTTAGTCATGTATTTTTCTTAAGACCAAGCAAAAGTGCTCAGCAGAGGTCTGTCTTCTAAGTAGTGCTTTGCTGTTATTGTATTGGTAGTAGGACGGATATCAAGATGGATTTTAAGACTATTAAAGGACCAAAAACTCGAAATGAAAAATAGATTTTTACAACAACTCAGCAGATAAACACTTAGCTGAAATCTTTTTAATTAGTCATATTCGTTTGAAATAGTGATGATAGTAATGTCAGGAAAGATTTGTAAAGTATTGCACACCAAAGTAGCTAAAGTAAAAAAAACAGTAACATTAAACGACAAGTTCAGTTTCTACAGCTTTCACATTGTTTATAGAATGAAGCAGAACAATATACTCACCCAGAAGGCTTTCCTGATCCAAACAGTGCTTCAGGAGATATTTAGATCCAAAATCGAGCAGCGGACATCTGTATAATGGTAGCACAAAGGGCAAACAGCACCGCTCCTAAAACTGCATTAATCATCCAAAAACTCATTAGTTTCACCAATATTTCATCATGGTCCATTTGGGCTACTCCTCCAAAACAGTCTGTGTCACTCCAGACATGTTTTGTAACTGTGCCGACCTCTGAACTGAAGAAGAAGAAGGTTTGCCTCCGTGCATGTGCAGTGCGGCTCATTGTTTCACGGGAAGATAGCCGGCTACACAACGACTTTCTTCTTCCAGTTTTGTGCAAAATGGATGAATATCTATCGGATGAAGATGTTGTGGAGGAGAACTTTGAATATGATGGGTGTCCTTACAGTTTCGAGCCAGAGTTTACAGATGAGGAGCTCATCGAAAGGAGGACGCAGAGGCAGCGCTCCAGAGAGTACTGCGCAGGCGCAGAGGCAGGTGCTCTTCTTCTTCAGTTCAGAGGTCAGCACAGTCACACAACATGTCTGGAGCGACACAGACTGAAATGGAGGAGTAGCCCGAGCGGACCATGATGAAATATTTGTGAAACTAATGAGTTTTTGGACGATTAATGCAGTTTTAGGAGCGGCGCTGTATGCCCTGTGTGCTACCATTATACGGATGTCCGCTGCTCGATTTTGGATCTAAATATCTCCCAAAGCACTGTTTGGATCAGGAAAGCCTTCTGGGTGAGTATATTGTTCTACTTCATTCTATAAACAATGAGAAAGCTGTAGAAACCAAACTTTTCCTTTCAGATGATTGATAAAGAAAAGTGAAGAAAGAAACAGGAGACAAAGCAAAGCAATAAAACGACAACAGACAGAAATAAATAACATGCTTAAAAAGATTTTTAAAATAATTAGTAAAAATTAAAAAAAATAATACATGTAAGATAATCAAATAATATAACCTGACAGTTTCATATTTCCACTATGATCTGGAGGATTTCAGACAATGAATCAGGCAGATCCATCCGCTCTGCAAGGTTACAAATGAAATGACCCAGAAAAAAATACAAATAAATACTAAAATATCATTGAACAAATAATTAAATTTTAACATTAAGATATACTGTAAAAAATAAGGTAAATTTAACATCAATAAAATGATCTACACACCTGACACTGGAAAATTTGTTTAATTCCTATTATGCCTAATTATGCCTCCTGTGGCTAATTTGCATCACAGACAAATTTATATCTGTTCTATGTGCAATATTCGATTAAACATTCTCTTCTTATTTTTACATCAACTTGAAAACAAAAACACATTTTTAGATACATATTCAGGCAGAAAGGGAACAAAATAATTTAAATAATTTGGCTCACCTCATTTGGCCAAACCAAGGGAGTTAAGCTAATGCTAAGCTAATTCTGAGTGATCTGAGAAAATAGAGTGATCACCAACTTATTACCTCCACCAAGGAGGTTATGTTTTCTGGAGAGTTTGTCTGTCTGTGAACAAAATAACTCAAAAAGTTATGGATAGACTTTGATTAAAGTTTTTCAGTAAATGTTCAGCATGGGAAAAGGAAGAACTGATTCAATTTTGGTGTTGATCCGGATCAGCGTCTGGCCGCCATGACGAAAAATGTGATTTTTGCTGAATAACTACTGAACTAAAATAGGTATCATTATGAATCCTATTGCCAATGGCATTCGTGCATATTTGTATGTTTTCATGGTCAAGGAATCTAAATATTCAGATGAAATAAAGGTAGGACTAATATTTAAGGTGAAAATCACAATATGGGTGAGGACTGTGGCGCTGATGGAGGTCTGTGCTTTTCTGGTTTTACATGCAAAGACTCAAGGCCTCACCATGTTGTAGAGAACAAGGGCTTTTGTATGTGAGACTGAGCAGAGAGGGCTGCATTAGCTTTCAGCATGTGGACATCAGTCTGTGAGTGTTACTCCTGTCTTCATTAAAACTGACTGAAGTGATGTTAATAACCTGAGATATGTTTCCAATAGACCATTTTCACAGCTCCACTACTTCGTGATATTAGTTGTGTACGTTCATTTCCTGTCTTACATTATTGGCCAAACTAATTAAGCCAGGTGTGCCTTGCTGCAGCAGTTACAAAGGCACACCTGGATTAATTAGTTTAACAAATAATTTAAGCCAGGAAATGAATGTACACAACTCATTTTAGGAAGTAGTGGAGCCGTGAACATGGCCTATTAGGGCGGCACGTGGTGCAGCAAGAAGTGCACATGCCTCACAGCAAGAAGGTCCCCGGTTTGATCCCTGGGTTGGACAGGGGCCTTTCTGTGTGAAGTTTGCATGTTCTTCCTGTGCATGTGTGGGTTCTCTCCGGGCACTCCAGCTTCCTCCTACAAACCAAAAACATGCTCATTTGTACAGTTGATTGGTGACTCTAAATTGCCCTGAGGTACAGTATGAGTGTGAGTATGAATGGTTGTCTGTCTCTCTATGTTGCCCTATGATTGACTGCCAGGTCAGTCATAGTGCATTGACTTCAGGGTGTGCCCCGCCTCTTGCCCATCGACAGCTGGGTTAGGCTCCAGCCTCCCCCCACCCCCGAAAGGGATAAGCGATATAGAAAATGAATGAATGTTCTTAATAAATATTAAAGAATGAGCCATTTTTGTGAATGTGAATCCCACCACAAAAGTCAGAAACTGGAATGTATGCTAATGTTTAGATCCACATTACTCAGCATATAAATTATTATATAACAATAGCACTTAAACTGAAGTAACACTATAGTATCATATCACAGGACCACTGGTGATTCCACCCAAATCAAGTTTATCCTTGTCAAATATTGGCTCCGGCTACAATCTTAAACTGCTAATAGAGACATGTTAAACTTTGATCAGTAGACTTGAAAGGAAGGGCAGAAAGTGACAAGGGACATCTGTGGCAGGTGAAAGATAAATTCTAACACTCGAGTGAACTCCTGAATGGATAAAGAGAACTTAAGGAAAAAAGGCTAAAAGCCTCCATCACCTCCAACAAGACATCAGTACCCCAAACACAGTGTGTCAGCATCTTTAAACACCGGCGAGGACGGGAGATGACAGAATCGTTTTGACAGCCAGTTCACATATAACATCTCCGATTCATCCACCTTGGGGAGTTGCTGGGCAGTTTTACCCCACTGCCGGGGGAAACCAAGCCCCTGTGTGTGATAGCAGAGTGGGCAGGGCTGAGCAACACGCCAATTATTGATCAGAGTCAGACAGGGTGTCAGTCTCCACAGCTCTGAGATACAGCCAGCAAGCAGCAGTTATCTGTGTCTATTAAGGCGTCCGCTCTGTGTGTATTGATTGGGAACAACTCGACACAGGGAATAGTCATCAAAATGCCGATTTACAAAAGGTTGAGCAGGCGACAGTGAGGTCTGTCTGGTGCGAGCGGTATGGATTTGTTGATGCACTTCTCCCAGCGGCTCTTGATCCAGACGGATGCAGCAGCTCCAGTAGGCCAAGGCGTCCGGTCTAGGCTTTTGTCTCACCTTGGGAGCTTTCACCTCATCGTACACTGGTGGATAAAGCAGCTTCATGCCATGTTGAAAGATGAGAAAAAGACTGGACAACATAACGGCAACAGCCTCTGCCGGAGTACAAACAAATGTTCACCAAACACGCTCACACACTCAGACTGCACCCACACAGCCCCTCCCTGCAATTGTTTGCTGCAGGGCTAAAGCTTTTACAAAAAGGGGCCAAGGTCAGGATTTTCCCTGGTGAGACCACCTTCTCCATTAAGCCTGAAGATCACCATCATATCCTTTTTTGTTCAAAGTTATTATGCTCTAATACTCCTTGACTCTCAGAAGAAAAGACGACAGTTACTGTAAATCTGCCTAATTCTCAATGATAGCTGAGAAGATCCACAAGCTACATCACAATTAATGCTGTTAGACATTAAATTTATCATTGCTATTAATATGCTTTGCTATTAAAATGCTTTATATCAAATTATTTTGAATTCCCAAACAAATCAATCTTGTGAAATACTTTGTAATGGTTATATGTAACAGGATGAAATATTAATCTGTGTATCTATACTGTTTATATAATTACACAAACTTACCTGGCAATCCTATGTTCATTTAGTCAGCAAAGTCTATATCCTTAGCTCCTGTGTGTGTGACCTTGCAGCACCCTCTTCTCTTTTATTTCTTCTTCTGTGTTTTTTTATTCATATGTGTTCCTTTCACCTCCTCTCCTCTCCCCTTTTCTATGAATCCCTTCAGAAGTGGGAGCTCATCCTCATGTCTGTTATTAATCTAAAGCCATCTTTGTATTAAATGTATTCAAGATTTTGTGCTCTGTTTTGTTCACTCTGTTATTTTGGTTTATTCTCCTAGCTTTTAATCTGTTTATGTCCATTGTGTAACATGAATGTTTATTTCCCCCTTCACACACGTATGTTTGTGTGGCAAGCTAAGCTAGCTTACAAGAATCTCAGTCTTTCAGAGTCACTGACAATGTAGCGCAAAATAGCAATAGACAGACCATTTACCATAAAGAAGGACTGTTAACCAATCAGAGTGGACTGGGACCTCACAGGTGAAGGGACCTTAAAGGGACAGGGGCTCCAACAGAGGGTCTCAAACAGACTGGAGGGAAAGTTGGATCAGGGTACTTGGTGTGGATTTTTGAAAACACACACATACACACACACACACACACACACACACACACATATATCTATATCTATATCTATCTATATCTATCTATCTATCTATCTATCTATCTATCTATCTATATATTTATATATGTATATATCTATGTAAATATATATTTATATATGTATATCTATATATATCTATATATATCTATATATCTATTTATATGTATATATATATATATATATATATATAGACACACACACACACATATATATATATATGTATATATATATATATATGTATATATATATATATACACACACACACACACACACATATATATATATATGTATATATATATATATATATATATATATATATACATATATTGTATGCTTTAATGAATCTGATCCATCTTGACTGTATGCTGATAAATGGCTCTTATTGCAGTTTGAGTGAATATGTGAGTTTTTACATTGAATATTTTCGTAACGTGTCATTGAACCAGTCATCGGTTTGCAGGACATTAAGTTTTGGATCTTTACATTTTTTAGCATTTTACTTGTAGCCATTAATTTTTTATCTTTTGAATTTACATCTTAGTAAGTTACAGAATGAAAACATCAAATTATAGGAGAATAATAATTTGAAGAACTTCTCTTATGATTTCTTTCCAGTCACTGTCTAGGTGCTGTAATGATTTCCATCATCTGTCTGACACTGTCACCAGCATTTTGAATCAGCACACCTGCGTCATGTTTGTGAAGGAGTTAAAAAAAATCTGGTGAAACAGATTTTCCAACAGAATTACCAATCACAGAACTTGTTGTTTTTTTTAAGTGCTTGCAACCCGTCTTTGGGTAGAACTTTATTACACTTTTTTCCTTGATATACATTTCACCAGACCTTGTGTCCAGAATCAATTTTCAATTTTGAAGACAATTTTATTGATAATATCAGAGTGGTGGGCAGATAAACCACTTTGATTATTCCAAATCTTTTAGGTGTTATTTCATAACTACAAAGTAGTGTTTTATATGAATAAACTGAAAGACTCCTACTCAAAACTGTACTGCTTCTCTACACCCTCAGAAAAGTCTGAAGCACCCCATTGTTTATTAAAATTCATCAGACTGAAATTTTCAATTTTTTTAGTAAATTTTGCTAATGCTGGCAAAATGAATAAAAATACATGTATGAAGAAAGTGAGCCAAGAACACAGTTTTGTCAGGGCTTCATCAGACTTCTTTTGTGTTATTGAAGTTCAGTCATGTCAAAACATATCCAGAACAAAACCTGACAAATGCAAAGTCCAAGGTAAGAGAGTCATACCCTCAGATGTATGCAACATGAAATCAACATGTTTAAAGGATGAAAAAGTAGGGCAGGTTCAAGATTAGTGCAAAGTCCATCACACACAGGTGTGCATGTTTTTAATATGTTTCAAGGGGCATTTAACACAAGAAGTTTTGTAAACAAATTGCTGGTTAAAATTACCTTCAAATGTTATATACAGACTGAAGTACCTGAATACTCCATGTGTTTACCATGTATTGCAAATACATCCCTCAACTCCTCGACAATTCTCAGAGAATTCAATTTCAAAATACTGGCATAAGGAAAAGGGTCTGATTTTCATTTGAATCTTGAAATGATTTGAGATGCTTCAGCTAAAGCAGCAAAGGAGAATCACTAAAGCAAATCTGAAGTGCCTTAAAAATATCTTAAAATCAAATTCAAGTGAAGAAAGCAGCAGTGAAGCTGGAGCAGCACCCCAGGGAGGGGCCCTTAAACATGGCAGTTTTCTTTGACAAGCTCAGCGGGGCCTGGGGAGGTTTTGGGCAGACAGGAGAGCTTGCAGCAGTCTGAAGAGGCCTCAGGGGGATGCAGACTGGATAAATAGTTCACTTAGAACCTCTTGCTCTCTAAGAGGTCACTGAGGAAATATGGGATGGAGAGGGAAAATGGAGAGGCTTTCTCTCACTCTCATAGGACCGCTGCCTGTTTGTATACTAGACTGCTCCATAAATACTGCACTATCTACTGCTGCAAGACTGAAATGATACAGTCAGTTCTTTTAATACTATCTTTTAATTCACTAAATAAAAATCTATGTGGACATTTAGAGTTGTAATAAAGCAACAACATAAATTTATACTACATTCTCAGTGTCGTTTCTCGGACTAACAGAATAGTGTTTTAACAGACACTTTAATGAGATAGGACTTATACAAGACTGTGCTCTGCACACAGTGTTGCACAACTGTGTTGTTGTAGTCCATCAAATTAAATATAAATGGATATGTGATATCAGTGACCTGAGATACACGTTCGCCTCTGAACAGTGCAGACCGCTCCCCACATGCCTCGACTGTAAACAGACCATCATAGAGAATCTTAACCTGACCTGAAGATTACTCAGGATCATTCATTTATGGAAACTGATACTTTGATGGTGGGCTTAAAAAATAAATGTACTCATCCCACCAAGATAAAATGCAGGTAAAAAGCTGCAGCTATTGTGTCAGATTACACAGCAAGACATTTCATCCCCTGACACCATGATACAGGCAGCGGTATTCATCAGGAGATCTGCAGACTTCCATTTCATCATCAAACCAAGTTTTATCTGAAGGGATTTAAAAGAATGCACAAGAAAAACCTGACTTTGACGGTGAAGCAACCTTTTCATGAACACATTTTGATAGAATAGTTGTTTAAAATTGTGTGTCTGTGTGCAGAGGGTAACTTTTTCCCAATTTTCAGGTGAAAAGGTCTTTATCATAAGAGTGTTAAGTGCCCTATATGTGCATTATTTTGTATTGTTTTGATTTTTGTTTTGCCTATCTATCTACCTATCTGATTTGATTTGAAACTGATTACTTTTATTGTTTTCCTCACTTTTTCATACTGTACTGAGTCTGTGTGACTGTTTGTTGATACTATGTTTTGCTGGCATTCTTGGCCAAGTCTCCCCTAAGAGATCTGCTGATCTCAAGCAGACTAACCTGGTTAAACAGAGGTTAAATAAATAAATAAATGAATAAACCTATCCATCTATCTATCTATCTATCTATCTATCTATCTATCTATCTATCTATCTATCTATCTATCTATCTATCTACTGTTATGCAGTATTTTACTTTATTTGTAGTTTATCTAAGATCTACTTTATTGAACATTTCTGCCACCTTTATTGTATTCATATTAAATTCATTGATTCTCAAAGACAAACAGCGCCCTCTGGAGTTGGAGGGTCATTACTTTGCTTTCCTACCAGATCATTTGAATATTTTCTGTTTGATCTGTTAAAAAAATTCACAAACAATTAGCTACAAATATATAAGAAGGTATTTTCTTATGGCAGGTCAATCTAAATTGAAAATGCTTTTCTTTTATTGCAGTTTTTTTTTGTCACTGAGCCATAAAGTAGGGATGGGCAATAGTGGCCTGGGGGAAACAAGAAGCCCTCCTATTCTCTAAGTGCAGCTCTCCAGTCAGCCTGATGTATCAAATACATGTATGAAGAAATGCAACAAACATTAGATATGACAGTATAACTTATAATGGTAGTTCCAAGAAAATATAGCTATACTTGGCTGTAATTGTTTCCTTTAAAACTCCTTTTTATACATTCGTCAAAAAAGAGAACAATCGAAGATGCAAGTAAAATATGCCTAAACCAGTCAATACTTTGTCACCTGCTTTATTAAAGTAGCTGGCACTGTTTCACTGTTTTTAATTCTGTGTTCAGCTCATTAGTTTATTGACCAATGCATTTTAGTTTTCATATATTGATAATATCACTTCTTATGACAACTGTATTTATAAACTTTAATCTCTTTCAGCATCCTTCAAACTGCAAAAAAACGGCCCACTAGCGTGCAATGAGGATAAATTTACTGTGTCCCTCTTGTCCACTTCAAGATTAGTTTGAGTTTTTTGAAGTGGGGTTGATAGAAGCCAATGGCATAAGTAAATATGAGTGCCAATAAAGAAACTTGCAAGCTTTGAGATATCAGGGGGAGGATGGTCGCTGGTCCATAGCAGTACATTGTGCCACCAAAAACCTTGTAATTACTCCACTTAAGGTTAAAATTACCCAAAATACTACGAATAAATATTCTTTACAACGTTTAACTTTTCCCTCAACAAAGCCCCTGTGTTTAACACTTGAGTACGTTGGAACAGAGGGGTTATGTATCCCTCTGCCATCAGCTGGTCAGGTAGTCAGAGTCATTTTGACTCTATTAACAACAACGTGCCATAAGTGTGGGTAAGAGAGGATATCTTTACGAGCTGATATACACAGAGGAAGATCATTTGCAGACAGAGTCACAGATAGAAAGAGGGATTGTTTCTGCAGGATTGATCAATTAATCCAAAAATTAAGTTTTTCATAAAAACTAATTATCTGCTTGATGTTATGTAGGCTGAATAAATCAAGGGCTAAAATGGCATCAACACTTGCTGATCCTTTATTTCCTGCACACAGAAACTACTGTCAAAACAAAAACTCATCAGCCCACAATTACCTACGCTAAAATCAGTGAACCCACAGCCGCAGTCATCTCTGTGTGTTTGCTTTGTGGCTTTTGTCTGGAGCTTTCGTCACACAGCAATACAGAGAGTAAACCAGAGCAGCAGATGTCGACTAAATCCAACCGTTCAAACACGCTCCCCTCTCTATTCATGTAAAATCAAGACTCGATGATCTCAGCACTGGAGCTGTCTGACAGGAGCAGGAAATCAGAGATTGCACTTCTATTGTATTAAAGACACACACAGGGCAACGCTGGGGGGCAAAAGATGATCCCTGCCTTTGAAGCCTTTGTGTTAAGCAATATGTTGTCATTAAGCAATCATAGACGTATACTTAATCCTTGTGCTTAGCCATGCAACCAGCTTTTCATTTAATAATATAGAAAAGCTGGATCACCCGACACGTGTCCCAGGTGGATGTATTTGTTTATTATAATCTCAAATCACAATGAGGCTAAACCAGAGCAGCTCTTCATGTACAACAAAACATACACCTGTCAAATCAAAATCAAAATAGAACAAGGTAGTAGTGGTCTGACTTATTTTTTGAGCAAATATAAATTTGTTAACACCATGTTTTGTATAAAAGATTGGATGTAGTCTTGAACTTAAGCTACTGATGACATATTTCAAAGCCTATTGGTCTTCAAAATAAATAAGCTGTCCCATAATAGCTGTAATAATTGTAAACAATTAAAAGCATGATGTAGGAATGAGTCCAAAAGCCCAGAAGTAAATTAGCAATTACCTCTTTCTGGTTTTAAACCCCCCACACTGTATGAAATTTACAATACTGGTTTCAGATAAATGCCTGAAATAAGTTTCATGATAACCACATGCACACAAGATTTTAATGTTTAATGAGAAATAATAAAATGCATCTGATGTTGCCTGCTTTTGCATTATAAAGCCTTGTTGCATGTTAAATAGAAAGGTTGCCAATGACTGCTAGCATGAACTTAAAAAGGGAGTAGGCTGTTCTTATCACTTTTTATACTCAAAAATCCAAACACTTTTGCAACAGCCATGAGCACCAAACTGATCAGGTCATTCATGTAAGAGGAATTTCTAAAACTAGAGGTCACTTGTACATTTTATATAGTAGTTGCTTCTATGTCAAACTGTCATGTTGTAGTTCAAAAGTAGCTCATAGCTTTTCACTTTCACCAATCAAGTTTAAGCTTCAAAAATCCTAAATGTTTGTTTGTTAAGATTATCACAAAGAGCAGAACATGTAACTTTCTTGCACTCCACAAATTTTATTTTCAACAGTGATCAAGAACACAGGGAATCATCCCAGAGGCTTTTAGCGGGCATCCTGATACTAAAATCGCCCATTCAAAATGTGTCATTCCTGCGCCACTCTATTGACAGGAAGTGGAGGTTTGCCTTCTAATAATATCTTAAGCAGTCATGGAAAGTGGAACTGGTTAAACTAAAACTTCAGAAAAAGTTCATTGTAAAGGCAGCTAAAGTCTGTCACTACATGAGGCTCTTGTATACACATAAAGAGCAGGGAGGCATGTTTTGGTGAACTTTCAAACAATGTGAAGATATTAAGACCAAACAGTGGAATATTGATATAAAAAGAAATGTTGAGGAAAAAGGAAAATATTCAGATGAAAGGCTATCATGATGAGACCTTAGTTGTTGGTCAAAAGCCAACAAGTCTGGAGAAAGAGTTGTGATTAAAAGACAAAAAGTTCAGATTTTTTTTAAGTAATTTGGATTTTTTATTCTTATTCTTATTATTTATTTTATATGGTTTTTATTTATTTATTTTTACATTTTTCTTAGAATTGTGACCCCTTGACTTCATTCTAGTCCAGGACAACATCAATGAAGGAGAAGGGCTGCACCGGCCACCAGCCCCCTACCCATGATCTGGTCATTTTTAACAGAACTCTAAAATCTTTTTTCAAAATCAAACCACCTGATGTTCTTTTTATGCCTGATGCTTTAATCCCATCAAGATCTAGAACAGTGGTTTTCTAATAAATATTTCCCATGGTACACCAAAATCAAACCAAAATCTTGAGGCACACAGCAGTCATGACTGTGCAAAATAGACTCTTTAACATGTAGGACTATCACATCACATATAATAATAACTTAAAATATATATATTTTTAAAAAACTATTCATTAATTAATTTGAAAGTTATATTTGAAATTGCACATCTAACCTTTTTGGGTCCCTTTTTAAATAATGTGCCAGTAAATCAAAGAAAAACAAATAAATTATAATTTCCCTCGCCAGTTACTTATATCAAATTTGTAAGACTGTGTTCCTTTAAGAGGTTAAATTTCTTTTTTTTTTCCCACTGGAAATTCGCTGCATATGGAGTATGTAGTGCATCTAAAAAAACAAAGACTAATGAAATTCTCTTCCATCAGAATCAAAACCTTGCTTGCTCCATATCCCCTCTGTAAGGTTGTGAAGTTCCGTAATAAGTTATATTTAATTTAGGCACATTTGACACATTTTGTGCACTTTGTGTGAATTTCTAAACATTTAACAGAAGGATCTCAGGCTTTGTGTTGGCCTAACTCTGCACTAATATATCAGAGAAGTAGCCTAAGTGTAATTTTTGTGGATCCTTCCAGACTCTTCCACACTTTCTGTGACCACCGGTGAGTCCTCTGGTTTAATCCTATTACATGCTGAGCGCAAAGGGAGATAAGAGGTTTATGTCAGGGTTCCTCTCAGACTGGATCCCTCTCTCTTGGGACGCTGCGAGCTACACTGTAGGTTGTGTTAATACTGGATGCTGGTTTTATAGCTGCCCCAGCTTCTTTTTGAAAATACGTTCATATTGATGATAGGATAGTCTGCGATGGCTGAAGAGGCAGGAACAATGAATGAAAAGCAGGTCAATGACATAATCCAGAGATGGGTAAGTCAGCAGTTTCCTTTTACTGTGATTAAGTCAAGACATGGCAGTCATTCTTATACTTTCAACGGATGTTATGAGCATAGAATGGATTTGGACTGGTAACAGTCTGGATAGTCAGTCATCAGCATCTGAACTTGTTACAGTTCAGACTTACCGTCGCATGAAAAAGTATGTGAACCCTTTGGGATTACTTGGATTTCTACTGAAATTGGTCATCAAATATGTTCTGGTCTTCATCTAAGTCACATCACTAGACAAACACAGCCTGCTTAAACTAATACAGCAAAAAAAAAATTATACTTGTTTATGATTTTGTTCGACACAATGTGTAAACAGTCACAGTGCAGGGTGGAAAAAGTATGTTTACCCCTTGGCTAATTACTTCTCCAAGAACTCATTGGAGCCATGAATCAGCCAACCTGGAGTCCAATCAATGTGATTAGATGGATGTGTTGGTTAAAGCTGCCCTTCCCTATAAAAAACACACACCAGTTGTGAGTTTGCTGTTCTCAAGAGGCATCGCCTGATGTGAACCATGCCTCCCAAAGAAGAGCTGTCAGAAGATCTATGATCAAGAATTGTTGACTTGAATGAAGCTGGAAAGGGTTAAAAAAGTATCTCAAAAAGCCCTGATGTCCATGTGTCCATGGTAAGACAGAGTGTCTACAGATGGAGAAAGTTCAGCACTGATGCTACTCTGCCAAGGTGTGGTCATGGTGTAAAGATGACTGTGAGAGCACAGTGCAGAATGCTCAATGAGGTGAAGAAGAATCCTAGAGTGTCAGCTGAAGACTTACAGAAATCCCTGGCACATGCTAACGTTACTGTTGACAAACCTAGAATACGTAAAACATTACACAAGAATGGAGTTCATGGGAGGACACCACCAAGGAAGCCAGTGCTGTCCAAATAAAACATTGCTGCACGTTTGAAGTTTGCAAAAGAGCACCTGGATGTTCCACAGCACGACTGGCAAAATATTCTGTGAACAGATGAAACCAAATTTGAGTTGTTTGGAAGGAACACACAACGCTATGTGTGGAGAAAATAGGCACAGCACACTAACATCAAAACCTCATCCCAACTGTGAAATATGGTGGAGGGAGCATTATGGTTTGGGGCTGCTTTGCTGCCTCTGGGCCTGTCATCAATGGAAAAATGAGTTCCCAAGTCTATCAAGACATTTTGCAGGAAACCTAAGACAATCTGTCCTCCAACTGAAGCTCAACAGTGGATGGATGATGCAACAGGACAATGACACAAAGCATAGAAGTAAATCAACAATGGAATGGCTTCAAAAGAAGAAAATACGGCTTCTAGAGTGGCCCAGTCAGAGTCCTGACCTCAACCCGATTGAGATGCTGTGGTATGACCTCAAAAGAGTGATTCACACCAGATATCCCAGGAGTATTGCTGAACTGAAACAGTTTTGTACAGAAGAATGGTCCAAAATTCCTCTTGACCATTGTGCAGGTCTGATCTAAAACTACAGAAAATGTTTGGTTGAGGTTTTTGCTGCTAAAGGAGGGTCAACCAGTTATTAAATCCAAAGGTTCACATACTTTTTCCACCCTGCACTGTGACTGTGTACATAGTGTGTCGAATAAAAACATGAAAACTTACAATTTTTTGTGCAGTATTAGATTAGGCAGACTGTGTTTGTCTAGTGATGTGACTTAGATGAAGATCAAAACATGTTTTATGACCAATTTATACAGAAATCCAAGTAATCCCAAAGGATTAACATACTTTTTCTTGTAACTGTACATATTTGACAAGTTCTGAGAATTGTGCTTCATAATGCTTCAGCTTTAGGTGTGAAAACACAAGTTGGAGGAGTTTTGTGGAACCATCAGCTGAAATTTGTCGTTTTTAGGTGTCTTCTAAAGACAAAACTTTTAGGTCCAAACTACAGTTCCTCAATTTCACTGCATTAATGGCAGGTGTCATCCTGGTAGCCTGTTGCTTGTCCAGGCCAAATTTTATCAAAATACCAGTCAAAAGAACAGGAAAGCTCATTAAATCCATAAAAATGATTCAAAATATACCATAAATTAGAACAAAAGAAATATATTGGGTCAAATAAGTTACAGTAGTAATTAAAAATGAGGAAATACAAGTGCTGATATCTGAGTTTAGGTTAATTATTCCATTTCAAGATTTAAGTTGTTTAGTTCTTTTTTAATGGTCTATTAATTTTAAAGTCTTTGAATTTTATTTAGCGATAGTTTGTTAGGAAGTTACAAATATAATGGAGACATTATGGCAGACAAGGTCAGGTTGAGAATCAAGTTCCTAATTTAATATTAATTTAATATTGATTTAATATTAATTAATTTAATAATTAATTAGTTCAAAGACTTATACCCTCCTTTCTTGAACTAAAACTAGACTAAAAACATTTTCAGTTCTCGTCAGCTAAAACTAGACATAACTATCATGAGTAGATGGGATCTCCTGACTCTGCTCTCCTGGCTCTGACCTCCTGGCTGTGTTCTCCTGATTGTGTTCCAGTGTTGTTTTTTCACATAATTTCGTTTACGCCCCTTTTTTTCACAACAATAACGGGATGGTGACGAGTTAAACATGAGTCTGTGATGACTAAAACATTACGAGACGTTTGAATTTTCAGTGATGAGACAAGGCAGGACTTAAATGTCAGTGGGTAGTCTGTCAGATGTTTACAGTCCATGACATCAATGCCTATTTTGAGTGTAATCTGTCCGTAAAGGTAAAAATGATCAGTAATGCTGATTCATCATATCTGTGCTTGGTCATGCCCTCCACCTGGCATGCAGCGCTCATTCTGCACAACACACCTGCAGTCAGCTGGTCACACAGACAGCCTGAATAATTCACAGATGGACCATGGTGGCACCTCCGACAAAGAGGCTTGGTGGTTGGAAACAACAAAATGACCTAAGAATATTCTTCCAATATAATCCTGCAGAAAGAAGAACAGAGTGCATTGTAGAGGGAGATTTTTGAATTGTTGCACATAAATGAAGACTCAACTTTTATCTGGAGAGTTCCATAAAAATTTCCAATACCAAACATTTTTCTCACTGTTCTTCAGGCATTATTTCAATACTACTGTAAATGTATAATCTATGGTGTGATTGGTATCGACAATAAAGCTTTTTTTTTTGCCACTGTGATGACATAAAAGATATAGTACCTTTGAAAATTGCTGCTCACCAGCTTAACTTACACAGTAATTCAGAAACACAGCAATTTTGAATAAATTCAATGTTTAAAAAATTAACTGACTATATGAATGCTGTCAAAAGAGCAGAAACCAAAACTGAATCTGCTGGATGAAGCAAAAGAGACAACCCCACCTACCAAACACAGAGCTTTTCTGTGAGAAACTCTGTTATTTGTCTAAGTAGTTGTGAGGTCTTGGTATTGATTGTACGAGTCTCTGTTGTCAGCTGAGGAGACAGACTGGGTTATTCCTTTGTCTGCTGTTTGGAGGATTGTAGCTGAGAGATCTGTCTCACACTTTTGTTCAGTCCCCCTTGGGTGTTTGACGGGGTTTGGGATATGATGACTGTAAGGGCCATTGCCAGTGTGATACATCGTTTGTTTTACACATGAAAACATCTGTGTACCCCCAAGACCTGTGGATGGCTGTGTTACCATCCAGTCAAGACATGTTGTCTTGACTACCAGCCTCTTTTCAATAACTTGATCATTGTGTGACTGTGAAGCTGGTATCAAACATGCTGAGAGCATCTGAGTTTTATTAATGCATTGTTTTCTAATAGAAAGACAAATTATAAGATCCCCAGATTCAATTTCCTGATTACAAAAACTGGTCCTCTGTATGTCAAAATATTCACAGAGGTGATGCAGCAACACAGTCAACAAAGCCCTGACCCATTTTCACTTGCATGAATTTAATTGTTTGGATCAATAAAAGGGTGATCTATTTTATTTTTAAACCAATAAAAAAACAACAAGCCCTGAAAAACCCACAACATGTATCATTTAATGGTGAAAATGAGTTTGCTGCTCACATCAGCTGATGACTGAAAGCTCTCTTGTATTTTTCCTTTCTTTAGAGAGATACACGGGAAGAGGACTTGAGGGAGGAGGACTTCCAGAAGTTCAAAGATTTTGGATCTGCTTGTCTCACAAATGGAGACACTGAACAGCTACTGACATTTCTTCAGGCTGAGAACCAGGTATTTATCAGAATCAGAATCTGCATTATTGCAGAGTGTTTTTGCATGTACAAGGAATTTTACTTCTTAAATTTGTGTGCAAAACCACAAATATAGCTAGAAATAAAATAAATAGTCAGGAGAAGTTTTGTAAAATAAAGTAAATAAGTGGGTAGAAAATGATGCTGCATAGTGCAAATTGATACAGCCATAAGAGAAATTCCTGCTGCATCCAGACTGTTGGTGGTCCCAGCTCATAGATATGAAGAGGCAACAGAATGAGTGTTAACCTGTCATACAGCAGTGCGACCTCTCAGAAACACCAGATTCCCTGAGCAACAACAAACAGTCAAACAGCTACACAGCAGCCACTTTCTTTCAACCATCCAAGTAAACCAAACATTAACATGCAGCCCGTATGCTGTGCCTACTTCAGCCTCTTAACCCCGAGGTGTGGGGAAGAAACAAGCAGATATTCAGTCAGATTTCTCGCTCCACTGATAACCCTCCTCAACACGACACTCCTCTAAGTGCCCTTGGATGTCCCTTCACTCCACGCATCATGCAGCTATGTGAAAAGGACTTTCAGAGGCATGTGTCATCTCTTACTTTCTCCAAGGCCAGAACGGTATCAGGGGCTTAAAAGGATTAATAAATGAGAAACCCATGAATTTGAGCAAGGACATACACATAGTGGATCAGACTGAGCCCAGTGGTGTTTATGTTGTCCAATCAGAATCAGGGGATCTGTTTCATTGGCAAGGAGGAAAATATATCATGCTCATCCCTTCAAATTTTAACTCTCAGAGTGCATAAGTCTACAGGTACATTATAGAGACTGATATATCATAAAGATAGTTTTTAACATCACCAAATTTATTCCCCAGATTTGGAAGAACTGTCTGGCTTTGGGCATCCTGAGTATGGCTGATATTACTGCTAATATTTACCTGATATCTATGGTCAATATATTATCTGTAATTGTCGGCAATAATTGAAATATTTGTACTTTAATTTTTAGAGTGATATCAGATGTTACTGATGTTGAATTGATTATATTGAGAATATATATTTATATGTTTAATGGCAGCAGTAACCACACTTTATTTTTCCTCTTTGGTCAAATTGACCTGATCTTGTTTAACGTGTTAAAGCACAAGAAAAATCTAATTTCCATTGGGATATTCTGAAATAACCTATTTCTGAATCATAGCAATGTTGTACAACTCTTGGTAACTAAGGATGTTTATCTCTGGTTTAGATAGCAACACATGTAAATAAAAGACAGAGTCAAGATCTGTTCCTTCTTACTGATAAGATATGACTTTATTGTCTTACACTTAGGGACTGGTCAAGTCCATGGGCTGTTTTCTCATCCATCCTCTTGTAAAGGAAGTTCTTAAAAATGGGGAAAGTTTTGATCACTGCCAAACTGCCATCACACATCTGACAAAGGTAGGTCCAGTTATTCATCTACAAAATAATCAGAGGCATGAATTCTATGCATAGACCTTTATTTCTGTCCCTCTGTTCAGACTTGCAGACCAGATGAGCTCCTACAGACTTTGCTAGAAATAATAAAGGATATTGATCCAGGTGCCATTTCTGAGACCATCTTAGTCCTTATTCCACATTTTCAAACAGGTAAGAGGCTACATGGATAATTTTAGCCACCACAGTAACACCAATAGTCCATGAATAATTAATGGAGAAGGTTAATGAATCTTCACAATTCTTTAGTGCCCTGGACAGCATGAAAAATTTACTGAAACTCAGCCAAATTTTCATTCAGTATAACAATGCTGTACTGATTACATCTTTAGAAATAACTGAGCAAAAGTAAGCAGTTAATGACAGGTTAATTGTTGTCAAATTGTTCAATTCTAGAAACAAAACAGACTTTTAATGGTGGTGGTCCCCGGGGAGGTTCAAAAGGGAGGATTTCTAAAAAATATTGTATTATTAGTATTTTTTTAAATATGCATTTTTCAAGTGTTTGCCATGGTCTTTTAAGATCCCTTTTCTCTTCATGTGCAAAAATACCAAACATTCTTCTTTTTCACATACAATTTTTTTCCTTCATTGGAAAAAAAGGCTTTTGTCATTATTCATTGGCAACATTGTCAAACATGACTCTACTGATAACAAGTGCCATGCTGCATGCTGTAGATAGATGCTCCTGCAAGTTTTTGGTGTTATGTTAGGAAGCACTTTTTTGTTGGAAATGAAGCCACAGATTTGTCCTCTTCTGTTCCCTACTGCCATGGTTTTTGACCTTTCTATTATTACTTCTGCAGACTGCCTCTGGTGATAGTGTAATGTCGTTGATTTGCAAGGCATGTGGACAAAATGGAAGGAATTGATGAGCACAAAAATGAAAGCTAGCAATACCTTAAGGGAGTTGCTATCTCAACTGGAATTGCTTTTGGATTCCTATCCCTCACAACAATAATATTCAGGCACCTTTTGCATAATTTATTGCAGCATCTCTGTTAATTAAACAGCATTTTTAATGCTTCTAAGAGGATCTTTGTTTTGTTTATGCATCAACTGTATTAAAAAGCATGTAAAATGTTTTGGTCTTATAGGGATCATAAAGCAAGGCATAGAGCAAGACACATTTTCAGTTCACTCAAGTGTACAACCCTTTACAGAGTTAAAAGACCAGTAATTCACGAGGACTGATTATATGTTAACTAACATATTTGAAAATCCTAAAATGGTCTGAATGCCAGAACACTCTGTATTGTGCATATTTAATAATTTCAGCTGATGAGTGTTTTGCAAATACATCAACCAATTAAAATCAATCTATTGAATTTATATCATTTAGAGGTGAAATGAGAAAAAAACAGTTCTAACTAGCTTTCAGATTTCTTTGTCTCATGGACATGGAAATGCTAGTATATCTGAAAATGTGCTGTTCTAATCACCTTAAGAATATTTTGACAGTCTTGATTGTAGAGTCCACAAATGTCTTGCTGTGTACAGAGAGTGCAGCACTGCAGTGTAAAGTATTTACACAGTTGTTTTTTAATTCAGAATTATCTCTAGACAGCTGAATGTTAGTGCTGCTTCTTGCTCATTTGGCTTCTCTGTTGCTGTGGTTAAATTAAGTGGTCTCGGCTGCCCTCTGCTGTATGAAAGGCAGTAACTACAACTGTCTGTGTTTCTTAAGTGCTGCTCCAGCTGAGGAAGGGAAGGGCAGCAGGTTTGGGATTGGTGCTCTCCAGCTTGCAGAAGCAGCTGTCCAGGCTGCCTGTTCCTTACACCCATCAGCAGGAGGAGGCTGATAGCTACGGTTTGTGTCGCTGCTGCAATGCCTTGGCTGCATTTACAAAACCATTCAGAGAGGAGGTGAGGAGGAAGAATGGAAACCACAAAGACACTTTAGAGGAGGTGGAGCTGAGGACTGAGCTTCTTAAGTTGTAAGTTTTTGACATTAGTCTGTCAGTCCTATCATATTTAAATTGTGTTTTGGTTTCTGTATTTTCAAGTGTAATGACAGATTAGATTATAAAATGATGACAATGTTGTTGTCATCTGCAGCTGCATGTGGAGCTTGAGGGAGCCTTTGCTTGAGGCTGAAGTAAGCCGGGACAGAAAAACATCACTGTGGCTCTTTGCAACAGAGATAGTGGTAAGAGATCTTCTATATTTTATTAGGGGGTTAAATAACTTCGGTCTCTATGTTATACAACATTTTTTATTTATAATTTATCAGTACTGGTCACCTATCTTACAGGTTATACTACAAACTGTGCAAGAGTCTCTGTCAGACCTCTTGTTCTGTAACCCTATGAGGAAAAACACAGAGACAGACAATCAGTGCAAGGAGTCAAGAGCTTGTCTGGCTTATCTACTGTTCGTCCAGCTCATTAGCATTGACAGCTTTCCAGCAGTATACAGGTAAGCTGAAAGCAATAGTCTGATGGCTGATTCATACATCATCTCACATGGAAAGACAAAATGATTACGGTCCAATGTTCATGTATGGTTTGTTTTTTCAGCCCTGTTTTTATTCTTCAATGTAACATGGAATACATCAACCAGCTGCTCAGCAGGTATGTAATCGATACATCTTAAAGACAATGAACTTCTTTTTTTAATAGATCGATCACTTTGTGTAACCAGTAATATTGTTTCTTCAACAGCAAAAAAGAATCCCACATTCTCAAAGGACTGGTAAGGAAACAAGTGCAGTATGAAACCTTGACTAGATTAAGTTCAGGGAAGAAGGCAAAATAAATGATTTTTTAAAAGATTTTAATTGTCAGTTTTCTCAAAGGCTTTGTATGCAAAAAGTCTGGAGAGCGTGCAGGACGGCAGTCTTCCGCTGAGTCTACTGGAGCTGAAGAGCTTCAGTACTGTCCCTCAGGTAAGATAAGCATGCCAGCATCACCCCTTTACTGCAGTGGTTCAAAAACTTCTTCTGTTGGGCCGCCCTTTGGCAGATGAAAATATTTCCATCCTGTGAAACACACGCTTTAAACTTCAAAAGCAGACAATATCAGTCATATTTCATTATTTCAGATTAAACATTCAATTTTGTGTTTGAGAACCTTACTTCAGGCATTCATCTGACATCAGAGTCCTAAAGCCCAGATAGGGGTCAGCAAACAGCAGCCAAACACGGCCCACCAGGAACAATTTCTGGTCCCTGCCATGATCTTGAAATGACTTTCATTTATGCATTTGCTTATTGTCCTTAACAAACAAAATCATGATGATCAGTAACAGACGAACGTAAATGGCTCAGGAACAGCATCAGCTGACACCTCCCCCTGCTGCAGACACTTGTATTTCTGTAGATCAAGGAGGATTTTTTTTAAGTTATGAGTCTAGAATGGTTCTTGTGGCCAGTTGCTGACTTGTGTTGTCCTCAAATTAACAGAGCCTGCGGCAAGTTCTGATCAACTGTCCAATCAAACATTTGGTAAGTGCTACACTTGATGAGAAACATATATTTTCTGTTCTACAAGTTCTCTTATGTAAGTTTAATTTCATGCATGTTCTACCTTCTCAGAGAGAATCAGGACTGAAGATTTTCCAGCTCTTCATAAGTAAACTACATCCTGAAGCAAAGCACAAGTTTTTCAGGTGAGAAAATAATCAGAACAATTAGAAAGAATCTCATGAAAGTGAGCAAACCCCTTGTATATCTGTAGATATTTTATTCTATCTTTTAATGGGACAACAGTGAGTATAATACACTTTGATACAGTGTACAGTAGTGAGTGTACAGCTTGCAGAACAGTGTAAATATACTTTTCCCTTAAAATAACCCAACACACAGCCATTAATGTCTAAAGTGCTGGCAACAAAAGTGAGTACACCCCTATCTGAAAATGTCCACATTGGGGTAAAAGTGTCAAATTTTTGTGGCCACAGATATTTTTCATCTTCGCCTTAACCCTCTTGGGCATGGAGCTCAGCAGAGCTTCACATTTTGCCTCTAGAATCCTTTTTCAACCTCCAATGGCGACATCACAGAGCTGGTGGATGTTAAAGACCTTGCTCTCCTCCACCTTCTGTTTGAGGACGCCCCACAGATACTCAGCGAGGTTCAGGTCTGGAGATAGGCTTTGTCAGTCCATCACCTTTACCCTCAGCTTCTTTAGGCAGTGGTTGTCTTGGAGGTGTGTTTTTGGGGTTATCATGTTGGAATACTGCTCTGTGGGCCAGTTTCTGAAGAGAGGAGATACTGTTCTGCTTCAGTATGCCACAGTACATGTTAGCATTCATGTCTCCCTCAATGAAGTGTAGCTGTAGTGCCAGCAGCACTCACGCAGCCCCAGACCATAACACTCCCATCACCATGCTTCACTGTAGGCAAGACACACTTGTCTTTTTACTCCTCACCCGGTTGCTCCACACATACTTGACACCATCTAAACCAAATAAGTTTATCTTGGTTTCATCAGAACACAGGACATGGTCCCAGTAATCCATGTCCTTGTTCTGCTTGTCTTCAGTAAACTGTTTGAGGACTGTCTTGTACATCATCTTTAGAAGAGACCTCCTTCTCGGACGGCAGCCATGCAGACCAATCTGATGCAGTGTGCTGGGTAAGGTCTGAGCTCTGACAGGTTGGCACCCACCCCATCAAGCAGCCTGATACGTCTATCTCCCAAAGAAAATGATGCTGAGCACATGCACTGAAGTTCTTTGGTAGAGCATTGTGAGGTCTGTTCTGAGTGGGACCTGTCCTGTCATGACCCCAAAACACACCTCCAAGACGACCACTGCCTTGTTAAAGAAGCTGAGGGTAAAGGTGATGGACTGGACAAGCTTGTCTCCAGACCTGAACCTTATTGAGCATCTGTGTGTTGTGTCCTCAGAAAGGAGGAGCATGAGGTCTCTAACATGCACCAGCTCCATGATGTGGTCATGGGGGAGTGGAAAAGGATTCTAGAGGCAAAATGTGAAGCTCTAGTGAGCTCCATGCCCAAGAGGTTAAGGCACAGCTGAAAAATATCAGTGGCCACAAAATATTGACATTTTGAGCCCAATTTGGACACTTTCACATAGGGGTGTACTCACTTTTGTTGCCAGCACTTTAGACATTAAGGGCTGTGTGTTGGGTTATTTTGAGGGGACATTAAATTTACACTGTTATGCAAGCTGTACACTCACTACTGTACATTATATCAAATAATATTTCCTCACTGTTGTCCCATTAAAAGATATAATAAAATATATGCAGAAATGTGAGGGGTGTACTCACTTTTGTGAGATGCTCTGTGTTCAAATAACACCAAATGCTCTCAGTTCTATGCATGTTTTTTAATAATTTACTTTATGAAAATTAAAAATAATGCACTGCTGCCTTCTTCCAACCAAATACTCTCATCTCATTTCATCTTGTTAGTTGCTGGTAATCTTCAGACTGTTGTTATTGCTTTGATTCAAGCTCTTATGCAGATATTTTCCGATTTATTTGTATTGTTGTCATATGCTTAAGTGAGAAGAGTTGCACATATTTATTCCACCTGAGACAAAGGCTTAATATCTTCACTTAAAGTTGAAGTTTTTTCTGTCTATTTCTAAGAACAGTTAAGCATCTACATGAAAAGTCTTTTGATTATTCTTACCTTTTTTTGTTACAGGTGCATGTTAAAAACCAGCAATCATGCAGGAGTAGAGAGTTACATCATTAAAAACATCAGGAGTCAAGTACAACTTTCAATGCAGGTAAAACATGGCAAATGTGACACAACTGGTTCATGAAACATGATCCAGATCTCGGCTTTTTACAACTGCTGTAAGACTCAAACGGACAATGATCTGATGAGTCTACATGAAGACTTTTGATAAATGTTTTTTTCTCCATACAAGCCAGGAAATGCTGATAAATGGTTTCTGGGAGAGGAGCTTCTCTCGTTGTTGAGACTTGTGTTCTGCTTGCCACAAGGTCCTGAGACAGATTTGTTGAATGGTATGGACAGGTGAGTAACACAAACAGCAGCTCAATATACAGGCGGCCTTCCTCATTTGTTGCCTCATACCCAATTGTTGGAAATAACTTGAGTTTAAGAACTTCTAACCCCAGAGCCCAGCAGTCATGAAAACAGGTCACAGACTGATTATCTTAGGATTCAAAGTGTCCACGGCTGCAAAAGACTTCCAGAGTTTCATGGATCATGCAAATGGACCTTCAACTTGTTCAGCTTACAAAAGGCGATGATGTACAAAGCAAACTCAGCATGTATCTTTAGCACTTGTTGGCCTTAGGTTATGATTTAAGTATCTGTAAAAAATAAAAAGCCTGATTTTAGTTAATATGCTACAAGACATGCATTCACCTGTAAACAGAAAGGTTTTGGGTCTTTTTGTGATTTTTACAGTTTTATCTCCAACAAAGATGTTTTGCTTTTGCCAGTCTGTGTGCACAAGACTCAAAATGTATTCAATAGATTTTGAATAAGTTAGGAAAAGTTGGTCATGCCTCAAGTAAGAAATGATAAGACTCTAGTACCGGAACTGGATTCAGCTCCAAGTTTTTAAAAAGGGATCTGTGACAGTGCAAGACAGGATGTTTTTCAACATTTTTGCTGATAACTCTGTTAATGAAGTCAGTAATGCTTTAAAAATGAATGCAAACGTATGCAATGTGGGTTAATGTCAAACAGCAGTAAAGGCTCCAGATCCAGATCTGGTATTTTATTCTGGACCTGACTTTGGATAAGGATATATGCACCTGGGCAGCCACCTATCTTGAATGCCTCATTGGAGGTTTGTTTAAAGATATTTTTTTGTACGCTCATAGAGAACATTAAATTCCCTGATGTCTTTATCAACTGGTTATAATTTAGCTTTAACCTAAAAAAAATCGAATCATTTGTTCCTTGTCCCAATCCAGACATTTCCGGAAATTTCACTGAAATCTGTTCATAACCTTTTGAGTTATGTTTCTAACAGAGAAACAAACAAACAAACAAACAAAAACACACAGACACCTGCAATAGCATAACCTCTTGGCGGAGATAATTATTAGTTGACCAATCAAAAAAAAGAAAAACTGGCCGTTGAACAGACTTTTAAAACAGTCATAGCATCTGCCTGTGACAAGAAGAAAACACACATGTAGATCAAGGCTGTATGGCTATGACATCATAAATACACAAGGAAGTTAGAACAGAGCATTTAAGGGGCATTTTCTTTAAAGAGGCATAGTGCATTTCTCAGTGAACTGAGAGTTTAGTAGAAGGTGTCATGATTTCCTGCTCCCCCAAACCATTTTAATAACATTAAAAGCAAGGAAAACTGCAGGACATGGACCTTTAAAACCTTATTGGCAAGGTATTAGTTCACGCCAGTTGCTTTGCATTCGACTTCCCAGATGAAATATTCACTCATCTGCTGTCTTCATTGGCGTAGGATGAATTAAAATGAGAACAAAAGCACGTTACGCAGAGGAGTTATGCATAGTCTTTGCTTTTTTCAGGATAATGGAGAGTTTAAATCTTCTGCGTTATCTTCTTCTAAGAGACAAAGAGCTGAGAACAGTAAGTCATTACAATTACACTTGAAGTGGTTCGTCTGCTTGGTTAATGCCAAAGTTTTTCTTTCTTCATTCAGGCAGATGTGTGGGAGGAGCTCTGCAAGATAAAAGATGAATACCTGAAAATGCTGCGTGTGTGTATCAGCATATCAAGAGGATATTATTCCTCTGAACTCAAGTCACTGAGGGAGGATCAGAAGCTAAAGGCAAAGGGTAATCAAAAGCTGCTTCAGTAACTATAAATCACTGCAAACGTCAAATTGCGTATCATGTACTATCTCTGCTCTACTCCCCCAGAGGCCAGAGATGCAGCGAGATCGAGCACATTAGTCAAAAGTATAGCAGTGAAGAAAGTGACTGATGTGTCCCCAGAGGATCAACACAAGGTCCAAAACTCTCTTTATATTCTCTAAAGTTAGGATTGTAGTATTTTTAGGCAAGCAGGCTAACTCTGCTCTTCTGTTGCAGGTGCTGCAAAGTGCTTTAGTGACATTCGAACTGATGGAGAGTCTCATTGCCAGGATCGAAGAGATTGCTGAAGAAAAACTGAAGATTATCAGCTAAAAAAATCATACACTGAAGAAATCATCTGTTCAGTTAAATCTGACATTCTGAAAAGATAATGACAAAAATGTTTTCCTGCTTAAATATGATTTATTGGCTTTTTTTCTTTTCATTTTTAATAGGTAATGTTCTTTCTCTTAAAATGTAATTTCCCAATCATCTTTGATTTCATAAAGAAAATTTTGTCAAGCTTTCCTGTTGTTCTTGGATATAAAGTGGAAATAAAAATTACAAAGAGCTGAAAAAGTTGAAATCTTCACTAAGTTGTCATCTGAAGTGAAAGTTGTCAATTTAAAAAAAAAAAAAAAAACTAAAAATGTTACTCAAAACTGTTACCCTGTTACAATCTGGACTGAATGTAGTTGATTTTTGAAAACATTAAAAATTCAATAAAATTTGATTGTGACAGTACTGATGCTACCTGGAGTGAAAATATTAGATTTTCAAAAAAAAGTCAAAATTTCAGTCAAAACAGGATGATGCTGGTCCAGACCACACCCAGAGTTAAAAGTGTTGACATTTTTGAAAAGTCAAAATTTTCCTCAAAACACAATGATGCTGGTCCTTTCTTTGTCTGGATGGAAAGCTTTTGATTTTTGAAAAAAGTTAAATTACCCTTAAAACTTGTGATGCTAATCCTGACACTATCCGAAGTGAAAATTGACAACTTTTGTCCTTTTTGTTTTAAAAGCCAATTTATCCACTTTGCTTCTGACTGAATGGTATTTCCCTCGATGACAGAATGGAGGTGCAGTTGCCAGCCATGTTGATCCTGCAGTCTCCTGTTGCTTGCCCAAGCAGGCATTAGTGTGTATTATGAAATCACATTTGGGCAGCCGTAGAGCTTACGGAAATGAATTGTAGGGTCCAAAATTTGAAAAAGAGTCTCAACATGTAGGTCACAGAGTGCATAGGGAGATTTTCAATCTGACTGAAATCGCCCTAAGGAGGCGGGGCTGCTGTTTGGACAGTCACAGCAATATTTAGGCTGCTGATTGGACAATAATGATAAGACTTAGACCAGAAAGTCTGTCTTTTTTCATGTGGCCCAAGAAGGGCACTGCACTATCACCCACTATAGCTCAGCTGTCCCTGGTTTTATATGAAGTTTGATTTTTTTTTTTTTTTTTCAAAAATCAACAATGTGCTATGAGTGTCTGTGATGATCTGCTGCACAACAATTGGCCTTTAAGGACAACTAATAAAGTGAAGTGAAGTGAATGTTTCTCTCTGGATGTTGTCAGGACTGGGATTTTTGACTCTCTTCAAAAGTGGTGAATCTACACTCCAGACGGTGACAAGAACAACATGAATTTTGCGAAATTTCAAAAATCGCCATTTTTCTCTCCAGACCATGAAAGGGCTGGCAGCATCACGTTATGAGTGAAACTTTTACTTCTGTAAACATATATAGATATAGACATAGATATAGATATAGACGTATATATATATACATATATATATATAGATAGATATATAGATATAGATATAGATATAGATACATACATACATACATACATATAGACATATATATATGGATATATATTTACTATGATGGTGACAGGGCCAGCATCAATGCATTTTAATAGTTTTATAAAAAACTTTTTTCAAAATCACTTTTGTTTTCAGATATATAACTATTAACTCTGGTTATCTGATGTTTTGTCGTGTACTTATTTTCTCACCATTATTATTCCTCATATATTCATGATTTTTATTGCATTTGTTGGACTTTGTTTTTTATTTAACATTTTGTCATTTCTTCACTAAAGATCTGAATACATGAAGAAGCTGCCTCAGTTCAGGTGTCACTTTAGATTAGGAATCATCAAATACATTTGTGCAAAAAGAGACTGTATTCCTGTCACATGCTGTGGGGAATGATACATTAAGATCTTAGGTTAAATAAAATATTTTTGTTTTCATGTTTTTTATTTCTTTCAAAATGTCATTGGAATGTCATTTCATAGCTGTGAAAATGAAGATCAGTCCCTGTCACCAACACAGCTGCCGACCACATGGGGTATCTTGGCTTGTTTTTGAAACTGATATACTTTCCATCATTAGAGACATTAACGTACCCAAACAAACATCAAGTCATTCCTGATGTAAGGCAGTCCCTCCAGGAAAAAAGAATTTCATGTTGGCACCAACCAAATTGAGCCAGCCTCAGGAATTCTGCGTGGCAGCTGGCTTTAGCAACCTGCACCTTTTGCCAGTCATCCTCTGCCCCCTGTCCACTTTTAGCCCTCACAATCCATCGTCAGAGCCCTCTGTGCTCTGCTGCTGGATAAAAGTGACATCATGAGCCTGCAAGTGTAATGGCTAATCAAACAGGGGTGAATCCAAAGTTTCTGGTTGGGGTGGCCTCGGCCTCTGACTACAGGCTACAAAAATGAAAAAAAAACATACTCACACAAAGTCTTGTTTAAGTTGACAGCAAGGACATGGCCCGCCCATTACAGCAATAAATAAATAAATAAACAGAAAATAATCAATATGTTAAATCAGTTTGTGCAAATGATAACTAAAACATTTGAAAACATTACAATAAATATGCAAATGTATTTGCTCGTTTAATGCCTAGATAAAATAAAGGATCAAAATATTTCAAAATCTGCTGCAAGTTTTTCAAAAATCTGCAGTTTAAGACCTGAAGGGCCTGATTAGTGTTCTGGTTTTGATTGTTAATGGAGTTCTTTTAAGAACAGTAGGGATGTAATGAAAAAGAATTCTCAAAACCACAATATATTTCTCTCTCCTTGAATTCCATGTGGCTGTGATGATCACTACCTCAAACCACTAAGTTCTTGTTCAAAACCGTTTTATTTCAACTCTTTTGACTCATAAAACAAAAACAGACAGAGAGTCAATTTCTCAATGGAAAGTTTCTGTAGAAAACCAGAACGAGCAAAGTTTGTCACTATGCTGTAACACATCTATTAACTTTTGTCTGTATCACCACATCAGTCAGCAGTGTTCGTAAAAACAGGCTGGATCACATTAGCTTCACAGCATGTCCCTTAGCATCTCCCACACAGGACTGTTCTCAATGATGTGAGCCCGAGCAAGAGACATCCTGTGGCGGACACTGTCAGCATGGGGCTTACTGGTGACCTGTGGACAAACGAGTCTTCACTTACTTCAAACATAAAGAGACGCAACAGTCTGTTGGATTCAGTATCCGAAAAACCAAATATCATTTCATACTGTCTCAATCTTAACCTTTGCAATTGTTAGCATTCCTTTGACAATCTCAGCATTGTTCCTCACAGGCAGGATCCTCAGACTGCTCCCAAAGAATCTGAAAGAGGAAACATACTAACTCAGTTTTCAGAGTTGTTGAATTATAATCAAAACCTTCATTTTAACAAGTCAAGCAAGGCTACATGGAAATATACTTTAAGACTTCAGAGAAGACGACGTCACAGCGCTATCTTTTCAGGCACATGTTTGGCTCTGACCCGTTCCACCACCTGCACTTGTGCACTTTAAATGCATGCTCCCACTAAGGGATGCAAGGCCATAGGGTGTCCATGCTCCAGTGGTGTAGTCCTAGCAAAGAAGTGCTGCAATGCTTCTGGCAGCTGACCAGTGAAGGTAAAAGAGCAGTTGTCTCCCTGGGGACCTGACTCAAAGGGAAGTTCAATTAAGGTTTAAAAAGTTTTGTGATGGAGGAGAAATTTCCACTAATTACAAGAAATGTGTGTTAAGACAAGAAAACATCAAATTACTGGCTAAAAAACCTATGAGCTGTTAAAAAGCGACACTATGTGACAAATTTGACTTGTGTTTGCTTATGTTTTCAGATAAAGATGGACCAGATGGTGTTGAATTCAGTGAAGTTCAAGGCAGACATGATGATGACTCATGAGGCACAGAATGAAGAATTTTCATGATTTATGACCATAACAGGACAGGTCTGTTGTTACATTTATTTAATGGATGAATATGTGTGTTTCATTGAAATCACTCATCTGATCCAGCAGCAATGTGAAAAGAAATTTGAAAATTATTTCCCTAATGATGTACTTGTGTGATTTCTGAGCATTCTTAGAGCTGTGGACAGAGCTATCCTATGGCCTTCTGTGGCCTTCACTTTATTGTTCTTAGAGATCATCTCGTACACGCACACAAAATGATGCAATACTGTAGGTGATGTCTAAAAACACTGTGTCACATCTGTTCAGACCAGCTCTGCTCCCTCTCATACTCACCACCCTGAAGCACACTTTCAAATATGTGCACTTTTAAAGCAGAGGGGTCAATCATGGGACAGGCTCTTTGTTTGCATGGTTTATTGAACAGCCTATATGTGATTGTGGCATTATTATTTTTTGGTAGTGTAGATAGTTTAGAACAACAGACACTGTCTTCTTATTACACATTTTATCTCAAAAGTGAGAGAATTGAAAGTAGACCTGCTACAAGAGCCGTACTTTGCCGTTCATATCAAGCAGCCCTTGTCTCTATTACGGTGTTCTGCACTTCATTCAATAAATGTTGATATTCAATTTGAAACCCTTACAGTTGTATGTTTCTGTGTATATCTTCTATGTAAATAACTGTTCTGTGGTTAATTACAACCTCATAATCAAATTTTACACATAATTTCAACAATAATGTTAATATTAATATTCCAGCAATAATAGCCCTGGTATCGGAATTGGAAATAGGAAGTGTAAAAACCTGGATCGGTGCATCCCTAGTGCATTTGCATAAATTCGCTTCGAGAAGGACTTGTGTGAAAGCTATTAAAACCTGCAGCGGTGAATGAGAGCAAATCTGAAAAATTATGAGGTGGAGCATAGCGGCTCAAATATTTCCACAGCTCAAAAAAAACCACCTGCTAAAGTATAAAATTCATCATTTACTTAATTAAACACAGTTGGAAAGACGGCGAACATGGTCTAATATGCAAAGTAAAGTGACATATCCTCGCATTCAAGAACAAAAGAATAATCCCTTTATTTACCTTTGCTGAATTTCTTTCATAATCTCCATCTCTCTTTCCCCATTAAAGGGGGCATACAGAAGCAGGAAGCTGTTCCGATGAACTTGCATGAACATTTTTATCCTTGTAATGAGTCCAGAATCCTCAGCAGGCCCAAAGACGTCTTGAGGGTCGACTAACAGGAATGCAGTGCCTGCAGTACTCAAGGTATAAATGTCACAAGTTTTCAGTGTCATCATGTTAAATAACAATACATTATCAGCAAAGGGTAACACTGGCCACATCATCTATAACAGATAATTACACGTGTTTATTAGTCCATTCTGAATTAAGTTTTATCCAAGTCATACTACAAAGAAAATGGGCTGGGAAATAAATCTAGCTTTTGGAAAGTATATCTGTATTTTCAAGGAGATATGGGGTGCTGGAACAACAACATTCTTCATTTCATGCTGATTTTGATTAATTTAACGTTACATTTATGGTTTATTCTTAGTAAAAAAGACAATAATTATTATTAAGCAGTGCTCATGACACAATGATAATATATTTGGTTTGAAGTCTTAATGGGGAAATTAACATTTTATTTCTGATACTATTTATATTAGCAGAAATCACAAACAGAAGCACTAATGACTAAATATTGGGTAACTTATTGATTTTAATGGCTAAAACGGTCACGAACTTCTGCACACATCTGTTATTGTAAAGCCAAGACAACAGTTCGGGCATAATGTCGGATACACGACCAGAGGACGGCTGCAGGTTTACCTGACAGCGGAAAAATGAAGGTTCCAGTCTCCACACTGTCTGAAAATCTGATCCTGTGCTGCTGTGCACTCAGCATACTGTGTATTTCATGGTTCTGGGGACGAGGAGAGGAAAGAAAATGACTTTTTTAAAATATTAATTCTCTGTGTTTTGCTGATGGTTGTTTGGGTAGTGGAACTAGTGGAACCAGATGTCCTAATCTGGCCGGGACCATCCTGCTTTTAGGCCTTGTGTGCAAGTGTCCCAACAAAAATCCATAAACTACCAATATGTCTTATTCTAGACATTCCCCATCCTGTAACTGCCATCTGAAAGAGGATACCAAATCATTTCTCCATGTTTGTGACACTGATTTGACCATATACTGTATGTGCATAAATGTCAATCAATATTGTTGTTGAAGCTGCTGAGGTTTTAAAAAATAAAAACATATTAGTCAAGCTGCATGTCAAAGCTCACAGCTGGTTTGTCTGTTAATGTGTCATCAGTCTCAAAGAAGTATTTCACTACATGACAGACTTTGACATTAACATTTACTGACATATGTTTTTCCCAATAATAACAAATTAGTACTGGTGTCAGCATCATTAAATTTACCATCAGAACACCATATTGTTTAGTAATTTAGCATAAAAGGAAGGTCAGTGTATTGCTGAGACTTATTCAACAAAATTTTTACGACTATATCAAGATATTTTGAATTCTAAATCATTTCACCATGCTTGTGGCACTGATTTGTCCATATATGTACGTAAAAGTCAATCAATATTGTCAGATTCCACCTTCATAAATTTAGATTTATGTGTGAAAAAGAAGTATTGTGTGTTTAAGACCCCTTTTGAAAAAAAAAACATATTATTTTATTATAAGTTATGTTATGTAAAATCATAAAAGGGTTCAATAAACTACAAAAAGTACACATTGTGCATGGCATTACACTAAAGATCATGCGTAAACCCACAGAATATATCCAAGTAAAGAGTGAGAGTAACTAATATTCGATTTAAAAATGTGTGTGTGAGTGAGTGGTGCGTGTGTGTGTGCATTTGAGTGTTGGTGATAATAATCATAATATTATTACTATCGATATTAATCAAAATAGTTTGATAATAGAAACAAAAGAAATAACAAGAATAACAAAAGAATTGTAATCACAAGCGGTTATAATGTTTAAAAAAACACAGCATTTAGAGGCCATTTTTGTTGAGTTTGAAGGACTGGGGGTTTATTGTTTTGTGTTTTCCCCAAAAACAAATTGGTACTGGTCATTAAATTACTTTCAGAGCACCATATTGTTAGTAATTTAGCATAAAACATAGGTCATTGCATTGTTGATATTGATTCAACACGTTTTACTACAATATCAAGACATTCAAAATGTATAATTTGTAACACTCCAAAAGGGTCAAAAATCACAGAGGCAAAGTCAAATTTGAATTATGTGTGAAAAAAGAAGTATGTATTCACTGAAAAATCACATATAGTGTTTGATTATCATTTGTTATGTAGTTTATAAAAGGGTATAATAAACTATAAAATAGTAAACATTGTCCATTCCACTACACTAAAGATCATGTGTAAACCAATAGACTATAGCCGAGTAAAGAGTGAGTGCAGTTAAAATATCATATATAAATATTTGTGTGTTGGTTATAGTAATGTCAATATTGACTAAAATAGCCTATTGTAATAATCATAGAAAGAAAAGAAATAACAATACTAACAAAATAGTTTTAATAACCATAATTATAATGTTAAAACACAAGATTCAGATTTTGAGGGACTGGTGGTTTATTTAGTCTGGTGTCAGAAGATATTCTGGGGAAAACTCTGTTTCTGAGGTTCACTGAAGTCGTTTCAATATCTAGTCGAGGTTCACTTTAGCTGCCATGCTAAGAGAGTTCACTTTTCATCATGTAAAACATTAAAATTAAAAAATGTCCGCTCGACCTGACGCCCACCCAGGGTGAAGTGCTGGCTATGATGGTGGTGGTCCACGGTGGGGTCGTCCTTCTGTCCGCTGACATCTCTGGATGTTCTTAAATATATTTAATGTGAGTCTGCCTGCTTATTTCAGGTCCCTGTCAGCCAATCTTAAACATTACGTATATTTCCATGGTAACGACGTAAGGAGAGAGGCAAGGCGACCCGGAAGTGATGGGAAAGGCCAACGTCAGGTCATTAGAAAGCAGGCGAACAAAATTAAATTAAATTTAATTATTAAATTAAATTCACTTCATAAATCCATATTAAAAATGAATAGAAAGCAAGATTATAGATGCTTATGAAATATTTGATGTACACCCCGACATTTAATGAAATTTTTAATTACAGAAATGAGAAATGATAACTTATTACTTTTTGACATGTGAAACAGCTCTGATGTATGTATTTTGTTTTTATGTTGGACATATTTGTAACCTGAATATGTAAATAAAGTTGAAAAAGGCAAACCAACTCAAATAAAAGCCAGGATGAGAAACATCATCCTGCCACAGTAATGCCGGACTGACGTCTTTGCTATGATACTTGTGTACGTTAATAACATCAGATTGATAGCCTATGTTTTATTTCATAGTTTTGATGTTGAATTGTAACGTCGGATTGACGTCGAAATGTAACTTCGAATTGAGTTTTCTTACATATTTTGTTCGTTATCTGAACCCTTCCTATTCAAGCAGTTCTGGTCGTTTTTTGCTTCTGTCATATTTTACTCGATGCGTACTTATTTTTCTGTATTATGAAGTCCCTCACCTCTTCAGATTCACTATAGATAGGCTAATAAATACAACATCATACATTGCACAGATGTTAATCTGTTCTGTTTCCTGTAAATGTAAACTCTACAGTATCACAGTTAACTATTTGTCATACAGTGTTGCCTTGAAATGTACAATAAATGCTCAAGTGAATCCAGGCCTATTAGGCCTGTTTTTCTCAGATGTTTTCCTCATTATAATCAACATGACAGTAAACTGGGTGAAGGATTTGCTTCCATCTGCTGCCATTTTAAGGAACTGCATTCAGATTTAAAAAAAAATGTCCCCCATGCTGGTTTGATGTTAAAATCAAAGGTAATTAACAGTAATGTAACCAAATGATGGTAGCCTATACATCTGTTTTTTCAACCTAATTGACTTATTCTTCTTAGTTTGGCCCCTTTCACCCATATTTTGTATTCTTACGATTCTCCTTTTTTAATCATCAGTAGTCTGGTCAGCAGCTCTCCCCAGAGTTGAAAGGTTGCACACGGCACATGTGGAGCAGCTCTCCTCCCAGAGAGAGATCAGTTTGTATTTTGGGTTTCAGCCTGAGGGTCAGGACCCTTCATGAGGTCAAATAATAAATCTTGGAGAACACTGGTTAAAGGTGGACGTTACCTACAACTAACAAAAACACATTAGAGTAATGTGAGATGTCCCTCCAAGCTGATATTATATCTAATTTCTGCTGTCAGACTGATTCCTGAAACTTGGAGACCATATCAGATACCTTCACAAACCTGTTAATGTCTTCACAGCACCGAAAACTGATGGACCAATGATTTTATTATAGCAAACAAGTATGCAGCTGGTGAGTTGACTCAGGATAGGTTGAATAATATCTGTCTTTTTGTTTATATACATAATCAGAAACCACAGCCCTATATATATATATATATATATATATATATATATATATATATATATATATATATATATATATATATATATATATATAGATAGATAGATAGATAGATAGATAGATAGATAGATAGATAGATAGATAGATAGACATATGTATATATATATATATATATATATATATATATATATATGTATCTTCTTGATCTGCTCTGCTGTGACACCCAAATTTCCTCTCCATGAATCAATAAAGGATCATCTAGCTTATCTTAAATATAGCCTTTTTGTCAAAACAATCAGCCTTTTTTATTATGGACCAAAAAATTAGGTGCTTACACATAAGAGTCAAGGCTGCATCTTAGTGCTTAGTGCATCTTAGTGCTTAGTGCATTAAATCACAAAAGACTGGTGTTGCATTGTTAGTATGCAATAGAAGGGAAAGGGATACATTATTACTTTTTGGCAGTTTATGAGCCTTTTTAGCAACCTGAAACCAACCAAAGAGTTAAATGGAATCTTAACCACAATAAATAAATTAAAAAATATATATATTTATTTCAATTTTTGTCAGTGCAGTTAACTTATGAAGTGAAGAATATAGCAGACTGGACTTGGAAAAAGACATATTTGATATTACATTTAGACATAAATACAGCAAGAAATTCTAAGGCATTCAAACAACCCCAAAATGTTTGTGTGGAATTTCAAGATATTATTTTTGCCTGATTTCTAAAGGTGAGAGGCACCTTGATTTGTTTAGTGTCTGAAAGATGCTGTGTTTATAAACCTGTCACACATATCAAAAATCAACAAAGCTTTTTGAAAATTTGTCTGTTTAACATTACCCCATAAAAAATGAAAGATGGAATTAATAAATACACTCTTCCACTCTAATTGTGGTGGTTAAAGGTTTTATGGTATCCCCTTTTTAAAAAAGGTCTGCATTCAAAGTATAAAAGAACAGTAAACAACAACGGTAAACAAAACAACCAGGAGCTGCTTTATTGATTTATAATACAAAGATGGAATTAATAAATACACTCTTCCACTCTAATTGTGGTGGTTAAATGATGAATAAATGAATTATGGTCACATCCTTTTTAAAAAAGGTCTGCATTCAAAGTATAAAAGAACAGTAAACAACAACGGTAAACAAAACAACCAGGAGCTGCTTTATTGATTTATAATACACTTTCTTGAGCAGAATGAACATTGGTTTTTTTTTAGTACTTTTGTTATCAGATTTATTAATACATTTTGACTTGTGTTTAAGAAAATAAATACAACTCAGTTTCTTGTTTCAAAATATTCATTAGTGTATGAAGTCTTGGCTTAAATCCATATAGTGATTATCAGGATAATATTTGTGAATAATGTGAAGAACACTTCCTTCACTTTGTTAGGATGTTTGAAAGGTGCTAATTCATTGTTCCTGGATGGATCTTATAAAAGTCAAGTTTCTGTTAATGTCTCTTATGAATTTCACCATATAGTGATTATCAGGATAATATTTGTGAATAATGTGAAGAACACTTCCTTCACTTTGTTAGGATGGAGAATCGTTTAGACTTTCATGCGGTTGATATCAATGTCAAAATGATTCTCCCGAGGCATTTGCACAGGGACTGGAAACACTATCTTAAAGCTCAAATACACTATTTTCAGGAGATGTTAAGGCCTAACTTAAAAATGATCACATCTTGGTGGTGTTCCAGGTAACTGCCATTAGAGAACAATAATTTTGCTCAATAACTGTCTCAATGATGATATCCACATGATTCTGAGTGCTAGGTGTGGGTTTTCATGGTCAAGCAATCATATCATGACAGTAACTTTATTATGTAACTATTGCTCATAAATTGACAGCAATATGTGTTACTTTAATGGAGGTTTGTGCTTTCCAAGTGCTTTCTAATTAATGAAACTCTTTTGTCTTTCTGTAGTTTTTCCATATAAAAATCAAAAAGCAATCATATATCTTTGCTCCACATCTTTGCTAAGTTAAGTATCAGGATGTGTGGTGAGAGTTGCATTTCTGTGCTGTGATAAACTTTAAATTTTAGATAATAACTCCCTGCCTCTCATCAGTGAGTCCCTTTGGTTTCGATAATTGAAGCTTTGGCTCCCCCAAGTGGCAGTGCTCCGCTATAACACCTTAGTGAGTCGCACAGACCGACGTCATCAACATCCGACGCACCAACGTAAGAAACCAGCAGCGAAAATGGTTGGTTGAGATTTTTTAACCGATTACACTGTTCTCAGGTTGCTATGATTTGATTTTTGGTGGTAGTGGAAATAATTTGAACACGATTAAATCAATTATTGTTTAATTTGTGTTTGCACTTATCAGCGCCTCTGATTCACAGCCGCCATGTAGCCCAATGCTAACACACTAGCATCATGTTATTCTGCGTTTCAGCTTTTCTACTCGTTTTTCAAGTCTCTGGTCGGGAAGGATGTTGTGGTGGAGCTCAAAAACGACCTGAGGTGAGTGTGTTTTTCGCTCACACCTTTTAAACCATTTTATTTTGAAGCAAAGCCCCCATTGTTCACCCCAGGTTTGTACTAACGTGTATTTGTGTGTGTTAAATGAATGAGCTCCGTCTGTTGTTAACTTGCCATTTGCTGAACGAACAGTTGTGTATTTGTACATCATTTTGTTGATAAAGTTCCCTGTTTTTTCAGCATCTGTGGGACACTTCACTCAGTTGACCAGGTCAGTAATAACTCCATCTGAGGAGGTTCATTTTTCTGCTGCTTCACTTGAACAGTACTGTGTTTTAGTGCACAACTGTTATTGACAGATATATTGTTAACATTTTAAATGATGATACCTTTAGACAGGTCTGTAGATATGTCATATCAACCAGGGATGAAACAATATGAAACTTTCATATCATGATTAGTGTTACCAACATAATCATGGTCAGTATTATCGCAGTATTGTTGAAATGTTGAAAAGGTACTTATACACACAAAGTTTTGATTAATTATAAAACAATGTGAATTGAAGTGGTCAGAGCCTGACCCTCTTCACCTCTCTGGTCCTTTGCTGAGGTCTTTAAAAACAATCCAGCCAGGCTGCTGCCCTCTGATGCTGCTGCTGGTGCTTTGTGGTTCTTCACTGAGACTTTTTTTCTGCGGATAGGGTGACCATCTGCATTATTTTAACCCTCAACATTCTTGTAAAATCCAAAACACGACCAGACTTAAGACTTTGTATTTTGGGGGGGAAATCTCCGGTACAGTGTCCATGCAGGCACCAAATACCATACTTTGCTGTCAAATGCCGAACATTAAAAACTGTGCATGCGAGCCTGTGTCTGAGGGACCGCTGCTGCTCTGCAGAGAAACAAACACATAGTTTTGGCTTTTTCATGCAATGGCAGCATCACTGTGAGTTATTGACAAAGTGAGGAAACTGTATTTATCATAGTAAACAGTAATACTAACCATCAGAAATTACACAGTGGTTTATCATATTACTGGTAACTATTACATTCCTAATATCAACCATTTCTCTACCCTATGTTGCCTAAAATATCAGCATACTATATAAATATATCGTGATGCTTAGTCTAAAATCGTCTAAACAATCAGTGTCATTACAAGTGCAAGAAATGTTGACTTTTTGTTTAACATCTGCTTCTAACAAACTGCCTCAGTTTAAGGAACGAGTCAATTATAGTTAGAGGAGTTTGAAAAAATACTGATACACGAATATAGTGCAATATCAAGATATTTTATTTTATAATTATGGAATGAATTACAGAAATTCTGGCCATGTGTGTTGTATTTTAGACAGCCTCTGGCTTTTGCTTGGCAGCAGACCTTTGACTCTTCATCTCTAATGTTTATTGCAGACAGTTGAGTTTTTAAATGTCACAGGATCAATAATTTTAGTAACATTTAGTTAAGAGGGGAAAAATTGATGAAGATTTTAAATTGTAAATTGAGTTTTGTGGGAAAAATTTGAGATTTGTTTTTAGACCATACTGCCCAGCCCCATGCATGTGCACATGTGACCTGCTGCATAGGAAACGCTCGGGAAGCAAGGACTTCCTACAGCCAAGTCCAAGGAATTTCAGGGAAATATTAATAATAATAATAATAACAACAACAACACATTTTATTTAAGGGCACCTGTCATGACACTCAAGGTCACCTCACAAAAGTATTGAATAAAAATGCATTAAAACAGGCTTAAAAACAGGCCAAAGAAAACGGGTGTAAAACCAAACAATACAATACAACAGACAGTGCACAAGATCAGAGGGAGTTGATGAGTTAATAATATTAATTAAGAAATGCATTTTTTAAAAATTCACATAAAAAATGTTAACTATCCAAAACTATAAATCATGTGACCAAATGTTATCAGCACATTGTAGGTGGCCTTCATGGCCAGTATACTGTGGTAGATGTATGTATAAATGAAGCCAACAGATCCAAGTTTAGGTGCACTAATTACTTTGGAAGAGAAAAGCCAAAATTCTGATGTCCTCATGTGTGCATGTACAGTTTCAGATTGTTAAACAAAACAGCATCTGTATTTTAATGACTGTTAATGTTTCAAGATGCTATGAGGAGTTTCTAAGTCATTACAAAAAAGTCTCACTTTTAGATATATGCCTGATGGAAATACACACTTTAAGATGAGTTTTATAGCATCAAAATAGGTTGTCTATAAATGCTATTCCTTAGCCTTCAGGTCAAGTCGGACAGGGCTGGACTGGTCTGGATACTCAACCCCGGGAACAAGACAATTAAAACTAGAGCAAATTTATATTATTCGGACACGTCTTAGAGCACCGGGCTGTAAGTAGCGATATATAGCCGGCTACAAAACTACAATATGAAGTTGTCACACATCAAAAACTACCGCTACGTACCTTGGGTCACGTATTTTGGTGCATTCCAGTTGTAGTCAGAAGTAGGAATTTCCGGGTTCCGAGTAGGAAACTAAAACTGGAACGTCCCCCAAGTCTGAATTTCCTACTGGGAACTCGGTGAAACCTCGACACCCCCGAGTCTACAATGTAAGATGGATGCCCCCAGTGTGAACAGTTATTTAGCTCCTGTAATAATCAATTTATTTGCACTTCTGACTGGGGTTTGTGGCTCTGGATCAGCTGTATACATAGTATTGTTAGACTTATATTTACAAAAATGCTGCCATAGTGATAATCACATTCTTCATGTGATATTTGTGAACAACAACGCAGGCATGCTAACAACAGCTAACAATAGCCTGGTAGATCGACATGTTTTTTTCCGACTTCAGCTGGAACGCCGATAAGTCAGAGATGATGTCACTCCCAGTTCCGAGATTACTGGAACGCAGCATTATGACAGTCGCTATGCGTGCTCATGGGTAGCCGAGTCTTTATGTCGCCGGAAACAGATTGTCCTCATAGCACCTTTAAGTAGAAAAACCTTCAGATCTGTAGTCTTGAGCTCACCCATACTGCCTCAGTGGAATCATATGTTGGCAGCTTCTCTGTTTTTAAAATATTGTTGATAAGATGGAAAGCAGGCCTTCTCTTGCACATAAGTACAATTTTGATACTTTCCTTTACTAATTATTTTGTTCTGTTTCTGTTGTTGATTGTTTCACATTTTTATTTTCTATGTAAAGTCAAAGTTATGAGGGTAAATGAGCTTTAAAATGTTTTTGCTTTTGTGTTTCAGTACTTGAACATAAAGCTCACAGACATCAGCGTCACAGATCCAGAGAAATATCCTCACATGGTATGTTCAGCGTTTACTAAATGTACTTTGCATCTTATAAACTCTGTGGTCAAAGAACCAGATCTGTTTCTGATTTGGGGTTAAAAACAAAAATGTATTTAATATTTTTTAATAGTGTAATATACAATGTTACTTCTTTGAGCAGGCGGATGATAAGATGTATGTTGTTTTGTCTGATTGACATTACCTCTAACATCACAAATGCGGACAGTCTTCATATGTTGTGATGCTTGTTTCCATCTGCTGCAGCTGTCGGTGAAGAACTGTTTCATCCGTGGGTCTGTGGTCCGGTACGTTCAGCTGCCGGCAGATGAGGTCGACACACAGCTCCTGCAGGACGCAGCACGCAAAGAGGCCATGCAGCAGAAACAGTGATCCATGTGCACGATGGGGTTTGGGAGGGGTAGAAACTTTTTTCTGTTTGTTTTTGAAAGTTTTTTGGTAGTCTAAGATTTAACTTCAGTTCGTTTAAATCTGAGAGAATTTGTGCAGTTTTTGTAACCGAGGCGTGTTTGTCATTTTTACTTTTACAACAAGAAAAAAATAGTCACATTCCTGACATTTGTGATCGATAATGTTTGAAAGAAAGTAAACTTTGGAGATGGTCTTTACCCCACTGTCTGTGATGAAAACTGACTTTGTGCAGTTCTTTTGATTTATTGTTTTGGAAGTAAAATCAGTAATTACAGCATTGAGCCCAGTGGAGGTTAAGATCTGTTAAGTTCTGTTTATAAAGCACTGTCGCTTCTCCTGAAAACTCACAACAGTTTTTTATGTGACTTCAAAATAAAAATATTTTATTTATATTTTGAACTGTTGATTATTAGTTTTGTCATTTTTTGTGTAAAAGTCAAAACTGCATAATGATCATTGTTATTGTCATTGCAGTATCAGCGTTTGTAACCACAAATTAAAGATCAAATTGATCAAAATTACATTTTTTCCAAGTAAAAAAATGCTTTCCCACTCAGCTGGCGTGCTTTATACATGCTTTCCAACTTTCTGACTGCATGTCTTCAACCAAGGCAAACATCCATAAGGGGGTGTCGGGGATTCAGTTCAGCAGTGCGCTCCACCAACAATGGGGAGGTTGCTGGCTGTTACATGTCTGTGTGTCCTTGGGCAATGCTCACCTTTGTAGAGAGTGCAGACAAGCCACATGACCACCAGTATCCCCAACACATCTTCAGGGGCCCATTTACCAGGTCTATCAGGAGGCTAGATATGTCTGTGGGTCGGCCTCTTATCAACTGCTGGAGTAATTGTTGCAAAAAGAATTAATATTCTTAGTGACAAGAAACAGGTTGAAATGTCCTTGTGATATAAATATCGAATGACCACAACATTGCTGTGTGTTCTTCAAATAAGAATGCGAGCATGTCATTAACTTTAGGAAGTAATGATTAAAAACATGTTGACTTTCTAACCAACATTCTTGTTTGTTGAGTTAGTGGGGTTAAATCTCTTATTCACTCAACATGAGCACAAAGCTACTCTTGTGCTTTTATGGAACTACAGCACAGCACCATGCCTCCACCTTCACTCACTTGTCACTTTATTAGGTACATTCAGAGCAGTGGAAAGAGGGAGTGGCATCATTGAGGGAGAACACAGAGGGTCACATGATTCTGAACTGCTTAGCTGTGGTTTCTGATTATTGCTTATCAATATTTTTCATTTTTTACATTCGTACATTGACTTAGGCAAATTCCAATGTGGGACACATTCTATGTGCTTGTGTAGGAACTTAATTATCGCAATAATGCTGTTAAATTTCCTCTGAAAAGAGAGAATGTGGACCGTAAACTAGCTTTTCTTTACATTCCTTGATACAGTAACATCATTCAATTTCCATGTTTATAACATTAGTGTGATTTAGGAAACTACTGACTTCTTTAGTAGTAACATTTCAGATGAAGGAAGAGGCCTGTGTGATCCACCTGAGTAGAAAAAGATGTTCAGATGTTTCAAGGACATTGCCTATGCTGTAACTTAGTTTTATTAATTTAACATGTAGGAAACTGTCTTGTGATAGAAGTATAAACTTTCAAATTTATGATATCTATCTACTGTGTATATATCTATGCATATATATGTGTGTGTGTATATATATATATATATAACTGACCCACAGATATATATATATATATATATATATATATATATATATATTTATATATATATATATATATGTATATATGGGGGGGGGGGGGCAGGAGGATAACTGACCCACAGCATTTTATTTTTGATTGGTGGACCTCATATCCATACTTTCTTATATTAAAATGAAAATTAAGCAATAAAACAATGGCTTACACGATTCCTTGAAAACATATTTAATCATGTTGCTTTCAGATCAACCACACAGGCCTAATGCAAAAGAGTTTTATGAAGGATGAAGATACAACAAGAAACATCCCAGTGATCACATTAACATTAATAGTTTGTTTAAAATGTGTAAACTATCGTGCTTTAAATTACATTGTTAACGTGATTCAAATGTGCTGGTAAGTTAAAATGTTAACTGTAGCTTCCTATCATATGACCTTACCTAAATGCAAGAAACATACATTCCCCACAGGAATATTATCACCTCAGTCACATTTTTACCTCTGCCAAGGAGGTTATGTTTTCGGAAGAGTTTGTTTGTCTGTATGTCTGTATGTCTGTATGTCTGTCTGTCTCCCTGTCTGTCTGTGAACAAAATAATGTAAAAAGTTATGGATGGATTTTGATGAATTTTTCAGGAAATGTTCAGCATGGGAAAAGGAAGAAGTCATTTAATTTTGGTGTTGATCTGGATCACCGTCTGGGAACTGTGCTGCTTGGCGGAGGTCTGTGCTCTCCGAGTGCTTTTCTAGTTTGGAATGGTCAAGGGCTCCCATGATCCTCCACTGCTGTCATATAATTGGCCCATTGGCGGCTACAGTAACGCCACTCTCTCCAATCTTCACGGCATAGGTGGCAACAAGGTGCTGGAAACGTTTCTCAGAGATTTAAGTCTATATCAGAGTCACACAGCTGATGACTGTAGATTGAACTTAAATGTCCTGTTTTGAGATGATCTGAGCTTTGTAACATGGTGCATTTTCCTGCTGGAAGTAGCCATCAGATGACTGGTACAGTGGTCATAAAGGAAAGGACACAGTAAGCGACAATACTCCAGTAGGCTGTGATTTTATAAAAAATGCTGTTTGTACTAAAGGGCCCAAAATGTGTGAGGAAAAAACTCAGACACTATTGCACCTACACTGACCTGAGCTGCTGATACAAGGGAAGCTGGATTGATGATGTTTATGCTAAAACCTGACCCCACTATCTGAGGTCACGAGCATAAATACTCATCAAATCAGGTGACATATTTCCTATCTTTTTTTAATTGTGAGTCTGTGTATGTCACAGCCTCAGACAGGACACCAGTGTTCTCTTTTACTGCTGGAGCCCATCCACTTCAACATTTGACATGTGCACTCAGACGTGGTCTTCTGCATACCTTGGTTCTAACAAGTAATCATTTGAGTAACTGTTGCCTTTTTATCACCTTGAACCTTTCTTTATATTCTGCCCTAGGGGTGTGCGATATGACAATATTAAATCGTTAAAGATTATAACGTGGGGATGATCTCATAAAGCAGAAAGATTGTCAGATCGTCTGTGTGGGTGCAGAGACTTTGACGCGCACCCGACGAGCCAATCGTGGCACATTACGCTCAGTGCATGGTGGGATCTCCTGTTTGGTTATGTAGCATGAAGCCATGGTGCAAAGAGAAAAGGACATAAAAGCTTGAAGATGTCTGAATAAAAATCTGTTCTAAAGCAGCTGTATTATTCACTCAGGTTATTGACATTGCAGTTACATAACATTTGTTCTAAATTGTTGCACTTTAAGAGATAATGTTGAAATTGTTGTTCATTACCTTTTATGTTTACATTTATTGCACATTTTTATGAAAACTGCACTATTTAAATTAAAACCTGTTCAGAAAGTTTCTTTGGCTTTAATTGTCCTTTTTTTTTCTTATAGGGTTTTACACGTTTTGTATGTTAAACATAGGGAAAAAATGGTCAAACATACAAATTTGCCTTGAAAAATCTACGTAAAAAAGAATCGTGATAAAATTGTGATTGTGATTTTATTTTTGAAAAATCGTGATAGGATATTTTTGTCATATTGCCCGCCCCTATTCTGCCCCAATATCAACAAGACAATTTTTACCTGAAAAATGCTGCTCACTAGAAATTTGTCTTTTCAGATTATTCCTTGTAAACCTAACACTACAAAACTGCATCCACAGTCACTTCACTTTTCTAGTTTTTATAGTCCAGCAGGTGGTCTGGACCTTTCTACATGCCTCAACAAATCGAGTTCCTGCCACGTGATTGGCTGATTAGCTATTTTTGTCATCAAGCAGCAGGATGGTGTGCCTAATTAAATGACCGTTTTATGGTTCATTCCATAAATATCTTTATTATTATGTGCACTGACTGGTTAGTTTAGCAAATTTAGCCGACGCTAAGCTTTATGCAAACATTGGCCGGTGGCAGGTGCTTATAGACAACCCTTTATCCGGTTTCAGCATAACGTTCACTACACTGCCTCATCGCTCTCAGGGGCTGGTCTGTCCCAGCTGACTTTGGGTCAGAGACGATGTACACCCAGGACTAGAGGAAAGCCTCTGCAGATATCTGGCAACATTCCTTGCTATAATTTGACAAATTCAGTCAGAAGTGAATACATAGAAATTCAATACCTTTATTTTACATTCATACATCTATAACATTGTACAATAATTTTAATGCAGTTTAAAAAAAACCCAATCCAAAAACAAGTCCTGAAGATTTACAATGATGAATTTGCATGTTTTAGGATGGGTGACGAGCATTTAAAAATATATACACACACTCACACACACACATACACACACGGGGGGATGTAGGACAAGTGTTGTCCTTGAGTTGTACCTCAATACAGCTGAGCTGAAAGGAGGAGAATTCAGCCAGCGTAGAGAAAGGCACATTGAATACACAGTGTATGTACAAACTAACAAACGAAAAAACCTGCTGAACACTTACACAACTTTACTGTAGGATCTAGAACAATGACCAAAAAACTGTAAACCTTCACTTTATGGAAAACAAATCAACAAAGACACATCTATACAAATACGTCTGAAGCAAAATATTTTCTTGGTCATAACAAAGCTGTACCTTGAAATGCATTTTTCAACACTTAGATTGGCTCTGCCCGCAGAGAGAATCCCACAGATTTAATTACACAATATGTCACAATATTTATGCAGTTGCCCACTTCATGTGCGTCGACAACTGGTCGGAGAGTTTCTCATGCATATCCTGATCAGACAGCAGCAGTCTTCTGATATGTTTTACACTAAATCCAATTGCAAAGTCCATTTTTTTCTGCTCCTTGCATGAAAATGGCAACTTGACGTGGTGCAACTTGACGTGGTGCAACAGTACGTACATCTACATAAAAATGTATAGACAACTCTATACAGCCGCAAATCCTGTTATCTTAAAATATATGTACCACCAGTCGATCAAAATTTTCAATACTTCCAGAAAAGTAAGTTCTCTGATATAAAATACTGTATTTCCAAAAAACTGATTGTTTACATTCCATCCCTCTCAACAAAATAAAGCTTTATATACTTTCAAAGCTTATAAACACTTCCAACATACATATTTTATATATATATTTATATCTATATAGAAACAATAAAGTGACTAGGACGCCGTATGTGGCTCTACGTTCACATGTAGTGGAAACCCGTTTAGAGTGGCGTACGCAGCCAATTGAATTGTCTAAATGAACACAGTGTGGCACTACAATTTTGGATGATTGTACAAGTTGGGGTCATTAAATGCCAAGGTCAAGATTGCCTCCTTTAAAAACGAAAATTTAAAAAAATTGTTCCCATTTTTTTTCTCCAGCTTAGCATGTCTTTGTCAAGTCAGTGGGCATGTCCGTCGTCGACATGCGGTACTGGATCTTTGTGTTGGTGATCGCGCCGTGCTTCTGTCGAAGGTGCAACCGGAGCTGACTCTTGTGGCGGAAGTGCAAGTTGCATTTCTCACACTGTGAAAGAAAGCAAGGAAATATTTAAGGCATTTTATTCAGAGGAGTGTTTGGGATATGCATGAGCATGAGGAGACATAATAAAACAAAACATTTCTATATTACTGTCATAACATAGAGAATAAAGCTGAAAAGGCTCCAGTTTTTAATGTCAAGAAAAAATGTTGAAATAAATGTCAACGTTTACATTTAGAGCTAGTGCTGCATCAAATCAAATACTGGAAACACAGCAGAGGACTTTATGCCAGATTTTGTTTTTTCCAGAGGATTTGGAGAATGACAAAGGAAGGAAACTTTGTCAAAATGATCCTTAAATGTGAGCTGTCGATACAAATCTTTTACAGCTCCTAATCTGGTGGGAGCCTCTTTTAATTATTACTTTGCCAGGTCACAGCACTGAGGGGGTCACCCTTGCAAAGCCAGTGAGAGCAGATAGACCAGGAGAAGTCACCAACATGTCCATTGTTTTGTAAGCAAAAACCAAGCCAGGACAGCCAAGCTGAGAACACTGATAATCTGGGTCCTGCTGGCCATTTGTAATAAAACAAACAAATGCTGGATGATTTTCTGCATTATTTAAACTAAAAAGAGAAATATGAAATATTAGTGTGCGCCGTGAGGTGTGTGGATTTGCAGACCTGACGAAAGTCTTAATTGCCGAGTGTGTGTTGAAGGTCTGTGAGTTAAAAACTCTGGTGAATCTGTCGCTATGTCCCTATCACCATGTTTTTTTAAAAAATCACTTAAATGTGAAAACCTGCTGCGGTTTGTTGTCTAAAGACTTTAATAGACCTGCCTGTAGTGACTGTAGGCTTGTTCAGGCAGACAAACTTCAGCTGCACTGCTTCACACTCCACATGCACCATTATTCAATCACCTGACAAACAGTCCACCAATAATCGACCTGTTTAATCTATGGTTTCTGCTCATTTTCTCTGCTTTGTCTCTGCCAGCTCTGCCCTGCATCACTACCGTGCTTCAGCTTTTCACCACCCCAGCATCCACCTCTAGTGTGTCAATCACATGGCACTTCTGGTACTTTGATAAATGCTCTCACGTGTTGCTGGTGGTTCCACCTTTACCTGATATGGCACAGCCTCAGGTTGAGCGGTTTGTGTCATTTTGTCTAAAAGTGAGCCACACTTAGAGCCACATCTGTCATCTGTCCTCAATTAATGCTAACTTAACTTCATTGTTGTTGTTTATGCAGGCTGTGTCAACACTGGTTTGCAATGCAAGCAGTTCCAAGTGGAAGGCACTGATAAGGAAATTTATGAATAAAGGGAAATAATGTGGTCCTAAAACCAGTTGGAACTGACACTCATTTTCCATCCCTACAGAGAAGCTGGAGAGAGTTTATGACCTTGAATTTTGAAACCGCCACAAGATTTAAGACTTTTTATGATCAGCAGAAATCCTGAGAAAAAGGCTTAAAATTTCAAAAGTAAAACTGAAAAGTTGGGAGGAAGAGATTTCAATGTAATCCTTTTTTTTCTTCTCTCTCTCTAAAGTGTAAAATGAACAATATCTGCCTTTGCTCATTGTTTCTTTCATACTCCTCTGTAATTTCATCATTGTTACACCTTCAACTTGATTCCAAAAATGGTTCAGTTATCTAAGTTTTGAAGGATTTATAAACTTACATGGTAGGGCTTTTCTCCTGTGTGTATCCGCAGGTGGCTCTTTAACGTCTGCAGGTGACGGAAGCGTGTCCCACAGATCTCACAGGGATACGGCTTCTCTCCCGTGTGGATCAGCACATGAGCACGCAGATGAGCAACCTGAGGAACAAGAAATAAAGATTCAACAATCTGAAATCAGACTTAAAACCAGCAGAGTAATGGAACTGTTTTTATTGCCATTGCAAAGTGCATTGTTGTGTCCAACAGCTGCAGAGCCATGCACTTAGAAAAAAATGGTGTACAGGAGAGTGTGCAGATCAGTGGAGACAAGCTTGATACAGAGAGGGTCACTTTCTGTTGTAATGCTTTATAGAAGTTTAAAGAGTAACAACACACTCTAGTTTTGAGCCTGAAATTTTTCACAGATTTTTTTGTTATTTTTGTTTTCATGTTTCATAATATATACCGGTATTGCTTTTGAAAAAGAAATGGGGGCCTGTTAAAGTAAAGAGAGGGGCCCCATGTGACCTGATGGAAATTATGTATAATTTAAAAGTGTATGTATACACACATAAATGTAGACAGTGCTAGATAAATTATCCCAAAATTGTAGAAAATTATTTAATATTCTTTTTTTCTTCAAAAAGTTATAAAAATACGTATTAAAGTTGTAAATTACTTTACTTTGAAGTTACTTACTTCAACTACCTTTTCTTCTTTATGAACTAATCTCCAGCAGATTAAAAACAAAGGTTAAAACACACAACAGTGTTCTCTCATGCCAATAATTTTCTGTTTATTACTTTATTTATCCTTGAAGTTGGAAAATAAGATAACTGAAGAAATGCCAAGTTTTTAATTTATAAAGCCACATCCTGGGTTCCTTCCCACTTTCCTGAATCAAACTCTGTACTAAATAAAGGATTTTTTAAGACACTGTTAAAGACCTAGACTGCGAAAATTAAAGACCATTTCTTTGCACTGCACAGAAAACGTCATTGTTTCTCCATCATGTGCTCAAATGCCAGATTGCTCGTGTGAGATTGATGTTCAACCGAAAGGTAACAAGAAAAGGTGCTAAATATAAATTTCATGTACAAAAAATCACACACTCTTCTCTCCAGGGAAGGAAAACACAGACATGAGCAAGCACATAAATATGAGTGCGGGCAGAAAAAAATCAATTACTGCCACTTCTTTCAGTGTTTCTGGGGCAGCCTCAGAGAACAAAATAGATTTGATTAATATGTTCTTACGTGAGCCATCTAAAATTTGGAACAAGACTTTTTAAGACTTTTGAGGGCCTTACAGATTTTTTTTAAAACAAATTTAAGATATTTAAGGATTGGTCAGACCTCTAAAGTTAAATGTAAAGCACTGAGCCTACTGTTAGTCTGATTTATTAAAAATAAAGCACTGGGGTGCTGGTTTGGCGTAGAGGTTAGCAACCAGGCACCCCATGTACTTGCCTCTGCCGGTCCAGGTTCGAATCCCACCTGTGACCAGTTTGCAGAGTGTCTTCCCCTACTCTCTCACCCCCTGTCACAAGCCTATCCACTGTCTCTCTCCCATCAATAAAGGCACAAAATGCCCCAAAAAAATACATTAAAAAAAAAAAAGCACTGAATTATTCTTTCAAACTGATTTACTGCACTCATAAATACTTTATTGACACTGATATTACCTTTTTTCTTCTTGCATTTACAATGACTGTAAGTACATTTTTATTTTCCTAATATCCTTGTTCTCTATTGAGAGTTGCTGTATCACCCTGATATCCCCCAGTGGGAGATCAAATACATTTTCTTAATTTGTTTCACAGAAGGCATAAGGTTTTCTTAAATCATTAAACCCTAAAGTTCACCGTATTAGACTTCAAAATCAAACCAGGTGTGCAGCTGAAAAGTGCATACCTTTAATTTTTTTTTTTAAAGATTGGGATGTGAGTTGACAAATCCTTGGCTTACTCTGTTCTGACAGCACACACACAGTAAATGCCCTGAAGGATGTTCTGCACTATAATTACAGGCACTTCTATAAAGCTGAAAATATCTAAAAGAACTCATAATTGCAGCTGAGTATTAGTTTTGGATGTCGTTATACAATAGAGCAGAAAAAAAAGATCAGAATGTCAGATCTGGAGTGTTTGTAAAGGTGGTATTACCTGTACAAAACGAGCTCCGCACGTCTCACATTTGTATGGCTTCTCTCCTGAGTGGATGCGAGTGTGAGTCTTGAGGTTAGCTGGTCGGTTAAACTGAGCACCACAGATATTACAGCGATACGGTTTCTCCCCTAGAAATCAGGCAGACAAAGAAAACGTGTAAGAAAGAGGCAGCAAAAGAGAAGTCTTCTTTCTTTTTTTTGTTTTGTATAGCTCAGAGAAGGATTTCAAACAAAGTCTCGGGGCCAGGTAGAAAAAAGAAAGCATACAGAAAGTGATGTTTTTATGTTATTATGCACCCCAGGAAAAAGTCAGGCTGACAAAAATTGTCAGGATACCCACAAACTTTTAAAAACATCAGTGAATTTGAAAGGCAGACTCTCATTCGGTAACACCAGGGCTGAGTTTTCTGATTAATGTATCTTGTGAAATAATACATCTTACAAAATGTGTGTAAAATCCAAACGCATACATCACTTTGTTTCATCATTTTTTTGATAAGAGACGACACTTAAAATATATTTACTTTTAAATGTGTTAATGTTAACAACAAAACATTTAATGCACACAGGCTTGGTTTAAGTGTGATGTAAATTCTAAAGCCTCCAACAATTTAAAGTGTAATTTAAGACCTTTAAGACACTTTAAGGATATGCAGGAATCCCTGATGTCCATGTAAAATCAAGAATGACGCTGAAATTCATTTTCACCTTTTTATTATTTCAGTTAACTCGGGAAACTGTATTTCACCTTTTTTTTTTTTGATATTCTGATTTTTGTCAAGATGGTAATTTTATCTGCAACATTGTCAGCATTTCCTGACATTTGAACAGATTTTAGTCAATCACATTTTATTATTTATATTTCAACTTGATGTGCATTTTTTTTACTTTTCCCCAAGTGCAGACAGATAATTGTTCTTGCCCTACCACAAGCCTCTTATGTTCTTTCACTAAAAATATTAACTTAAAATGTACGCCAGTATAAAGAAAGTACAAAAGCATTTCCTCTTCCTGAATAGACACTGACAAGCCTGAAACAGTATTTAGGCGAAGACTTGACTCAGTGTGCTTGTTACAAAGACAACTATTAAGAGAAGTGTGTCACTAGTTTATCATTCTTTTTGTTAGTTTTGCACAGAAAAAAAGGGAATTTTAGGTCCATATTTTGTTCAAGGAGAGCCTCGTTTTATGCCTTATATTGACAAAAATGTTTTTCACTGTTTAATTTTGACATTTAGTTGACAGTCTTGTGACGTACCTGTGTGGACGGTCTTGTGGCTGGCGAGGTTGCCCTTATAGCGGAAAGCAGCCTGGCAGCGGTCACACTTGTATGGCTTATCGCTGTGGACTTGAAGCATGTGCTGCTTTAGTGCTTCATCTTCTGCGAACTTGGAGTCACATTCGTTACAGAAGAACGTACCATTTTCTGTTCAAGGGGAATCAGAGTATTAATTAAACCCTACTCATGTGCTATATATACATTTATATAATCTTTTTAAGTGGCTTGTTTAAAATAATATCTGTTTCAAACTGACCACAACTAGAGTCGGAGTACTCAGAGTGCAGCTCTGCCATGTCCTCTGCTAGACGGGACCTGGATGAGTTGGGGCAGACGGTGGAGTGCTGTGGGGACGGCGTGCCACAAGACGTGCAGTTCAGGCGGCTCAAGTAGTGTGGAGGGTGTCCGTCGCTGCTCCTTAGGGATCCCTCCAGTGCGCTGGAGACAAAGAACAATACTTAAACTCTGACAAAAGCATATGGACTGTTATTTGTATGCGTTTCAGTAAAGTAAATTAGTCCTTGTAATATTTGTTTTTCATCAGTTTGATCATGTTACAGACTCAGAAAGAGCCGCTGCAGCCGTGCTGGAAGGCTTTTTTTTTTTTTATAATAAGAAACAAGAAAAAAAATCTAAAGAATTCACAAACATTTAAGTTAGAAATTGACCATTGAATCCTAAACTTTTTTTCCCTTTCTTTTTAAAGTAAGAAAAAGAGCCACACATGAGATACTCAGTCCAAATACTTGTCCATTTCAGAAATGATTTTCCCTTGCCATGATCATAAAAGCAGCATAATAAATGAGTGGTAAATGTTTTAGTGTTTCTTTTATTTTGGCCGAAAAAGTACATCATAACTATCTCAAAAACGTTGTTAATTCATTCTTAATTCTAATTTTAAATCACTTTATCCACTGTATATTTTTTGATTTCAGTTTGTTTTATATGAACAGATTTATGTGATGCAGATGTAAAATCAGTGAGTAATCATGTCCAGTTGTGATCTCAATATGAATGAGAATTCTGTCAAAACCATTTTTTGCAGTAATTCAGTAGCCCTACTTACGGCTCTGTCAGCGGAGTAAAATGTGAAAAAAAAATGCAAAGAACAATCTCAGAATCCTTCATCTAATCTTCCTTCATCACTAAATCCTTCAAGCAAGTCTTAACATTTTGACTGACACGCCAGAGAACATTCAGTCCTCCCATAACGTGCAGCTAAGTGTCTGAAAGGAAAACTCACCTGCTGATGATGTTGTTGAGACGGCTGGCCTGGGGCACAGGTAGGTCCTCACTGTGATCGCTGCTCTTGCTTGTGCTCTGCGGGTCGAGGTTCTCAGAGTCACTGGGATGGAGGTAAGGTTGCATGCTGTGTCTCTGAGGTGAGCGCAGCCCGGGATCCCGCAGCCCCACCTCCTCCTCTTTAGCACTCTGATTCAAAACGATGAACTTGTACTTCTTCCAGTTCCGAGCTTTGGGGTCCTGCGTACCTTGCAGGTTTTGCACTCCTCCAGTCTGGGAGAGTCCAGCGTTCTTGCTGCTGCTGGACTCGGTTGGCGAGTTGGGCTGGCAGTCTGATTTGAGGGGGCTCTGCGGGCTGCTCATCAGGCTCTTGCGCCCGGCGGAGGAGATTCCCAGTGGGTAGTGCTGATGGATCAGGTCTTCCTCCGCCTGTGGAGCGTGATCTTTGCCCGAGTCTTTCTGGTGCTCGAGGGTGAGCACAGGAAACGCACGCTTCCTGGTAGCGAGAGTGATAGACTGGCTGACCCCCTCGTGGCTCTCCTTCCTCATCTCATCGTCTCTTCCTACCTCCCTGGAAGCGTAGGTGGTAGAGTGAATAATGCTGGAGGTGCTGGTGCCGACCGCCCTGCTGTACTCTGCCCTGATGAGGTTGGCGCTGTCGTGCGGAGAACAATGCTTGTGGTGGAGAGCGCTCTTTGAGAGGTCAGCAAAAGCGTTTTTGGCATCAGTGAGCTTGCAGAGAGGGAAAGGGAACCCTGGCATGGGAAACTGCCCGTAGAGATGGTAGTTGCTGGGGGTGCTGACCCCGTTGAACATGTTGGAGCCATAGGGCCTCCCATCCCTGAACGGAGCTACGCGGCTGTGCAGACTGTCAACAACATCATGGGGCCGGTACGCATGGACGTCCTGAGGTAAAACCAACGGACTGACCAGAAACTCATCTCTGGGCAGCTTAGCAGCCGGGTCACTGAGAGCAGAACCAGACAGTTAGAAACAAAACAGGCGCTGATCGTACAGAAACAGGCTGATTCATGAAGGGACCAACCTGGATTTGATGAATCTGTGGCAGGTGTCCACGACATGGTCCATCTGCAGGTAGATGGCTGTGTTCATGATGGCCATGATCAGACTCTCCTTCAGCGTGAGACGGGACGTGTACATGAACTCCAGCAGGATGGCAAAGCCCTCTGGGTCCACCTTTGGGTCCAGACTGATAGCATTAAGGTTGCACTTGTGGGAGTCGGTGAAGATGGTGTAAAACAGCCCACTGACAGAGAGGAGATGCAGATCAGACACTTTATCTTCTCTTACAGCAGAATGATGATGATCATGTTAATGAACTCAAACGTTATTATCAAAAGAAACTTCATGAAAAAAACTCAAATCTATACTCTTATTATCTAAAACTGAAATAAAGATGAGACTAAATAAAATCAAACAATTAGCTGTGAGGTCTTTTAATCAAGTATCCAGGCAGACACAAAGCATCCCTGTCATTGGTGAGCTGCACATCAGTTTGATTCGGCTAAAATATCTGACCATTATCCTTTTTTCTTCTTCTTTCAGAGGGGATTTAATTTATAAGTTGCTTGAGTTTTTTTCCCTCAGATTGTAGAACAGTTTGGACAGTTCCCACAGACAATTAAAAAGTCTCGATAAGGCTTGAATTACATTTATTTTAAGTTAGGCCATGACAAGTCTTAAAAAGTCTTATTTATAAGCACAAGAAGTCTTGAATTCCAGGTCATACTTTGACAAAGGATGTCTTAATCAAAAATACTTTGGTAACACAACAAGAAGAAAATTTGCTCAGTTCAGCGGTCTAGTTATTTGCATTTTTCTTCTTAGTCCAGGTCTTACAAAGTTCTTAAAATGTCTTTGTTTTTCAGAAGTGTGCAGGAACACTGATTTAAAAAAAACAAGACAAAAACACACTCTCATTTGACTGCTTGGCTGTTATGACAACCTCATATTGATCACATCAACAAGCTGTATTTTTAACAATCAATCATATCATATTCAACCATCTCTTTTTCCCTCAAAGTAAATATAGTAAAACTTTATAGCTTGCATTTAGAACTTCCCCTGAGCATGAGGAAATGACACTAAAACAAATAAAAACTGACAGTACAAAAGCCTAATCATTAAATTAAAATACACCCAGCTAATAAACCAGTGTCATCTTAAATTTCACTGAAAACCAAGTCTTCACAAAACAAAAAAAAATCAAAAGAAAATCACAAACTCCTATAACACCGCTGAGCACTTACCTGCAAGCCATGAGAACAGTCTTATGTGCACGAAACTGCTGCCTGTTGACCAGGATGGTGACATCGGTGAGAATATCTCTGCTCCGCAGTCGGTTCAGGTTGAGCAGGACATCACTAGCATGGCGTGTGAACTGTATGCAGCTGTCTGCTGCGCAAGCCATTTTGTCTAATTCTGCAAAGACAGTAACCATTTAGATTATTTTACAACAATCCAAAAATAGAAATAATGCAGATACACTATCTTAGTTTATGGCTTGGTTTAGTTTTTCTTCCCCTCTAAGTTACAGGGGAAGAAAAACAGAATCCAATGAGCTTCTTTCCTAAGAGTGCATATAAATAAAGTCAGTCTGCGTCCAGGAACCTTACATTTTCTTTTTAACAGGCGGGCTTACAGCTTTGGTAGAAACTGAGCCTGTTGAGCAGTATCTTAATTTTTTAATAGCATAAAATATTTCAAATCAGGCAGCAAAGACTTTCTTCCTCTCTCTCAGGCTTTTTCTTGGTTCAAGCACCTTAAAATGGTAAAGAAAAGCAGGGATTTGGATAATGTTTATCACATTTGTTCAACTTCGTTTTCTGATAAGACGAAATATTAAAAGAAAAGATGATTTTCATTCAGATTTTAGAGTTGATTTCACTGCGGATCTGCTGGCTACCGGCGTGTTTACAGGCTGAAGAGCGGGTCATTTTAAGGTAATCTAACTGAGCTGAAATTATTTATGATCCTCAAAGTGACTGACCCTGAAACCAGTCCCGCCGTCCCTCCAGTAGGCGGCGCCATTTATTAAACAAACACTGTCTAGACATTTAAATGCGTTCCTTTGGAATAATATCGCTCCCTCACTTTCACTCTCTATAAACAAACCGGCTGACACGCCAGTGATACAATGAAGATCGAGAGGGAAATGCAGCACATTTGAGGAGACAAAATATTTCTAAGATAACGGCCCGTGGAGTTGTATTTTTCAGAAAGCACAACATAAAAACAGAGCTTATCCCTGGTTTATTATTCATAAATAAGCTCATATTTAAGTGGTAGACACAATTTAGATGTCCGATGTTTTTTTTTTTTAATCCAAAGTCACTTCTTTGAATAAATTACCGTAACTAACTTTGCAGTTCATCCTGCGCAAACATGAGTCTGTATCCTCCTGCAGATTTTAGAAAAGCAGAATAACAACCACAACATTCTGACAAACGAGTATTTTGAGAAAACTTTTCTGCACACGAATAAGATCAAGAACTTCATTTCATATCCTCGCTATAAATCAATCTTAATAACAACCCGGTGCAGCTGGCACGGTTTCAGCTGAGCATTTTTCTATAATAAAACCCGGGACAGCAGCAAACAGCGCGTCCGGATTCACTTTTTTTTCCTCTACATTATATGTCAGAGTGCATTCCAGGTCAGCTACAACAACTCCGGGCTATTTAGACCTATATTTCATTAACTTGAGGCAGAAGTGGCTTCATAACACGCAAGCGGATTTCTGACAGCATCTTAAACTCAATGTGAAGGTTGGAGAGCGTAACCGGACACGTCCGAAAATAGAAGCAGAACGGAATGCAGCCTATGTGGACACAACGTCTAATCAAAACTGAATTATAAGACACGGTGTGATAAACAAACACAAGAAAACAACAAACAAACATACGGGGATGTAAACATTTATTTTTTGTTTTTAGAATTACGGCTGCAGTATTGCTCAGTAACCTCAAACTAGTAGCAGGATGATTACATCGATAATTAATGTCACACTCCGTCTGATTTAAGTGTAGCTATGAATTAAACTGACAGCCCAAAAAGTACCTGCCACATATTTCACTGTTTACATCAACTAACCGGCATTTTCACAGTCCAACTTTCCCTACGAGTGTGAATTACTCTATTAATTAAAAGAAATGCTTCCGATATGACACTTTAAAGCGAGTTTTAAACTCCGAAATAATTGAAACAGAGTGTGTTTTTTATCAAAAATATCACATCTGCACAGATGCCCTAACTTTCAAGTTATTAATATAACAAATATTTGGAAGCGTTTGCCTTTTACTGCCATTACCTTTAAATCAACAATGTTTTAATGCAGGACTTTTAACGTACTTTAATGCCTCCAATTACTATTTTTGTTCGTTTTTTCAGCTTCTAAACAAATATTCAGCTCTGAAGAAAAAGCATCATTAAAATGTCATTTCACTCAAAATGGCGGCATTAAAATACTTATAAGTCATAAGCAAACTTTACGACAGGTTACAAAAATAAATGATGTACAGTACAATGATCTCAGGTGCTGAGACGAATTTAAGAGGGGTTTAATCATCCCTGAAGACTCCAAATCACTCATAACTCTCGTCTTTACACAGATTTTGAGTCAGAAACGAGTCAAAACTTGAAACCAAAAGTGTGCATCTCTGAAAACCTGTCAACTTTCTCCAGCTCACAACCAGCGTGGCTGCACAGTGGAAACATTACTCGTCTCCTGGCTTGCGAGGACGTGTCATTTAGCCCTGAACCGTGGAAACAAACACACACTCACACTCCCATCTAGACAGTAATGTTTCCGCCACAACAGAGCGGTTGTTTCTGCGCTCCATTAGAGCAAAGTCAGAAGAAATAAGATGAACCCGAGGGCTGCCATGCTGCTGCCGCCGCCGCTGCCAGCAAAGTTCAACTGACAGCACGCGCGCACTCCGCTTTGACAGTTGACCGTTAAATCAGAGCCGTTAACACCGCTAACCGTGCTCAACCGACATGTCACGGACTAATAACACGAGTTTTAGCGGCATTTCACGGCTCAAAATACGCTGTCAGCGGCGGACTTGCTCTCTGACAGCTTTACAACATGCCTCCCTCCCTCTGTGGGACTGAGCGGAGGGAGGCTACCGCTGTCAGATCCCCCCCTTGCTCCGCTCCGCTCCACCGCGACCTGACTGTCAGCGGAGAGGCGCGCTGCCTGCCTGCCTGTCACTGAGCAACGAACCACTTCAGAGTTTCGACTTTGCACACGCTGTACACAGACAAGTCACAACACACAACAGTCCCCAAAACAGGCACAAATAAGACAAACAGTCCTGTCATCCAGCAGCACAGAGAACAGTACACAGTAACAACTTCGCGCCAAATTAGAGGAAAAAAAGGAATTTAAAAAATCACCTGGTAGCGCTTTCCTAGAAACTTCTTGCATCACCACTTCTAAGAACCCCAGTTCTAAGAATCAGACGAGCACAATTCTCGGAATTTGAGCCCGGGACCGTACCACTCTCTCGAGGCGGGGGAGAGACACTTTTTCCTCATGTGGCGAAAACAACTTCTTTACAAAGCTCATAAAGAATAAATTCTCCCACACATGGCTTCTTTTGGACAGAAAACTTCAAAATATGAGCTAAAAGTTGTTCAAACATGGTATAATTTCGCAAAATAATAAAGAAAAGTGTTTACTAGTAACCCGAACCCCCCTGTAGTTAGATCAGTCCATAGTCATAGCGCCTACGTCACCATCTCCTTAAACCCAGCCCCCGAAATTCTCAGAACTAATTTATATTCTATGATTTAAGCAATGCATCGTTACGTTGCCCCTCCGTCGCATTTTTTACACACAGAGCTCACATGTACGGCACAGACAGACATCTTAATTAGCCGCATGCCGGACAGATCTTTGTTTTACTCTCGCTTTTTCTTATTTCTTTATTTTTAGGCGTATTTCCTGCAGGTACGCTGGCTTCATAGACGGGAGAGCGCTGCGATTCACCACCGTGGGTTTGTTGCAGAAAGGAAAGCTTTAATAGACTTTTTATTAGCTGCTAATCAGACAGCGTGTGGATGTGATTGTTTAGTGGTTTTGTAGTTGTATTTTATTAAAGTGCATGCACATAAGGGAAATAGTTTTTGTAGTGTTACCATAATAGGCTGCTGTCATCCTCACTTTAGGTTTTCTCACAAGTTAACAGGTTAGAGCGCCTTTTTAGTCGATCAGTAGGCTTTAGGAAATACCAAACTGAATATTAAAATACGAATCTTTTGCATATGACAGCGTAGTGTAAATATGTTGTGGTCGCACAACTTGTCTGACTTTTGTTTTTGTAGCCAAGTGCATTTACACGTATGAGTCATATGTGCCAAACAATTGAGAGAAAATGAGTAAACCCACTGAGAAGCTTGAAAAGCAGCAATACAAAAAAGACTGTTTAATAGCGGTAAAGATATAAAATTAGACTTTAGGGTTAGTTATATATTTACAGTGAAGTCACAGGGTAAATATTTCATAATATTGTGAATGTTTCATCCACTTACAATGATTTACTTAGACTTAGATTTTGGTTTCTCATTTGCATTTACACATATGATGCATTTTAGATTGTGATTTGGTGCCAAACAGTAACAAAAAGATAAATTAATAAATTGACAGGCTTTTAAACAGCAGTAGTTCTACTGACAGCTTAAAAAAACATTTTTAACTTCAGTATAGGTATAAGAAAAAGGACTTAAGGAAGAAAAGTACGATTACAAATAAAGTTCATGATTATGTGTTTTATGCACTTGTTATTATTTCTCATGCATATGGTCGAACACAGACTTTTAGTTTGACTTTATTGCCAAGTGCATTTACACACAAGAGGCATTTTATTTTGTGTTTTAGTGCTGAACAATTAGAGGAACATGGACAAATAAGTTAAGATGCTTTAAAACAGCACTATTTATGCTGACAACATTATAAAATGTTCTCATGTATTCCTAATAATTTCTCATGCATACTGTGCAATATTTTGGCTGCATAAAACTTATCAGAATGAGTATTTAGTTTTATTGCCAAGTACATTTATACATACAAGGCAATTTAATTTTACAAAAGAGGGGTTATTAAAGTAAAAGGCTTAAAATAAAGAGAGTTTTTCCTACAGATTCAAATAGAAAAGGATATAAAAAGTGCATTAACTAGTAACGTAGAAAATAAAACAGGGTATAAGAACAAACACCATGCATATTATGTAGTTGCAATGCGAATATTTTAAAGTAATGCGAATGCCTTCACACACCAGCAATAATTTATCATGGATTTTGGGCTTTTTTATGATTTAAATGCTTTATTCACACAGTAAAATAAAGTGCAAAGGTCTTTTATTAACATTTTTTGGTACTCTAGGTAGATCATCATGCCTTTACATTCCACCTGTCCTACTTTAAAATGTCTCTCGTTACTGCAAAAATGACATTTTTCAATTGGAAATGAAAAGCATGCACAATAAACTGACCATGTAAAGTAATGAAATGTAATGTGCACACTTTATGCCAAAAACATTGCTCATTGAGATGCAAAGTGAAACATTCCTGGAAAAATTAATTGAATGCATTGCTGTGGATTTTTTTTTACCCCTCCTCTCCTCCATTTAATTTCAGGCATGTGTACTCCCTGTTGCATCATTTCTCCGAGTTGGGCAAGAATAAACGGAGCCTCTTTTTTCCTCCTAACTTTTCAGCTTACTGGTGTTGTGTTTTTTTTTTACTTCATGTTTCTTTCAGATGAAACAAGTCTTAGTGGCAGCGGGGAGAAGTTGAAGTGTGTACTGTGTTTTATCCCTGCTTGGCAGCGAGAGATGGTGTGATTTTTTTATACCAGTTAAATGGTGCTTTGAAAAAGAGAGTGTCTAACAGCATCATCTTAAAAGTTGTATTAATTTCATTAGCGTTTCATGTCAATAACTCACCTGGGAAACTTTGTTTGTGGTGATTCCAGAGCGCGGAGTCCCCGTCTTTTCGTCCCCTGTTCACACCATGGTGCAGGAGGAGCATTTGCTGAGCTGATAAAACATAAAACAGATAAGTTTATACTTAAATTCAATGATTCATCACCTCATATTAATAAAGATAGGAAGGGAACACAGAATGCATCTCTTCAAAATGAATAATTTATGTTTTTAGTGCAAAATGACATGAATACCTTGAAAGATTGAAACTCTGTAGTGACACTGATATTTTATTTAAATATTTGTTAAGGATAAATATGCAAACAAATTATGGCATAACCTCCACTCAAGTTTTGTTATTAATGTGACTCATAAGTCAACAATACATGAGCAATGTTGAAATTTACAACCTTTAATGAGCATGACATCAGTGTTTTGTTTTTCTCAAACATCCCTCTGTGAATTTTATATATTTTGGATAGTTCAAGAATAGACTGCAGTGGGCAGTTTAAGCTTTTAGAGGAAATAGTAGCTGCTGACAGTCAAGTTCAAACAACATTCAAGACATTAACACTCAGCATGTGACATTAAGCAAAAAAACACAATGAAAATAAAACATGACACAAAAGCACAAGCTGAATTTAATATTCTGATAAAATAATCAGTTACCTTATACATTTGCCATACCCTATAAAGGTATCATACTTGTAGTCAAAGAGGCAGAAACACTCTATGTACATATCGACAAATGTTGCACAACCATCTCGTGCAAGTATTTAGTGCATATTGTGAACCTCAACACTCTCCCCTTGAATTCATTTGCAAGAATTAAAGGTGTAAATTAAATTAGAAATAGAAAAGGTAACTAGGTTACATCATGGAACACTAAAATCAACGTTTAACTGTGACAAAGCAACAGGAAATCAAACATGAGTGCAGGCTTGATTCTGCTCATCTAGGATTTGGTAGCGCTCTTGAATGTGGTGAAGTCGGCAATACACTTCATGTGATTGGACACTGAGTTACAGGATTCATTTTCTGTACTAGAAAAAGTTGTCAGAGCGAGGCATGATGAGAGATGTTTTGCAGAATAAAATGTTACAACTGCTACATGAAGCTGCAGCTCTGTTGTATCTTGATGACTCTGCAAACGGGCTAAGCAGCAAGCTCAATTAGATATCTCAACACAAACTTTAATGAAAATGAAAATCTTAGGATTACTTAAAATGTGGAAAATAAATGTACAGTACAGGCTGGATGAGGAGGTTCCCCAAAACAAGTCTGAAGTGGATGCAGGTGGGAAGGGCCGTATTATCTGAGATAGGGTAGGCAACAAAAGCACATAGGCCGTAAACTTAGCAAAGATGTGAGACAAATACTTGAGTTAAAACAGTAAGATGTTATAGGTTTTTAATACACAGTAGGGTGTGATTTATTAAAATACCTTGTGTGTGTTTTATACTTTTATTTAGAAAAGGGAGGGCTGCAGAGTGTATCATAGACTTTAAGCTCAGTTCTTGATTTTATTTGTTAGATTGTTGTTCTATTCTTACAAATTGATATGATGATATTGCACACTGCAATTGTCACTGTGTTACAAATATCAGGTGTAACTAACATAAAGCAGACTGCAGCAGACTCAACTCTGAAATCAGGAAACAACATAGGGCTGGGTGATACTGTCCAACATTCATATCTTGCAAATTGTCTTGGATTAATGATGATAAACATCATATTCCAGTATCTTCAGTGTTTTTTCTAGTGTGAAGAAATCTCATATCCATGCACTTAAATGTATTAATACTTTATTGCCCTCTAAGGGAACTTGTCTCACATGGGGCGCATAAAAGCATAGATTGCATAAAAGACATCATGACCTTTTAAAACAGAGCAGATATATAAAACACTGAAGTAAAATACACCATTCAACCATAACTAGATTTCATGATTAAAAAAATCATCGGAATTCAATATGATTTTCAATACCTGTTAGATACTACAGTTACAAATATTGAAGTCAGACGGCTATTATTGGACAATTTTACCCTTTCAATTAGCAATAATTGCAAGATAAACATCAAACCATTTCCGTTTGACAACAAATCTGCATATTTACTTTTTTTTTTCTAAATTTCACCTTTTTTAAATACCATGTTTATAAGTGATAATCATCTATGGTGTCAAAAACGGGGATTCACAATATTAGCAACCTGATATTGTTATTGGTAAATAATGGCTTACAAACACAACATTTGGTGTCATGATAAAATATCTGCAGATTTATACAGCCTTTATTTTGTCTCTACATATTGGCCATATATTTCATTTATTGGCTGTAATATCTATCATACATAACTTTAAATATATTGGTATAGGCAAGAATAAAAATCAGTACATTGAATGTCAGCAAAAACTGAATATTGTGCAGATATTACAGACATTTTATGCGCTTCATTACTATAAAAAAATGACGGAGCACTTGAGGGGCAAGCATACAGAGGCAACATTCAAAAGAAGTGGGAACTATTTGGAAGCCAAACAATTCGTTCTCCTCATTATTTTGTCCTACTTCTTCGGATGTTGACATGCAAATTAGACTAGGGCTGAACAATTAACCACATTTTCAACTAAATCACAGCCCACTGCATTTTTCATATCACAAGAGGTGCAACATTTCAGTTCGTCAAAACACCACTGATTTTAATCCCTTGCAGCTGAAGAGTGCTGTCCTGCATGCATACAGGCAATTTGAAATTAACTATAGTTGACTGGTGCAGGACAAAAAAAAAAGAATACTTAGCTATCAATTAAATCATGTTTCAATAATAAAATTAACTGATTAAAAGAATATGTGCTAAAAGTTCCCTTTATGAGTACAGATTGTTTCAAAATCACAAAAGCAATTAAAATCTTCCCAGTTCAGTCATTTTTTAAACCCCTAATTTAGACAATATGAAGGACTTCACATTCTATTTTCTTAAATTAAAATCAATGAACTTTGTCAACTTTGGTTATGAAGGGCTTTTATTTTTGGTGCTGTTGTACCAAACACTATTTTGTTTTTAAGTATAAAACAAATTGTCCAAAGTAAACTTAAAAATAGCCAGTAATTTCAATTTTAAAAACATGACATTTAACGATTCTCACTGTTAATCTTTTTTTCTGAGATTTTCCTATTTTTGAACTACATGAACTATTTCAATAGAAACAAAATTGTTCATATTTCATTTGAAAATGTTACTCATATTAAAACCTGAATATATTGCCCAGCCCTAGAGCATCACATTGTTATCAGCATCCAAATGATTCAGACTCATCTCTTTTCTTTCCTCTTTAAGTTTAACCCTTTACATGACGACACACTCGACTGTAACCAACATCTCCCTGTGGATCGCTTGTGCATCCGCCCATCTGGATACACCATCCCACTAAAAACACTCCAGGTGTTCACAAACCATTGGGGAAAAAAGAAAATATAGTCTCCAAAATAATTAAGACGCACGCTTTTTACAACAATCTCCGATTCAGCACTGCCAAATAAAGACTATGTTGAGCTCCAAACAAAGAGCAGCGTCAACTTTATTTCAATCCACTTGGGGATGTTTCAGGCGCTCCAGCACAGTTTTATGCATAATGCACGGCCATAAACCATCCAGGAGTTAGGAGGGAGATGTGTAATTTACCGAGGCCTCATGCTGTGCCCCGCTATAGAAGGATGAGATAATTACTGCAAATCCTTGGCAAACTTTTACTCAACCATTTCCTTGCAAAAATAAATGACCCACTTAGAGAGGACAGAGGAAGAGTGCGGGGTTGATCGATATCCTGTGGTCTAAAATGACTGGAGTGGCACACAGGGCTCATTGTCACATTATGAACAGAGTATTGGATAAACCTTGATCTCCATTCCGGCTGCATAATTAAGCAAAGGGGTCAGGACGTCAGGGTCTCTGTTCAACAACAATCTCATCCAGCTTGAAGCTTGGCAATCGGAAAATATTTTTTTAAAATGAATGGTGAAACACTCTATATTAGTGCTAGGGAATTTCATAGGTTTTTATTAGCAGTACGATTTTAGCCTCCAATGTTCATTAAAAAAAAATCAATGCCGTATACTGTATTGCACTCTTTTTTTTTGTGGCTTAAAGCACACACAACCTCCTCCAGCTTGCCATGCAATAAGTATGGATGTGCTGCCCAAACATACTCATATTGGTTGAATTTAACGCTTAGTTATTTATGTATATTCATGTATAACTTTTGTTTATCTCAATCAGGAGAAAGAAAACAAGCATTTATACAAAAAGTTTCAAACTGTGCTGAAGCAGATTCACTGTATCCTGCCTGTCAGTATGTCCAGGCCTTGAATATAAGGCATTGTGCGCATTTCAAAGTAAAAGTCTGATCTAATTGACCAAAGGCGTTTTTATTCTTCATCATGTGGTGACAAAGCAGGTATTAAGTTATTAATATGATTTGTAAATTTCATGAACTTTCTTCCGGGTCTTTCGGAACTTTTTTTTTTCCCAAAGAAATGCACATTTTAAATGCACATGTCTCCCTGTCCACCTTTCCCTACATGAGGTTTTGTGTACACATTTTTCATGCAATTAAGATAATTTTAGAGTAGCACAATTCCTTAAAACCTTATTAGCAGCTTAAAGCATTTTTGTACAGGCATGACAAACAGCCTCTAAAATGAAAGTAATCTACTCTGTATCTGTATCTACACTGCTTAGCCCTTTTGGATTCACACGGGGCAGGAGTCTATCCCAGATGGCACAGAGCATGAGGTGGGTCACCAGCCTGAGCTTACATCTAAAGAAAAACAACCATTCACTCATAGCTAAGGCCAATTTTGTGTAACCATTTTACCCCAATGAGCATGCTTTTGGTATGTGGGAGGAAACCGGAGTACCCACAGAGAACTAATGCATGTATAGGCAGAACATGCAAATTTCCCAAAACCCACCAACATGTTGTGAGGCACTGACACTACATCCTGCAGTCCTCTATCATATTCATACATATAACCCTTTAAGGCCCAAGACCAAAGATTATAGCCAGAAAATTCTATTTTTTTGGAGCTGAAATGTTTGTTTCACTTTCTGCAAAAATACATAAGAATCAAAATGTCCATAAAATTCAACGTATCGATTTTTCGTATCACATTCGATACATTTAGGTGTTTTTGGCAACTGATAATCCATTTGGAGACATTTTTTATCATTTATCTGATTGTATTCAGATGGGTTTTTGTAATTTGTTGATCATATTGAGTAGATAGAGGTATTATAAAAGTATGTATCAAATATGATTCAATTGGCTTTATAGGGTTAAATGGCAGAATTTAGTCACAGTTGTGGGTACCTCTCAAGAATATTTGAATTACTTGATTGTTCGAATCTTATGCCCAGATGTTGCATAATCGTGGAGCCATTGTGCTTCATTATGACTTCAATAATATCAATCAGTACAATCAACACTTTAAATGTTTCCATTTTAGAGCAGCCCAACTACTATGCAATTTTTTCATCCAAAAATAAAACGTATGGTTTAAACATACCTCAGTTTTACACTTTCCGTTGTAATGTGGAAATCAAAAGACACTGAAAGCTGTTTAATTCCACAGCAACTACTACATTGGGAGTTATTTGTTTGTAATCTAGAATTGAATAACTGCAAAAACATCAACTTCATTACAATAAAGTATGTAATACTGTGTAGTATATTACAATACTTATTATTGTTTTAGGTTCTGAACTGATTTCTATCATTGTGTTGACCTTTGGTATCAAAAAGTTCAGAAACATGATGATTTTCTCTCATTTTTTGACCAAATAGAGAGAGTTTGTCTACATTCCTACCACACGACTTTGACCCACTTTTCCAAAACATGTCTACATATTTGTGCAATTTAGTGGGTCTACTGGAGTTTACCTGCAATTTGCAAAATATGACCCAACACGTGTCATTATATGTCTTGCCGTAGTAGCAAACAGGTATCAGAATCCTTAAACTTCACAGATAGAGTACAAACTCCTAAATAATATGAATTAAACGCCCTACTTAAACTAGAGATTTAGAAACTCATGGTTTAAGCTTATTTCTGTTATTGGTCTTCATAAGTATCAGGACTGGAATCTATTATCCTTTTTACATTAACCCAGTGAAATGTGATATTGTTGTACAATATATCTTGTTTAGAAATATATCTGTATTTCTTAAAACCTTGATTTATTGTTCTGCCCTATTCAGAGCAGGTTGTGACAGTGAATCAAGTCCAGCCGGCGAGTAACAGCTGCACATTTAAAAGAAAAAAAGAGAAAAGAGAATCTTGTACACTTCTTCTGACACAGTGTGAAACATCTCTGAGCCGTATCATTGCCTACACTCTGTGCATGATAGGTCATTGAATAGAAATGCCCACTGACAAAAGCCTGAGGCCCGGAGGTTGCCTCACTTTTTTTTTTCATAAACTGCACACTTTTGTCTCGTTTCACAGCAAATTTCTGCCAACTTCAGTGTTCATTGTCAGCAAAGATGTGAGTGTGGAGTTTTGTTCTGAGCGGCATGATGCAACCGGGCTGTAACACCAAACAGATAATGCTGTTAGCTACAGAGGTCTTTTTAGTTCCTTTCTTTAAAAGAATTTCTTTTTATATTGTTAAGTTTCACTTTTTTAACTCCGTGCATCCCAGAAGCATTTTTTTTCTCTGCTTTTGTCCACAACAAAGTCCTCCATTCGTCAAACACCACTCCTTCTGCAGGCCTGAATTGTAACACTGTATAACAGGGTCATATGTGCATCCATATCATTCAGTGTTGTTTATTATAATCATGCAGAATTACCTGCCAGCCTAAGGATTTCAGGACACTTTGATATACTTTTGCTTCAGTTGACATCCACTCCACACTTTTTTTCTTCTTTTTTTTATATTGTGCATGTCTTTCACTCCTCATGCACTGTTTTGTCATATCTCTCTGGTTTCATTTAGGTACAGTTTTTGTTCTTGTTTTGTTCCCACATGCTCTGTTTTCTTCTGTTCATCTGTTGATATACTGGAAGGATTTTCTGTATGGCTACTTAGGGCCTGTGTCCACAGCTACTTGTCTTTAGTTGTTCATTTTCAACACTAAACCAGTCTACTCCAGCATTTTCAGCTACAGCCTTATGAGCGATAACACACCCCTAGTGTCTGCTTCATTTTGTTGTGACATTCACAGCACTTTCTGTAAAAAAAACAGTTCAACTTTTGGTACAATGCCTTGGTCATCAGTGCACATTCTCTCTCACGAACCAACTCTATTTAGGTAGGGGTGTGACTTTTAGCCATCATGCTGTCTTTTTGACAAACATGTTTGGGTATAAAGCCAATACTAATTTCAGTAAAGGAATCATTTACATTTTTTATAACCTGTTTCTGGGTCATATGCCCTCAGATAGAGTCAAATATTAAGTGTTTGGAGCTACGATAACCATACTGTATCAGACAGATATGAAAGTTAAAGTCAGTTAATTTAACTTAGCAAGGCAAAGGAGCTGTGTACACGGAGAGGATTTCAGGTGTATCTGCACAAGTTTTTGATTGTATAGGCATTTTGTCTACATGGTGATGGCATTTCAGGTGACCAAAAAATGCACATTTTAAAAAATGGGTCTCGGAGTGAATAAATCTGAAAACATCAGCTCAGCACTTCCATTTGGACAATACATATGGATAGTTTTATAAACAATCTAATCATAGTCCCACATCTGCCTTGAACTGCATGAGTGAACCCCAACTACAACAAAAAAAAAATGGAGGAATACAGTGTAGTGCAGAAGCTGCTGAGCTTGTTACGACTTTAACAGCAAAATCTTCTCCCCCCCTACAACCACCATGAGCAACAAGAGGACAAAGAGAACATCATACTCCAGTGTTTGTTGACAAACGGTATCTTATGATTTATGCACATGCTCCATTTGGTGTCTAGCTTAACAGCACGATTTACAGGCCTGGCATACAGACTAGAATGGTTTAGTTTTTTCATGTGGATGGACACATTTCTTGAAATGATGCTGTCTGTACAAAGTCTCCATTGGGACAGGGCCTCAGGCACTGCTGATTAATGTTCTGAGACTGAGTTTGTGAGCCTTGCCAGCAAAAATCCCCCAGAAACAACAGTAGACAAAATGTACAAAGACCATTAATTGGCAGCTATAAGCACAAGATTGCAGTGCACAACAAATTCAGGTGGCTTGCTGCACAAAACAAGTTAGAGTTACAGTAATATTTTTCTAAAATATTTTTATTTTTCTACACTGGATGAACTTGGAAATGGTTTGAGAGAGCAGAGGAATTGGGTGCTGGCTTGGCTGCATGGTAAACAACCAAGCATGACCTATTTATATCCTTCTGCTGGCCTGGGTTCGAATCCAGCCTGTGGCCAGTTTGCAGAGTGTCCTTCCCCACTCTCTCGCCTCCCTTCACAAGCAAATCCACTGTCTATCTCCTATCAATAAAGACACAAAATGTTCCAAAGAGCAGAGTAAGGCATGTGGCAAATGTGCCTCCGGCAAGAATCAAACCATTGCCACCCACACAAGGAAAGAGCCTCAAAATGTGGTAAGTGTGTTGGTTTAACGGGTGTTAAGTTTGAAACCAACTTCATCATACCAGCACCCCCCAAAGGTCACATAATTTACTTGTTTTCAACAAAATTACACTGGTCACAGATATGAATTCAAAGTTGCATGCCAAAACTTTACGTACACAGTAGATTTTTACATGCCCATAAACTCTTCTCTGTTATCCCTGTGCAAATCCAGCTGTCTCAGTTTCAAACTCATAAGCTGTGTCTGACCATGCTCTGTGGCTGCGTAAGCACCGCACAAGAGGAGCACTTCCCATATGGAGGAGTGGCATATCCCCTAATGACATCAGTAGGGGACTTTTGCTGCTTTGACAAGCAATAAAGGAAAAGCAGTGAGTTTTTCATGTTGTAGACAGGATATTGATGCATACTTTTCATATAAAAAAATTAAGTGTCATTTGCAGGGTGACAGTGGTGGCGAAGTGGGTTGCAACCGTACACTAATAGTATATTACCGATCACGTTTTGTGTGGGTGGCTCAGGTTTGGATCATATGCAAAGTCCGTTCCCCTACTCTTTGACCAGCGTTGTCATCAAAACAGAAAGGTATTTCCTTTGTGTTTTTAAAAGCACTCCATATTCGCATGGAGACAGTGTGAAAATGATGCATGTTCACACGGCTCTGCAAGAACCACTTAAAACACTGTAGCCTGCATGCCAGGCCAGTAGTTGGCGATGTAGGTTTGCTCAGCACAGTTAGCTGCACACATGTTGCTCGGTAGCTGTTGTTGTTGTTCCTAGGAGCGTGCACAACCTTTATCTGAAAGAGTGCAGCGTATGCCACATGCGTGACCATTTTCCCAGACAATGATGATTTCTGTTAAGACAGATATTAAAATGTTATTAAAATTTTTCACTCTGGACCCTGGTTCAAAAGTTTGCAGATTCAGATACTCAAAGCACAGTTGTCGAGTAAAAGAAAGATGCAAATACAAAGAAAACTCTCTTGTTGTGTAAAAGGGCCCTTTATCCAAGTCCATCCACTGACTCTCTTCTAAAAAATAAAGCCACCCCCACCCAAAAAAAAGGGTGATCCACGCATAACGTGACTTTTTAAGTGCACATTTATATAATTGTCATTGACAAGTTTATTCAAACTACATGTTACATGCACATCACTTCGATACAACCAATCAGCTTGCTGTACTCTTAACACTGTAGCATTTTTCCTTCTCTTCTCTGTATGGTATGCTTGATTTTGTGTGCCTAATTCTTTTTTCGATGCTGATATATTACAATAGGACCCCCCTTTTCTTTTGTAATTATCCCTGTGAGAGAGAATCAAGGCTGGCTTGAATGTTACACAGAGATTTTGTCCCTTCATTTCTTTGAGATAAAATAAACATGGTCACTAAAAAGATCCAGTGTCATGGCATCTGTTAATATTCGTACAACACAATGCATGCAATGGATTTGCTCTTCTAATCTCATTGTATGTATTTGTATATTTTGCCTTGATCTTGTGTTTGAGCAGATCATTGAAAACATATTGCATGAATAATTCACCGCTTCAGTTAAAGAACACAGAGTGTAATAAATAGACGTGGTGAAAAATTCATTGATGGCACTTCAAAAAGCTTCTCCGTGCAGGTAATAATGAGCGTACTTGACTTGGAAGCTTGCCTTTTGCTTTTTTTTTAATTAACAGACGAGTCGTTTGTCCTGACATGAAATCTTGCTTGCTTGAAACAAAGCGTCTGTGCTCCCACTCTCCCACTCTTCAGGTTAAAAGTTGGGTTTCATCCCACTTGACAAGGATGAACACAGTGGGAGCTTAGCAGCAGTGCAGAATAATCAAGATAAGGAGGTCACACTTATCTGAAAGGAGTCCCTTGATTATTTGAGCTGCTGCTAATAAAATCGTAAAAATGAACATTTTGGCTCCGGTTGTTTCAAAGTGTTTCCTGCTTTAATGCTTTAATGGGTGCTCAAAAGTCAGGCGTTTGTTGTAAAACTGCATCCACAGAGCTCCAGTGGTCAATAACGAGGATCCCTGGGGAATTAAATCTTTGATGCAGGCTGTTTTATTCTGCGTTATCAGTTTTTTAAAGTGAAATCACACCCGCACAGAGGCACACCAAAAAAAAAAGAAAAAAAACTTTGGAGTAAGTTTCGTCAGTGTGCCTGTGTGTGAGGATAACCTTGAGTTCACCAGCTTGCCTGTGCGAGCTACATGCTAAGGTTAAAGCCGGAGCAGAGGCGTGATAGTGGGCTAGAATTCCAATTTAGTCAAATCAAAGCATGTAGATTCGGGAGTTTCTCAAGGCCAGCAGAGAGGAGCCAGGAATGCAGCCTGCAGAGTCGGACTTGATGGAATTTTCCACGCATACCAAGAACGGTCCCCATGCCAGTGTGCCATCCTCTGAATGATGGGTCAGTTATACATACACACACATGAGATAAACAGTACAAGTGCAGCGATAACAACGAACCCTTCTACAAATCCTCACAGTCTGTGTTCTCTTTTTTCCTCACATGCCGAGGGCGGCAAACTGAGGAGCTCCAAGAGCAACAAGAGGAGGGGTTGTTAAAATTTGGGACGACTTCTGCAAAGATTAGATTCAAAGCCTCGTTGTATGTGTCTCTATGGATTCAGATTATGTTTCACAGAGGTGGCTTAACTCAGAGATAAGGAGATTCATATGGAAACAAGTGGGTCTTATTTCTTTGCACCACCCTCAATAATGATCCAATAAGAATCATGCTGTCTGATTCAGCCCCTTTTTCTGTACCGCTGTTTTAACACCTATTACCAAGTGTCAAACTGTAGATCTCTGCACGGCACAGAAATCATTGTCGGGCTTCCTCTTCAAATTTCAGGGCTGTTTTTGATTCAAAATTATTTGTTTAAAAAGGTCACATTTTGCATTTAATCAGGTTTATATATTCATTTTTGATAACTGCTGAGTATGTTTAAAATTTCCAATGTTCAAAAACTGGTTATCTTTGACAGTACTATATCTCTCTGCTTGAGACAGTATGTTTGGAGCTTCTGCCCCTTTAAGTCCCCTCTCCCAGTCCACTGTGATTAACTTACAGGTGAACTCTGTGGTGATTGGTCAGTTCACTGCTGCTCAGTGCCATGTAGTTGGCAACTCTGCATTAATTCTATTGTCTGTGGTCCACAGTGGGTTTTCAACACAGCACTGTTTCTGTTTCTCTCCAACCTGTTCACCTGCATTTAGGCAGAAGTTAGTGTCTTTGCCCTGTTTATCGTTAGTCTGTCAGCACAGTATGAAGTTGTATGGTTGATCACATTCGTCATAAGGCTGCATTGTTTTGGATTATAGGCCATAAATTCTGCTGGAGAATGATGATGCAGTCCATATATTAAACGACAGTCATAGAAAGTCTGTGATGAACACAAACAAGATCTTAAAGGATAAGTTTGGTTTCTACAGCTTTCACATTGTTTATAGAATGAAGTAGAACAATATACTCACCCAGAAGGCTTTCCTGATCCAAACAGTGCTTCGGGAGATATTTAGATCCAAAATCGAGCGGCGGACATCCGTATAATGGTAGCACATAGGGCATACAGCGCCGCTCCTAAAACTGCATTAATCGCCCAAAAACTCATTGGTTTCAGTAATATTTCATCATGGTCCACTCACACTACTCCTCCACGACAGTCCGGTGTCGCTCCAGACATGTTTTTGTGACTGTGCTGACCTCTGAACTGAAAACTGCTCTCTGGCCAGCTGTTCTTCTCTTTGCCTCCGCGTCCTCCTTTCGATGAGCTCCTCATCTGTAAACTCTGGCTCGAAACTGTAAGGACACCCATCATATTCAAAGTTGTCATCCACATCATCTTCATCCAATAGATATTCGTCCATTTTGCACAAAACTGGAAGAAGAAAGTCGTTGTGTAGCCGGCTGTCTTCCCCTGAAACAATAAGCCGCACTGCGCATGTGTGCGGCGCCCAGAAACAATCTTTTCAGTTCAGAGGTCAGTACAGTCACAAAACAGGTCTGGAGTGACACCAGACTGTCTTGGAGGAGTAGTGTGAGCGGACCATGATGAAATATTGGTGAAACTAATGAGTTTTAAGACGATTAATGCAGTTTTAGGAGCGGCGCTATGCCCCGTGTGCTACCATTATACGGATGTCCGCCGCTCGATTTTGGATCGAAATATCTCCCGAAGCACTGTTTGGATCAGGAAAGCCTTCTGGGTGAGTATGTTGTTCTACTTCATTCTATAAACAATGTGAAAGCTGTAGAAACCGAACTTATCCTTTAATATTTATTTTTTCAACATAAAATGCATATGATATTAACCAGCTGTTCAAGAGACAAATGCCATCATAATGCAATATGGACAACAAAAATGGTTCTGGACCCTGATGCAATCATTTCTGATTGTGTTTCCATAAATGATGAAAGCTGCTCCATGTTGTATCGCCATGTTGTAGAAGAACGTGGAAGTGAAGTGTGAAAGTTCAATTTTTATTTGAAGATTATCATGAAAAAAAGGCTAGTTTCATGATTTTTTTTTTTGCTCAATTCAAACTTTAATTTAACCAGTTGTACAAGAACACATAAAAACATCCCACAGGCTTTAAATTTTGGAGACCTGTGAGATTCTAACTTCAGGGATGCCTACAAATGTATGTCCTCCCTGTACAACTCTATATATAACCAAACAAAGAAATGATAAGTAAAAAAGTTTTAATTTCTGCTTTTGCAGAAAAACTTAAATGTATAAGCTCTCTTAGTTTGTAACCCAACAGATTACATTTTTCTCTGACACCAATGACTGCAAGTGTGATATTCCTGTACTGTGCCAGCAGTTCAAGCTCATTGGCTCAGGATAGCAGAGTGCTGTTTCCACCTTGCAGAGACAGAATACGGTGGCATCCACATGGAGGTGAGTTCAGCAGTATCTGCAAAAGTTTTACTAGTGTTTTGTTCACAAAGAACCGGCATTCTGGGAGCAAATTATAAAGCCAGATCCCAGAGTGACTGAATCTCAGAATACCACCTTACCTTTTCTGTGTTTACAGTAAAAAGAAATTCTGAATGTCTTAGCCCCCCACCCCCCTGCAGTTTATGTTTACGTTACACTTGTCTTATGCTGGATTTGGTGTGTGTCTGTGGCAGCATTTCCCTGACAGGCTTTTCTTATACATTGTAGGAAAGAGCAGTAGCCTGCCATTAGTTATATATTTTTATTTGATTTATATGTTTGTTTCGATCTATCTAACTGACTAACTGCTACTGAATCCCAGTTTCCCTGAGGAAAATTTTCCAAGGGGATTAAGAAAGTATTATTTAATCTAATTTGATATAATCTAAAGCGTTTTCAGTGTTTTGGTGTGGATGGACGCATACTGTTTATTGAAATGCTATCGCTATGGAACTAGTTTAAATAGTTGGTGCTGCCTTTAGAGCAGTTTTCTCAGACCATGAAATCAACATCAACTTTATGTAACCTTAATCTAGTTTTTCAATTAAGGACATCCACGATGCTGTCTCTGATCTTCATAGTGTTTAAGTCTGAGGGACAGCAAGCCAGTGCATAATGGCAACTCTAATGCTATTATTGAAAAAAAGCTTTGGGAACATTGGATTTGATATGGAATATTTGGAGCCAATAAATCAGAACCATTGTGAATTTCAGGGGCAGTCAAATGTATTGTGTTATTTTCCTTGAAGAAAAAATTGATTTTGGTGTTTGTGAGTAGCCTTGACCTAGATTTATATGGCCAAATAATATTAAATTATTACAGCAAAGAGGTCACTGAAAGTGGAGCTGGATGCTGACACTGGACTAGTGACACAGGACTTTCCCCGTCAATTTTTCAAGGCTGACTGATATTCCAAATGTCCCACCATGTGAAATGGAAATATTAGGTCAGGGGGTTCCCAGACCTTGCAAGCCTGGGACCTCTTTGTTAGCCATTGGTGGAGACTCATCTCTTGCTAAATTTTCATGTTCTTTGTCCTTTGCAATCGTCAAATTTTAAGAATATAAGGTGGAACCCTTTTTTGTACTTAGTTTAAAAAGAAACAGTTTTTAATCTATTTAGTGAGTTATTGCAAATAGCCCTCCTTTATTTCCAAAACAGTTAAACAAACATTAAATGCATATGTATGTGAAGTTCTTCAGTAATTACTTTCAGTATTTTTGTCCGTTATCCTTTAAAATAAAAAAAAAAAATGGCATTAAATATGCATTTTGATAAGCAGTGCAGGTAACACTTACTGAAATATAATGGTCACAAAGTAAAGTTGGTATCTTTTTTCAACTTATATTTGCTAATAGAATTGGACAACAGTTGAAGAACTTTGCAAAAGAAGTAGATGAACAGTTTACAATTTGCTGTAAATCAGAGTTTAATTTTTAAAATTGGATAAATCACATAACATTTATTTTGGCTAAAAGTAATACATGAATGTTTAGATGAATAACTTAGGATGGAAGATGAACAAACTGATTAGTTATCAATTCTTTGATGGCAAATAGATTCAAGGTTAAAGGTAAGGTATTCAAGGTAATTCATACATTAAAAAAGCTATTTTAGGTTTTTTTTTTTTCATTTTGACTTGGTATTGATTGTGCCTTGAGCAAAAATAGCCTGAAAATCACTGGTCAAAAGTTTTGCCCTGATCATTCAACTCGTAAATGGTGAAGTGATAATTTATAATGGATAAGTATTCAATAATGGCATTTTAATAATAACATAAACAATACTGTGGACGAATACTTACTATAAACATGAAATTAATTGCATAATTGATTATGTATTCATACAGTCATTCAATAACAACTGGACATAAGCTTTACATATTCGATAAACAATTTGAATTTTTGAATGAATAACCTGAAATTGAAACCTTAGCCTTGAATGAAACTTGAATTGATTTAATATAGACTCTGCTATCTAAATGTCATCAATGGACCATTAAAACTGAAAAGCCTAGCTTTTAGTGATTATTACTGGATTAAATATGACCAGAATTCATTAACTTTGTTTATTAGATAAGCTGTTTGAATGTGATGTTGTTGAAAAGTTCAAATTAACCATCTTATTTGCTAAAAGTTGGCTTTAATAACCTCACAAATATATTTTTACAAATTACATTTAAAAAATGCATATTATGGGTAAAATGTATTCTGAAATAATGCAAATGTGACCTTGATGATCCCTCAAATAACAAATTAAATGTTTTTATAGTAATGTTTTTTTGTGTAACCTTAACTTCTCCTTTTAAAGAGAGATAAATAAAAAAAACATTTGAAGGGCAATGTCTGGCTATGATGATGTGGTATTTAAAGATAATCTGCTAAATGCCATAATCTGTCATTGGAGTGCAAGAGATTAAAAAGGTTAAATGGAGTGTGTTATATAGTTTTAAAAGGCTGGATCTGATGCTCAAAAATGCTTTCAGAATATTCATCTTGATTCATATCTAATTTATTTTTATCAAGGACATTAAGGAACATTTTATTTTAATGTTGTTCTTATCCTGTACAGTGTCCTTGAGTGTCAGAATGGCACTTTAAATAAAATGTATTATTATTACACAAATTTACAATACAGAGGTTTACAGTCTAGCACCATAGTGACAATTTCTCTTTGACTGGAGTCCAACAATTTTCAATATGATACCTTGTAAAACCAGATGATCAATTACCCTTTTCCATTTGCACTGTTTAGGCAACACAAGAGACATTTCTGCTCTGACCGTGAAATATTCCACCGTCACCGAATCAGACTGACGTAAATGGTCCCAGACTATATGTTGCTAAACCGGTTTCAATGCCTTATGATACTTTATGTAAGGTGGTATGTACTAACATTTGCTTTAAGGCAAATCTGGAGGGCGACTCTGAGTTTCCCGGACTGAATAAGAAGATTTTAAAATACACTTTACTTTACTTTAGAAACAGTCACAGCTTGTTTTTTGGAGTATCCAGTTCTCATGTCATTCCTTAATTTAACTTCTACAACTCTCCAAACTCAGTCATGCAGTGGCCCAATTTGCTAACAACCTTATTAAATTCTCCCATGATCCATTACTTCCACTGTCAGGTCACTGCAGCTGCCTGCATCTAATTCAGACAGCTGACTTTGGTCAGGCAGGAATGACACAAACCTGCAGCTCCAGGCCACGGTTCATCAAGAACTAAACACAAAACATCATCACATCCACCACCACCACCACAGATCATGTCTGCATCTTAGCTAGAAACAAATGGAAACAAGACTGAAATTCTCAGTTAGTTTGTCCTCATTCTAAACAATCTTGAATAGTTAACAACGTTGTAAGTGGTACGTCTGGTGCAGCTATCAGTTTGTTTAACTGTTTGCAACTGTTTAAAATGTCATTAGCTTAAATTAATTCTCTAATTTCTTCCACAAGGAATCTGGGGTTGACCCTGAAGTCTTTTCCCAGAAGAGTTCCTGTTGTATTTGTCGGTAAAGAGTGGAGGTGGCAGTCTGGTCATAGCTGTGCATTAAAGGTAACGCTGGTTTCAAAAGTGAAGCCATTCAAAGTACATTATGGCTGTGTTCGAAATGGCATACTGCCTACTATCTACTTACCTACTCAATCAGTACATACTGCATACTGAATACTCAAAGATGATCTGAGTATGCCGCGGCTGCCCGAGCGTTTACACACAGATGCATACTTAATACCCCAGAATGCATTTCGTGCCGGCTGGGAAGCAGCGCCGGGAAAATTAAAATAGTCCGACCACAAGCAACAGAAAATGACTGCATTCCGGAAAAACTACAAATTCATTCAGTAATTATATATTTTCTAGCGAGAAAGTATTTATATCACGATTATGAGCCCAGTAGTTTGAAATAGCGACTGCTTTTTATTTGTCTCGCCGTTTTCGGAGACCGAAGCGTCCGCTTGGTGGGTGTTTCCGTCTACGTACTGTAAACACCGGGCAGCAGCAGCCCCCACTTCACGTTTCCAAGTTATTGCGAAGTGTTTACATTATCAACAGCAGCATGACACAAACTGAGCGGCAGTGGATGAAAAAAATTAACACAAACACCTGTGTGTCCATGGTGATCTGTCTCCATTTTGTATTTCGTCTTCCCACGTCAGAAGTGCGCAATGCATTGTGGGGCAGAAGCAGTAAGTAGTAGTAGTTAGTATGAGTAGTACGAGTAGTACGCCATTTCGAACACAGCCTAAGTCTGATGGCCAAAAAGGGAAAAAAGTGGAATTTCTACACACCTCCACAATTTTAAGCAGTGAAAGAACAGTGAGGAAGTCAAGTAGAATTGTTTCGATGGAAGACTACTTGGTGGTAATCTTACTTCGCTCATATGATTTGAAGTCAATTTGATTTTAGACTTGCACCTCCAAAATGTCGTCTGTCTCTGAGTCTGTGAGGCCATGGGAGTCAACCTGATTCAGTAAAGGACCAATGTGGCTGCAGATTTTCATTCCAACCGAGCAAGAACACACCTGATCCAACAAATCAACCGTGTAAAGACGATCAAGTCGATTGAATAATTTGCGTCAGGTGTGTTCTTGCTTGGTTGGAATGAAAACCTGCAGCCACAGTGGCCCTTTACTGGATCAGTTTGACACTCCTGGTCTAGGCGGACATTTGTACTAACCTTTATTGAAACTCTTCAAACCATTTTTGAAGTATTTGTTTACAGGCAAGAAACAAATGTAAGGCCCTATCAGTTTATCCATGAAGCAGAGTTAACATTTATGTAACATTTTAAAAAATCTCTCAAGTGAATATTAAAAAAATAAAATGCAAGTAATGAACATTATTCTCGGTAACTTTTGGTCCTTGATATATGACGTCGAAAAGCAAATCAACTCATCCCTGAGCCAGAGTGAACATTGGTGCAAAGTTTGAAGAGAATCCCTCCAAAGGTTCTGGAGCTTTTAGATTTATAAGTAAAAACTAAGCCTACAGTGAACCCGATGTCCAAAAAGTAACAGTGTTGGAGGGTAAATGTTTTGAAGGCTAAAGAAGATGAATTCAACAGTTCTTGAGATAACACAAGTAAAGGATAGGTACTGGGCCCAGTGACCTTCAACCATTTGTCTTTGGCTTCTGAAGTCTAGTCTATCCTTGTGTCAGGGTGAACACGTGCAGGTTTATGAACATGGACTCCATTATATTGGCTGTTTACCCTTGACCTCTAAAACTTCAGTGAGCTGTTCCTTTATGCAAAACAAAGAAAATGGTTCAAATCCAGCCTGGGATCTGTGTTCAGAAGCAAAAAATAAAAGATGAGGACCTTGACCTTTGACCTAAAAACATGATAATGTAGTCTTTTAGTCAGAGTGGACATTTATGCTTGGAGAAACTCCCTGAAAGCATCACTGAGATATAAAATTTACAAGCAAGGGAAGAAATGACAACCAGTGACCTTGATCTTTGACCTGCCTCTCATTTGCACATGGCTCATTATTTAATCAGAGTGGACACTTTTGTAAAGTTTAAAAATATCTCAAAGTACCTTAAGGTAAATGCATTCACATGGAATGGATGAATATGAGAACCAATGACCTTGACCAAACTCCTGTCTAATTGGTCCATATTTTAGTCAGAGTGAACATTTGTGCAAAATAAAGAACAGTGTGAAGAGAAAGAGCACATCTGATCCTCTACAGAGATGTCATGTTTATTTTTTATTAAGATAAAATAACTCTATGTCGTAAGAGTGAAACCTAATCAAACAGGAGACGTTTTTAACCATTTTACATCTGTTTAATAGGAGTCAATCTTTTACCATATCTGACTCAAATATTCAGCATGCATATTGTGCATATACTTTTTTGTTAATCTACTGACTTGCTTGATGAGGCCCTCACAAGGAGAACCACCCGAGGACCCCTCTGAGAGAAACATGTTATCAAAGACCTGAATGACAGCAATAAACCAGCAGACCATGGGACTGTCCTCCAGGGAGGGTGATGCTGTTAGCAGGGTTTTACATAACTGAGTAACCTGAACTGCCCTCGTAAACTTATAGTAAATCTTTGCAACATTCATTCACTCATTTTCTATACCAACTTTATCCCTTTTGGGGGGGGGGGGGGGGGGGCGCTGGAGTCTATCCCAGCTGCCATTGGGAGAGAGGCGGGGTACACCCTGAACTGAACCGATCGCCAGTCGATCCCAGGGCCACATAGAGAGACAGACAACCATTCAGGCTCACACTCATACCAAAGGGCAATTTAGAGTCACCAATTTACCTAATGAGCATGTTTTTGGTCAGTGGAAGGAAGCCGGAGGGCCCGGAAAGAACCCACGCATGCATGGGAAGAACATGCAAACTTAAAAAAGAAAGGCCTTGTTGGACCCCGGGATCGAACCGGGTACCTTCTTGCCGTGAGGCACGCGCACCACCTGCTGCACCACCGTGCCGCCCACCTTTACACATGTACGAGGCTGTTCTCATGGAGCTGGAAAGCAGGATGCTCTTCAGGATTAAAAAGTAGACTGTCAGAGAACAGATACAAATGTGTGGGGGAGATGAGGAGGACCCAGCTTTTTAGGTTTGAAGACTTGGATTATGGACACCGTGGTTACCTCCACTGCACTTGTCATAGATTTATATACATTCAGACTTTAAACACACACTTTGGAGCATCTTTCATGGGCTTGGACAGTTTGATTATGTGTGTCTTCATCTGAAAAACTCCTAATTATCATGCCTCTGTGCCACTGGAAGCCAGGGCGGAAGTATTGTCTGGGTTTTCTGTCGAGGGTGTCTGGGCCCTTGTTATGAACGAAATATCTCAGCAATGTTTAGAGTTGTTGTTTTTTTCAAACTTTGTACAAATGTCAACCCAGACTTCAGGATTAACATCTCTGATTTTGCAGATCAATGCCACTGGGAACCCATCCTCATTACTTGACTGTGAGCTTGAAATCTGAAAAGCTGAGGGATTCATTTCAATATTTGCACGAGCGTTCACTCAGATTCAAGATTAAACTGACTGATTTTGGGGGTTAAAGGTTAAGGTCATTGAGCCCTATGTCCCTCACTTGCCTCTAAACACAATGGGCCCTAAGGTATCACAGATGAAACATGTTTTGGCATGAAGTGTAGGTCTTTTCTCAAATGTACGCTTAATGCAGGTGCCATTTTTATGCTGTTTGAATAGCAAAGATCACGCACTCCTGTTTGTCCATAAATTAGGATTACTTAGGCCCAAAGATAATGTATTCCTCACTTCAAGACACAATGTTTCTGACTTTGTTTCACTTTCATGGGATGCACAGCAGCACACCTTGAGTGTATGTTCTCTATAACCACTCTCCACCAGTTCGGGCTGTCGCTGCGGTCATTGTTCCAGTTACATTCCATATGACCAGTTATTGTAGTTTGACCTGGAAATACACAGCCAGCTTTATGTAATAAAACTGTTTAGCTCTAAATTATTCTTAAGCATTCTGTGCCATAAAATAAAGGGGCTGAATCTGGTGGCTCTGACATGTTGAATGGAGCATTGAGTAACTTGTCATGGACTTGTAGACCTAACCCACTAAGAGAATAGAAGACTAGTTGTGCTAGCATTGCTACCATTAGCATAACTCTGCTTGATAGTGTTCATGAACAATCCTTTGGCTCTTGCTAGATTCAAGTCTCAATGCTCTGCTGTTTGGTTCTCTTGCTTTGTTTGGTCATTGTTCAGTTCAGATGCTTTTGCACCCAATGCAAACCAAACGGTTAGCTTGGAAGCGAACTGAAACCCTCTGTGTTAAGGTGGCCCAGAGTTTGGCTGATTAATCTGCACCAGAGGTCAGTGTTCACATCACCTCAAATCAGTTGTTGTGGTTTGGACCAAATGTGTTCAGTGTGAAGGTAACATAAGGGACACTTTCTAATATCCACTCTGTATTAAGGATTAACTGATAAGATTTCAGTAAGTTGTAGGACTCAATTTAAGGTCTAATGTCCTATGCTAGTGTGGTTAAAATGATAGCTCAAGAAAACTTTGATAGTTTTTTTTTTTTTACAGACTTTGACAAAATGTCCACTCTGATGGAAGTAAAAAATTACCCTTGTTCATACATTTGAAGGGCTACTGGTCAAGAGCCCCAATTTGGGCCTAATGCTCATCTCTTTATTTGTGCACTTTCTCACAAATTTTCTGAAAGATTTGCTTAAAAATTAAAATGTTCCCATGTTGTTTCCTCTATTTTTATTAGAACAATTTTCTTCTGCAATACTGTGAGCCTTTGTTAAACTTGCAGTGTATTAAGCAGGGCTTTAACAAGAAGAGACTTTATTACAACTGACAAGAAATGATGATAATAATGATCATTGTATTTTTACTGAGTAACTTGTTTTTTACAAGTTGATTTTGGTGGTAAATTGAGTTCATGCACACAAAGGCTCAATTCTTTCTGATTTTATTCACACACTTGTTTGAATTCCTGCGATTGAGCACAATTAGCAGCATGATTATTACACAACAGAGCCTCAGGGTGATCTCAGTATAAGCCCACTTTATTCATACAGCACCAGGCTGCTGACGTCTTAGTGACACTCGAATGATTTCACTGGTGATGAATTGAAATATTGCAAGGACTCTAACCTCAGAGCTTCATCATATGTTTAATGCTTTCAACCTTTGCTTTCGCCAGTAGGGAGGCCTGAAAACTTCATCTACTACAGACTGGAGTGACTTCAAACATGAAATCTTTCTTCCTCTCTGTACTGGAGAAGAAACTTTATTCTGGGGGCAGGCAGAGTACAGCACTTGCATCTGTCATTATCATTTGACATGATTTTTGCTGCAGTGTAATCCACACACTGCACGAAAGGCTTGCTAGTTAGCACAAGCTGTAGAGAGAATTCGAAGAAGCCAGGATGATATCTGATATTTGGTGAAGAAATGTTACCTTGCAAAGCAGCTGGATAAGCCAGATTCCATGTCTGTCATCAGGTAGATCCACCTTGTAAAGCCTCAAGCTGTAGTATTTGTGCCCAGTCAAGAAACGAACAGACTCTCAGCATCCTTTTAAGGATGTGGAGGCAGCGATACATGCCTGGTTTGGCTGCGTCAAAATGAGAAGAGCCTCAAGCCTCTGACAAGTTCAAAACAAATGTGACAGACAAAACATTCATGTGATCACCCTTCAGTTTTTCTTGAGAAGCCCTGCACCTCCTAATCATTTTTAAGGGATGTTTTCCAGATGGATGTGAAACATGCTCCATAGATATGTGAAAAGACTCATCTGTTGTGCTAAGTGAAATCACAGGAACCTCTGGATCACTTAGTAAGTTAATCTTTCTACCAAAGAAGCAGAGCGGAGACAGGACTTGGAAACATCTTTGCCACAGCGACAGGTCAGTGGTGGATACAGAATGGTATTAATGAGTGGCCCTTAGATTGTCTGGATGGGCCTAAGTTTTTTTGTTTTTATTTAGCTCCTGTTATAATCAATTTATTTGCACTTCTGACTGGGGTGTGTCGCTCTAGATCAGCTGTATGCATAGTATTGTTTGACTTATATTTACAAAAATGCTGCCATGGTGATAATCACATTCTTCATGTGATATTTGTGAACAACAACGCAGGGCGTGCTAACAACAGCTAACAATAGCCTGGTAGATCGGCATGTTTTTTTCCGACTTCAACTGTAGCGCCGATAAGTCGGAGACAATGTCACTCCCAGTTCCGAGGTTACTGGAACGCAGCATTACAACAGTCGCCGCGCGTGCTCATGGGTAGCAGAGTCTTACTGTCGCTGGGAATAGATTCTCCTCGTAGCACCTTTAATATGCAATTTAACTTTTTTTTACTGAAGAGAGGACATTCTGAATTTTGATCGCTTTAAGTGTCTGCCCTGCATTTTCCATAATCTTTTATTTTTAATTAAACTTGAATTAAATGATGTATTGTTGAATTTCTTTTTTTTTAAATTTATACTCATAAATTACATTTTCATGGCTCTGATTGGGTAGGACAATTGTCTGTGCACAACCAGGTCCACCCATTGGTCCACCCCTACCCCAGGCTTGTAACCCTGCCAATTATGTCCCTGACCTAAAAAGGCTCATTAAAATTAACACAGGTGCAAAATAAAAATAATTTACCCCCTGTACAGTAGACCTGCAGTTAAACAATCAGTATGGAAATATATTGGTGTATGTGTATTGATACAGATCTTCCAGATCAATAAGGCCCCAAATGCTTTGACAAAAGATGCTGAAGGCATGAAATTTAGAGAGTCCATATTACGCTTTTTCGACTTTTATGTGTGTTTCACTTCTCATACACACACCAAATTACTTTTATGCATGGGACAAATAGTCTGAGGCATCTGGACTTCACCCTCTCACCCCTTACAGTAGCTGCCTAAAATGGCTTGTTTCTTCATCCTCCCCAAAGATGATCTACCTGTGTGACATCATACCATTATTTCATCAGTAGGTTAAGCCCACTGGCTCAGAGGGGCAAGCCCAGTGAGATGCAAAGTTTAAGGAATAAATGCAAAATCTTTGCGAACATAGCCTGAAGCAGCACTAAACTGACCAATCACCAGAGAATTGACTGTCGAACCAATAAAAGTGGACTGGGTAAAGAAGCCTCAATGGGGCAGGAGCTCTTAAAACATCAGTGATATTACAGCTGACTGACGCAAAATATGAGCTTTTTAAGTGTCCAAAGTTGTAAGATCCATTTAACCCACTCCTTTTAGTTTACCACTACCACTACTTTTGCTGTCAGCCCAAACTGGAGAGGTGGGGTGAAGGGGGGTGGTTGTACAAATTTTATTTTTGGACTTTTTACTCCTTAATTTGAGTAAGAAGTCATTGAATATAGCTGAAAGTTGTGGAGAGAGTGTAGTATGACATGGGCCAACAAGCCACATTTAAACTGGGCCAGCCACTTCAAGGACTACAACCTATACACCGACATCCCCTACACATTGATTATATTAAAATACATCTCAGAAAAGTATGTTTAAGAGTCCTTTTGAGGGACCAGCCAGTCCTGTGGCAGGACTTGGCAGCCGTATCAAAAACAGGAGGGCTGAAGAGGAAATATAAAAAGAAAGACTTGGTCCATTACATGAAATAAACACTTTGAAAATCACCGGAGTGCTATTTCTTTAACTGAATGTTGGTTGCCCAACACATGCTAGTTTAAGAGAGAGTAGCCGAGTTTACTGAATGTGAAAAGGAGCTTAAACTTAACCAGATAAAGACATGGCAAGTCAGCTTATGATGTTTAAATAATTTATAGGAAACGTGATGCAAAGTCCTGCAACTGATGTACACATTTTTTTCTACCACCTAATCCAACAGATTATTTTTGTCAGTGCATTAGTCCATAGGTGTATTTTCATGTCAGCCTTTTTTGGGTTTCCTCCAGCCAAAGCAGTAAATGGATTTAAATCTAACATGGAAACATGGGATTGGTGAGGATGAAAGCAATCCCACCAAGCCCCAGAAGTCACCCGCTCCACTAGAAAAAAAAAAAAAAAAAAAAAAACACCCTCAAACTGCAAGAGTACTGACATGGATCAGGAAGAGATCGCTGCTGCATTTTTATGAAATATCAAGGAAAAGAGATGTTTAATGCATTAAACGCACATGTACATTTAAATTGTTGATTATAGAGAAGAACTTATCCTTTTTTAAACAAATACCATCTCTTTTTTATGTCTTCTGCCCCCTTCCTTCTGAATAACATGCAAGTTTCTGTGAAAATAAATCTTTCAATGTGATTTTTTCTTTTCTTTGAAACTTTGTCTCATCTACACCTACATCTTCAGCTCGGCAGCTCTTTTTCTTGTTTTCTGTCAGTCCTCCCACTCTTTGTTTGCTAGAAACAGATCAACTCTGATAACAATCAGGCCCTCATTAATTTACATTTATGCAAGACTGAAATGCATGAAAATACTGATTAAAATTTTATTTTTTCTTTTTGGTGAAGTGAAAAATCTCACGTCAAGTCCTAAAGCGGGTAGTAAAAGTGTTTTTAGTGGGTCTTGTCCATGTGTGGAAGGTTGTGGCAAAGGCCTTCGATGCAGAGATGCCTCAGGTGGACTCATGTTTTGATTGGGGTTTTTTTTTTGTGTTGTTGTTGTTGTTTTTATACAGCTCTGTGGTAATGAGTAAATCTTTGTTGATATACAAGGTGTCCATGAAGTCTCTTTACAATTAAAAAAATATATATTACAAAGTCAGTTGATGAGATATCTAAACCAGATTTGTTTTAGTTTTAATCAGTGTTTATTAAAGTTTTTATTCACAATAAAATTTTGTTTCAGATTTTCCCTCTATTGCATAGTGTTGACATATGGCAACAATTACTTTCTCTTCATTTTTCTAAAAAGCTGTGAAATAAAATGTATGTTTTTACATTGACGTGTGAAAAGGGGGCTTTTAGTTTGAAGGAAATAGAATTTATGAGGCCGCATGACCAGGACATCCTGTTTGCCAGGCCTTTTAATGGACATTTGACATCCAAACATAATTGTCTGGGGCTCTCCAAGATTGTCTTTTATTTAGATTTTTCACCAAATAAAAATTTAAATCACTATCTGGGGTAAGTACACTTTATTTTTTTTTTACATTGAATTAAATTTTGTTGTTATACATTTTTTTAATATGCCAAAACAGATTTGTCGCCATATGGCAACAATATGCAAATATGGAAAATTCCTAGTGTATACAACCTAATGGAGTTCCATTCATTTACATAGCATGAAACTATCCTGAGACTGTTTACACCTTTTGCTTATGTTTTCAAAGAAATAACATTATATATTTTTTTTTATATTTTGTAATTTAAGGTATGTTGCTGGCTATCTTTAACATAGTATCCAATTTCCTCTATAAAAGATGCATCCCATGCAGCTACTTCTACAGGAGAGGGAAAGAGAGCAGGGCAGAAATAACTGTCAAACTAGAGGAGGAATCAGATCAAAATCAACTGAAATGAGTTGAAATCAAATGAAATAAAACAGAAAAAAACAACTGAATGAAATGAAAAAAAAAGAATGATAGATTGAACTTAATTGAAAAAGGTTCAAGGTTTTGGGTTTCTATTAGCAGACGTTGAGAGGAACTGCTTTGTTGACTTTCACAAGGCATAAAAAGTGAAATCAGATCAAATTAATGAAATCAGATCAAATCAGTTGAAATGAGTTGAAATCAAATGAAATGAAACAGAAAAAAAAAAACGGAATGAATTGAAAATAAAGAATGATGGATCGTACTTTATTGAGCCAGGTTTTTATTAGCAGATGTTTTAGATAACTGTTGAAATTCTAAAATGTTTTCACTGTATAAATGTTTATTTGTTCATTTTGGATGAGCATGGCATAGATATGTTGAGTCTTGTTTTAAATAAAATGCCTTTTGGTAAAAAAAAAAAAAAATGTTGATTTTATGGTACTTTCCACAATTGCATATTGTTGCAACAACTGATCAAAGACCCCCCCCCCCCCAAACTTTTTTAAATATTCTTTTTTCATTTATCAATTATTTATTTATTTTTTTATTTATTTAATAGGGACAGTGCACATTAATGAACATCTATTCAAAGAACAATAGATGTAAATATGACGGATTATAGCATCAATGCTAATTTGCATCCATAGTCGCTAGGCAGGTAGCACATAAACATCGTGGCAAAGACACCACACACACAAAAGCGGGACATAGAAAATGACAATAGATCATAATGAGAGCATTTAAGTAATAAAATCATTCGAAACATTTTTTTTTAACCATTTTTAAGTAATAATTCATGCAGTAGATTAATGGAAGGAAACTGTTAAATGACCCCTATAAAATGTCTACTCCTCAAGAGAAGGCACGATGTGTATCCTGGTTTATTGAGACATCATCGAATGTGCAGACTCAGCGAAACTACAGAACTGAGTATGGAAGAGATCCACCATCAGGTTCTTAAATTTGTGCATGGCACAAAAAATTAATGGAGACAGGGACGGTGTTGGATAAAGTGGGCGACCATCTGAGGACAACATCAGTCATGTAAGACAAGCCTTTCCTTTCATTAACACAAATCTGAAACACCAAATTTTAATGTGAATAAAAGCTTAAATAAGCATTGATCAAAATAAAAGCAATCTGGTTAAGATATCTTATCAACTGCCTTTGTAATACATTTCTTACACTCTAAAGAGACTTTATGGACACCGTGTAGTGCAAATCTCATGGCTTTTACTCTGGTTCTTGACTGAGATCCAAACTGTGGTCTTGCTGGGTCTCACATGACGTAAATCTGCATGAATGTTTCTGAGCAGTTCTAGATGGAGGTCCAACTCGGTTCTTACCCCTGCAGACAGTCAGCAGCTGAGTTTAGAGGCTTTATGTTTTCTGAGCTGTCCATTTGTTTGCATCATGTATGTCTGTAGAGGTCATAAAGTCTGCAAGAGAAGTTCTTAAAGCTTTGACTACGTGTCCTCCTCGATTCAAGGATGAACTACATGTAAATAGATTTTTTCAAGGCCAGAGGTCACGATCATGGAGGCTTCTGGTCATCTTTTGCTTGTGAGCATTACATCCCAAAAACGCTTGAAGAGATTTTCTTTTGCACTTTGCACGAATGTCTATTTTGACTCAAAGAAGAGTTAAATTTTGGAGGTCAATGGTCAAAGTTGGATACTTTAAATGCAGCCACATTACACAAGTTTCAAGACGTCTCAATTTATCAGGGCCTTTGTTTTATTATTCGTCATGCCAAAGTGGAATATCAAATGATTCAACGTACGGGAAACTAAAGTTTGCTCATGTCTGTATCATAGCGTAACTGAAGTGGAATAAGTAGCCCACTGAACACACGCTCCCCGTGTAGATAAACCAGCGTGTTTTCTTCTCTGCACTGGGACTCCCATTTGTTTATCAGATGTCAGTTGTTTTATCAGTCCGTGTGTCCTTAAATGATCATTTGCATGTTTCTGCTTGTTCATGTAGTGACGGAGTCAGTGATTCAGTAATAAACTGATCTGATCTCAGATTATCAGACTATCATAGAGCCATATGGAAATATAGAATAAAAGATCTCTGTGTGAACGTCTGTGGTGTTCCTGTGGAGGAATTCTCCTCTTATCACTCACCTGTGCAGGTGTTTGCTGATGATTTAAGAGTGGTGTCATTCTAAAGCAGGTCGAGTGAACAATTATGTTCATTTAATAGGACATACTTTATTGTTTTGGAGGACGAGTACTTGGATTAGGTATTATAACATGAAAAAGGAGTAGAAAGATGTTTTTATCATTGTGGACTTGGAAAAGTTAAAAGTTAAAATGCTGAAATGTTGAACTTCAGAATCTAGAAAAGTTCAGAATTTGTTGAGAAAAAGTCTAAATGATGAGAACCATGTTATACTTCAGAAAACAGTGTCAAAAAGTCAAGAATAATATCGAAATGGGCAACGGTTTAATGAATGATGTTGAAGTATTGAGGTAAAGTTGAAAAATCTATTTTTGAAAAGTAAAAGTTGGAATTTCAACAAAAAAGTACACAGGTGTATAAAAGGATGAGTTACTTTGAAAAAGACTTATAACTAAAGTCAAGTGGAGGTGAGAATAAAGTTAAACTGTCAAAAAATTTAAAGGCTATGAAAAAGTAATAGCTATCAGAAAAGCCTGGAAAAATAATTTTGAGGACAAAACAAGAAAATAATAGAGAAAAACACAATATCAACAAATAAACTAATATTGGGAACAGATTTGTCTCATATATTCAAATGTATATATATATATATATATATATAAAGATATATATATATGTATGTATGTATATATATATATATATATATATACATATATATATAGATAAAGATATATATATATATTTATGTATGTATATATATATATATATATATATATAGATGTGTGTGTGTGTGTGAATATTCTTAGTGTTTCATGACAGAAGTTTAAGGCTAAAAAGCATCAACATGTTTTTTTAAAAGGTTTGCACAAATGTTTGTGCATGATTTAGAAAGACAAGCTAAAACGTCAAATATAAAGAAAAACAATCTGTGAATGAATCCAATGATTTAGACAAAGTCAGAATATTAAGAACGGGATTACAATCAGTCAAAACAATATTTTTTTAAAAAATATCAAAAATAAAGTCAAAAACCTGAATACAAATGTGAATATCAATTACAAAGTTGAAATATGCCAATATGTTATTGAATTAATAATAAAAGAACTGAAATGTAGAAAATAAAATAATGGAAAATTCCAAAGGACCACAGTAATTTATAATAATTGAGGAATTGAGGAGAGTCCAACTGTTATGCCAAAAAGTATTTGATTTTCTGAAAAAACATGAAAGTAAATTTAAAGCATTGAGATTAAAAAACAAAACAAACGATGACCATTTCACTGGTATTTTTCAGAGTGTTAAGAGCTGAGTTAGGGGAAAAAGCTTCACTTTTGACAACATTGTTAAAATGTTGAGTTAAACTAATAAAAAAAATTAAAGTTGATATACACAACAAATCCGGTGAAAAAAATAAAAATATCTATTGCCTTACTTGATTTTGCCTTAATATTATGCCCTTTGCTTACAATTCCTCTTAACTTGACTTGTGGAGTTCTGGCCTTTTTTGTTTTTTTTTTCAAAATTGCAGTTCATTTTTTTCATTTTTTTTCCTTCAGATAGTTTAATCCATGTTGATTTTTCTTGTTACATTTCGACTTTTAATGGCAGGATTGTGCTTTTCTTTCACTGGATTTTAACTTTTTGCTTTTTTGCTTGCGTTTCAACTTTTCATATTCTGACTTAGTTCGACACATTATTACTCTGCATGTTATTGTGCATATCTTCTATATCTAGTTTTCTATTTTTGGCTTTTCCCAGTTTTTACTCACCTTCGCAACTGTTGTGAACACAAAGATATCTTATTTTGACTTTTTTCCCAATATTTGTGTTTCATTCTTGATATTTTTTTTACTTTAATCTAATTTTGAATTTATTGACAAATTATTTGTGTATTTATTTAATCTTTATTTTGAAGATTTCTAAGAAAAGATACTCAATAAGTCTAATTAAATATTGACATTTAACTGAGACCAAAGTTTCTGCTTTTTAAATGTATCATTAATAATTCACGTTGTGCCTGTAGACAAAACTATCATTTGAAATTATCCAGACGTTTTCTTTCCAACAATTTTAGCCTTCTTTTCATTCATATTAGTATATTTCAATTCACATTTTGATTTTTTTCCTTTCAAATTTGACCTTTGTCTTGACATGTATGTACACATGTGGGTTATGTTTGTATTTTGTATTTTTATCATTTTAATCATTAGCATACGTCGAGTTTCAGATTTTATTCTGAAAGTTAGAAAAACATAACAGGCCTTTAAATTATCATTACACTATTGTGCTTTACTTTGTTAGTTAAACATTTATAATCATGTTTGCAAAATAAATCTACAACAAATTTAAACGTTTTACACTTGATGAATGAAGCATTTATCAATGCATCAGTGATTCAATGAAGGATAATAACAACATAGCATCCTCCACAGATAAAAAAAAATAAGAATTCACTAATGCTTAATCAATGCTTATAAACATGTAATTATTATAAAGTATTACCACAATACCTGCAAAGAACATCTTTTCCTGTGCACAAACATAAAGCAGCATGTTTAGCTAAAATTGAATTTACTGTAAGTTTTTTACTTTCCACTGGTATGAACAAACAGAAGACAGAGGGTTCACCTTTTTTCTGCTGGAAGGAGTGAGGCATGCTGGGATCTGTAGTGGGGATCAGGAGGCAGTGCAGAGCCTTGGATTCCCAGCAGAGCTCCCGGTTCAGGAGTTCAGGAAGTGTTCAGCGGCCTCTTCTGCACTCCCAAAAAGTCTCTGTCGTTCAGCCGTGCCAGTCACCGAGATCAGTCAACTTCTTTCTACCTTCACTGTGGGAGAAGATCCCGAGCAGAGGCACACAGCCCTTCTCACTGTCTGCACCAGAGGTTTATCTTTCTGGCAGGCAGCACGCTGATCCAGGATGCAGAGTGTGACTGGTGCCCGTGCCTCCCCCTAAAGCTGCAGGGATGAAGCTGTCCTCAGTGCAAAAGGGCACTCGATCTGTGTGCAGCAGCGGCGACGTTGTTGGAGCAGCTCTGGTGAAGCCTCGTGTCTGTCATGGTGCAGCAGGACGAGGATGCTTGTGGAAAGACAGGAGAGACGGCAGCGGGGCTGAAGTGAGTCAAGTCGACTGAGCACGCTTCTGAAACGGTCCACGGGGCAATCTGCGGCTCTCGGAGCTGATAGGCCGCCTGCACTCTAGCGTTCATTGATTGTAGCACTCGGGCGCTCTACTTTTCCACGAATGCTAAAACCATGAGGCATGAGGCTCAGTTTTGGAAAAAAGAGAGGGGAGATTAAGCAGCCAGTAAAATAATCCCAGTTTTCTATATATAATTCATCTGAATGAGAAGGCTAAAATCCCATTAAGCCACAGGAGCACAAACATTCAACTAGCACTGCCTTTAGCATCACGGAGGAACTCTGTGAGCCATCTGCCAGATCAGAGTTTTTCATATACGCCGATGACACATTGTTTTATAAACAGTGCTTTTATACAACAAACATTTCAGTGTCCTGCTGCAGTAATCTACCTCAGATTATCTCAATCCATGGAACTAGATATTGCTCTTTATAACTTGTCTAGAGGAGGGGGGGTTATTACATCACACCAGCTGTCACTTCAACCTGCCACAGCCAATAGAAGGTCAGAGAGGAGGCTGCAGGAGACAAATTAGGGAGGAAATCCTCAAAACTGGAATTACAGTTTAGGCAAAGTCTGCATTAGTGAGAAATTCCCTTTAAATAGCTCAGAGTTCAGTAAAACCTCTGGAACATGCATAGGTTCATGCTGATGAAAAGACATGCTCGTTTTATAAAGATTAACATAAAACGGAATGTCCAAAATCCAATCCTGTCTTTTGACTTTCATAATGAGTAGAGCAAGTTCAACAAAGCTCTGCAAGAGGCCGAGGAGGATGAGAAGTACATAAAGCAGTACAGAAATGTGGGGCTACAGATGTGTTATGATGGGATATCTTTTTAACAACTTTAAAAAATGTAAAGCAATCAGAGTATGGCTATAGATGTGAGACAACTGTGATTTTGATGTATATAAATATTTGTATGTTATAAGTGCCGATTTTGTGGTTGCAAAAGAGAAGACATGCTGTTATACCCAAGTTTTAAACTGAAATGTTGCTGCATGGTGAAAAGTTAAGAAAAACCCAAATCAGAATTTTTGGCAAATGTAGATTTACGATCAGAGCGACTCTTGGCAAGAATTGAGCTGATGCCTGTTGTATCGGCAACCTTCCAAAGACACTGATTTTATATCTGTCATCAGGGTGATCCATCCCTAAAGCGCAAAGATGCTGCATTTTCTTTCCAGTCAGAAAATGACCTGACCAATCAGCATCCTTTGAGGCGTGGCTTAGAAGGACAAGAACCAAAAGCAACTGCAGGTTCATTAACACTGGCAGCCTGTGAAGAGATTAATAAAAAGCCTTATTCAAAGTGACTGTATAATGTATTTATATGTTATATTGACGTTCTTAAACATTCACGACATTCATATCAATTCTTTGAAACTATAACATCTAAGCCGATTCACACTGCAATACAACATGGATGTGCCCGACACGTGCCCCCTCGAGACAGAGCATAAAAAGGCACAGCCCCTCATTCACAGCCCTCCCCTCACTCTTTCCAATATCTGACCTGTTTTGATGCCTCTAGAGACAGAACAAATGGGTGACCACTCATTCCTCCCACTGTTAGGGAAATAAAGATTATGTGAAAATGTCACGTGGTGTAAACAGCAGCATGAACTGGGCTTTAGATGGTGCTATAGTGGTAGTTTTAATGAAACTTGGAAAAAAAACAGTAAAAGAAAAGCAAGAAAGACTCTGGAAGTTTTACTAGATGGAATAGATGTTTATTCTCTTTTCTTGGCAGGCTTTGGTGAGATTTTGATTATCTAACTGAGACTTAAAGCAACACCTGAGAAGCACCACTCAGATGCAACATCACACGTTGATCTGATATACAAATATGAATGAAACAGACTGAATGTTTCCTCCATAACCTTCCAATTTCTTTTTCTTAAAGGCTCTTCCATTTCAAAACATGGTCTATGGTGGTTCTTGAGAGGTCATGTAAAATAAGCCTCATGGATATGTCCATCTGGTGTTTCAAATTAAACTCTTTCACACATACAACCCTGATGTTATACCCAGGTGATACCCAGAATGCCTGGGCAGCCCATGCAGGTAACCCCCTAAATATGCAGCAGTGTCGCTACGTTCATGATGATTATAATGGAGAGAGAAAACTGAAGTGTTTTAGCTCCTCATCCAACAGCAGCACAAGAAAGCTCTTTGATTTACAAGAGTCTTGGTGGTGATCATTTTTCAGCAGATGTGCTGCAGAGCTGATGATGTCCAGTAGAAAAAACACAATGGATGTTACAAATGTACATTTGAGTATTTGCACTCTCCTTATTATCAAATAACTTCTCCTGCAACAGCAGTTTTTTGTCCATTCTGTCACGTCTCCCTTTTCCTGATTTGCACCAGCTGGCACAGACTGGACGTCACCACCTTTCCCATCTTGCCCTTATTTGGCTCACTTAGACATTATGTAGATGAAATATTAGGGGAGCGAGAGGAAATTACACGAATAAAGTCTGAGTGAAAACTCAGCTGGTAGCATTAACACATGCAGTTTACCCGCTTGAAGTCTGGATAGTTTTAGATTATTTTGGAAGTGTGAATGGGGTTTATTGTTTTGCACCCGAAGCTGAAAAAGTGGAAGTAGCCAATTTATCTTCAGCATTTTATAAGCTAAGTTAGGAAACGTGTCCATGAATATTTTCAATCTAATGTTTTTGTAACATAACTAAACAATGACATTAGGCTATATTTATCAGCATTGCAATTTCATCTCATTGTCTTTAGCCTCTTCTCTTCTTTAAGTTGGGATGCCAGGGGTGCTCTTCCCCCGCTTTTGCCTGTACTGCCTATGCCAAGGCCCAGCTTTGATCCAAAACTAAATTTGAATCACCTGCAAAAAAAAAAGTGCTGCTATATGGTTTCAAAATGGAACATTCTGACAGCAACCATCAACTGGAGGCCACATCGAGCCCCCCACAGCTCTCAATCCAGCCTTTTGAATGTAATCTATTACTCTCACTAACAAATAGCCAAAATATCTTGGTTGACATCAGCTGTTGGCAGCAGCATGAGAGATAGAGACTGATTTCAGTTTCAAGGCTCATATGTTAATTAGACCAACATATTTACAGTCCATGAGGATGCACAATATTGGATTTCATTCCAAGGGGCAATTTTTCCAAATGTATTTTAGTAAATACCAATATGGATACCATCCAGCCATCCTTATCTGTACAGCTTATCCCTTCGAGGGTCGTGGGGGGCGTGCCTATCCCAGCAGACATTGGGCGAGAGGCAGAGTACACCATGCACTGTCCCGGCTGCTCACAGGGCCACATAAAGAGACAGACAACTGTCCACTGTCAATCACTCCTACAGGCAATTTAGTCACCAATTCACCTAACAAGCATGTTTTATGGTCAACTGCAGTGGAAATACATAAAAACTTTGTGCAGAGAGACCCTGGTGGACAGGAGGAGTCGAGCCAGTAATCCTCTTGCGCACTTACCTGCTGTGCCTCCATGCTGCCCAAGCAAGAAGCAGTCAAGTAGAATTTGTTGTTGCTCGGTGCAGCTGTTTGCAGTTGAGCAGGAGTATATCAGATCAGACACTCAGCTGTAAAAGTGAAAGGTCAAAATGAATGCGGAGGGGAAATTTATCTGAAAAATCCAGTAAACTACAAATCAAATATTTAAGATAAAGGTTAATTTTATTATATCAATTCAAGTGTTATAGACCACGATGGGGTAGTTTTATGTGATCATAGTGTTATCATAGTTATTTTTTTGGTGTCCATTTTCACTCCAGTGATAAATAAATCCTTCATAATCAGATGAAATCATGCTGTTAAAGCAAAAAAGGCAGTGGTATCAGTGAGCAGTGGAATCAGTGTGTAATGGTGTCTGACACCTGATGTTGAACTCAGATTAAATGAATACACACGCTGTCTGTGCAGATAAGCTCACCTCAGCGGGTAAAAACTCCCAAAGCTCCCGTCATTAACAGAGCTACATGCTGCACAGATTTACCGTGTCAGAGCCAGACTGCATGTTATTTATGAGTGCTGTCATCAGAGACAGAAGACATGAATGCTTCCAAATGAGAGCTGTTAAAGAGGAAATCAAACTAAGCATTGGAGGGAAAATGAGATGTATATATATGTGTGTGTTTGACAGATCTGTACAGTATGTTCATGCAGCTTCGGATAATCCAGGGGATGAGTGGACTAATATTCAGCCAATCCTGCTAAAGCCAAATTAGTCCAACACTTTCCATCATATTTCAGAATAAAGCGGCCTCTAACAATCTGAGCCCTCGGGGGATAGTGACGGAAAATGACCGGTGAGCTGTCAGATCCCCTCGATCCCCGGATAAACTTCTCATGATGGAGCTTAAATCTGTGAACTGACACACAAATGGGAGCCAACAACAGGTCACATAGACTCAGAGCACAGGGGTGATTTTAGGATCAGGCCTGTAGGGGAGCACGGCTCATAAAGGACTTTTCACTGATGTATGTTAGATGTGCTGAAACCATGCCAGCTCACAAGAGACACGATCATGATGGCTTTTAAAGAATGCTACAACCTGACAGTCTACATGTTTGAGCCACCAGAGGCAGAGTCACTTTCATGTCATGACAGGCAGAGAGTTAAATGATGAAAAATGAAAATGTAATTTCATGCATGCAAACACATGCTCATCCTTTCTGACATTTCTTTGTGTGATATGAAGTTTGTTTTCCATTGCATGTCATCCTTGGTTGTGCTAATTACACTCTTTCATAACACTTATCTTGTAAATAAAGGTCTTGTGTGAACCACACTGCAGCTTTCGTTGTTTATAAAGGTAACCTGACATGCCAGACGGACAGTTCCACATATCCGCCAAAGCAATATTTCTCTAGTCCATCTGGATAAGAGGCCATAGGAAATATTTTCATAGGACAGAACCTTCAAAAACAACTGCAGCTGGTGATTGGACAATCATTTTGTCGGTCACATTCATCACAGACTAATCAGTATCAAGCCACAGTATGACGTAGCAGGTAGACCCTGTTGTTAGCTGTTAGCTTAAACTACATTTCAGTCCTGAGACTATCGTCTCACATTAAATTATACAACATGGATGTATGAACTGCCAATTATATGTGACATGAATCTCATCACAGACAATTCTCAAGTAAACTTCTGAAGAGAGGAAATTTCACCAGGTATCGTTGAGTAACCATGACTACCATAGACTAACCGCATCATCCGGAGGATTTCCACATCCCTCCCAGTTTCACAGTAGTGATCCTCGGTCGGGAGAACACGATTTCCTGTAAGAAAAGCTTAAAGTGACAGTCTTTGCTCTGCTTCTAAAGAAAAAGTTGAGTCCCTTTCTGATAAAACCACAGATATTGCAGCATCCACAGAGACTGTTTCAGAAGCTGCCATTGTCTTCCAACATGCAGTCACTTCCCGCTGTCGTCACGTCTTCAGTTTCCGCCTCTCTTCCTTGATTGGGCCGTCCAGTATTTTGCCGAGTAAGTCATTGTAGACAGGAACTTGGCAAGAAGGATGTGCATGTTTCAGGCAAGTCCATCTGCACTGCAAGATTATTGAAAAGGTGGCCCAAGCGAAAGTGCCAAAAGCTGTAGCTCCATCTTGTCTTCTTAGAACATAACTGTTTTTACTGTTCTTTTATTAAGACAAGAAAGGTATGGTTACCTTGACATGTTTCGACGTTACTCTGCCGTCTTCTTCAGAAACTGTCATCCTGACAGCTGTGACATGTCTTTATCAGCTGTTTCTGGGAGCAGCCGGCGGGACAGGCAATCATCAAACCCCATAAACTAAGTCAGCTACTCGTACACCCCAAGGACAGAATACACCCGGAAAATAAATGCAATGTAATCTACAAAATACCATGCAAAACATGCAATAAATCATACATTAGGGAGACGGGGAGAACCTTCAGTACCAGAAGAAAAGAACATCAGAAGGAGCGCGAGAAACAGACAGCAACACGTGTCACCTGGGCAGAAAAGGAAAAGGCAAACCAGGAGAACTTAAAATCAGCAAAATCTGATCACTGCAAGCGCACCATATTATGGACTGGGATAAATAAACTTTAATTGGACCAGAAAGAAACAAATACAAGAAGTGGATAAGTCAACAGGGAGGCAAACCAGGAGAACTTAAAATCAGCAAAATCAGATCACTGCAAGCGCACCATATTATGGACTGGGATAAATAAACTTTAATCGTACCAGAAAGAAACAAATACAAGAAGTGGATAAAGGAGTCGATAGAGATCAGAAAACAGGGCACGGACACCATCAACAGGGATGAAGGAGCTTTCCTACTCTAGCTCACCTGGGATTCACTTCTCCAGAGACCAACAGGCAACGGGGGACGTAGCTGGTGGGACAGATCACGTGATCAACCTGTCCCGCCGGCTGCTCCTGGAAACAGCTGATAAAGACACGTCACAGCTGTCAGAATGACAGTTTCTGAAGAAGACGGCAGAGTAACGTTGAAACATATCAAGGTAACCATACCTTTTGTCTTAATAAAAGAACAGTAAAAACACTTGGCTGCAGGAACCCTGGAGGTTTCATGATTGTGTCCTGAATAAACATTTTATATCCTGATCCAAAAAACAGCCTTCTTCTAGAACTAATTATAAATCTAATGGCTGTCACTGGGCAGGGGTGATTCAATTCTCACACCATCAGCATTGTCTGCATTCAGTTTCTAAGTGTTATGGTCTAATGACTGACTTTGTTGATTCATGACTTTTGGTTGATGCAAATAGATGTAGTTGTTAAAGAACAACTGTTATACTCATTTTAGGCCTTTGTAATTAATTTTTGGACTCCAATAAAGCAACTACACACAATTGGCCAAGACAAGAAAGATTTGGAGATCTTCAGGAGACTGTGCCTCTGTCTGCATGGCTTCCTTGTATTTCCTGCATAACATGAAAAATGAACTATGTGATTTAGGTGGTGTTTTCAGCCTTAAACAGACTGTTTTCATTGTGTTTTCGCCTCTCGCTTACATGGCAACGGTGCCTGGAGTACCTCAATCCACAAACTTTTGAAACCAGGGTCCAGGGTGGAAAGTTTTGAAAAGTATTCAGACAGATTTGTTGTCCAGACAAGAAACTCCTGCATCTTTGTGCATCCACTCGGCCTTGTTGTTTGTGAAAAGTATTTTCTTTTCATACGTGTGTTGAAGCAGCGCTGTTTCTCTGCAAACCTACATCGTCAGTGACTGGACTGGCATGCACACTACAGCATTTTCAGTCATTTTAGTGTCTCCATGTGAATGCAGAATGCTATTGAAAACGCAAAGGAAAAACCTATGGGTTTCTGGTGAAAATGTCTCCTTGTAATGGGGCCTTAATCCACCCTCCGGCCCTCCAGCATGTATGCCCCCCACCGAGCCCACTCCGCTGTGATTGGTCACACTTATGAGGACTTCCAAATGGCTGCTAAGCACTGCCAAGACCCACCTTCGTATGTTGTCAGTGTGGCGAACCTAAAGAAATTTTAAGAATTTCTCTTTTAAAAATGTTATGCTTTGAAATACAGGTGTACACCAATAAATCATTACTTACACTTACAATGTTAACAAAACAGTCACGTGTGAAGTGCTGTTGACAGACAGTCACGGAGGCATTTTTCTTTTGTTGACCGGGTTAAAGCAACCCTATCCACTTGCCCGGTGCTTTCCTCATTGGGAAAGCTAAAGAAACCTAACCTCCCTCACACCCAAGCAAACATTTTCTTGGAGCCATTGCTTCCGAAGCATAGAGGGGAAGGGGGCAGGCTTGAGTATATGCCTGGGCAGGACCATGTATGGGAGTCCGGTACCCATTGACATCAATGGGACTGAACCGTTGAAAACAAGACTGTAAACAACAGCATTCAGAGCCATCCAAAACAGCTGGGAAAGCTCACTTCCAACTGTATGAACCTCATTACATGACGCTTTGGCATCATTTAGCACAAGTATCTGACACTGTAAAGACATTTATAGGTCAGAAAATAAGAAAAGCATAATAGTTCCCTTTTAAAGCACTGGTGAAAACAGAAAGTGAACTCCTCAATGCTTCATTGTGAAGCTTTTTTATTATTGTATCAAAAATGATCAGTAGTTCATATGTGAGAAAATACAGCCGGAGAAGCTAAGCTAACACAAACACAGCCATGGACTGAATCAACCATGGTGTCAAGTCAGGTTAAACTCAGAGTCATCAATTTACACAGTCAGTATATGAACAAATACACTTCCCTGGACTCCTAAAAGAGATCTTACCTGTCATCAGCCATGTGAACATGTGTTTGTGACTGTGGAGTCTAGCATATCATTTACATATTGATGATGATCGTGTTTGATTTATCAATTTGCCTTTAAACGCTCTGGTTTAACTCTGTCATATTCCTTCTGACTCTGCCCCGACCACTGATCCTGCCTCTTGTGACTGATTGTGTCTGTGTCTTGTTAATTCTGAAAAACCTGCCAACTGATGCGCTAAAGCTGGGGACACATGGTGGCTGTTATGTGTCTGCATAGTTAACAGCAAGTAAATCTCCAGCCTTGAGCATAACTCCCCTTCTCTAACTGCTATCTCTCTAGCCTGCACTCACACTGCCCCAGCTTCAACCAGGGTTGAGCAGGACTACATCATGATGTAAGCAGTTTGCAAAATGACAACAAAATAGGGCAACACAGAGATATAAATAAAACTTTACCACTTTGTGGCAAACTGAAACTGAAAATATGTCACCATCACATACCACAAAGAATATTACAATACTTAACTGTGGAGATTCACTGTGATATTTAATATTGTATACTTAATATGAAACCAATAAGATTCTGGATATTTTTATTATGAAGAGAATGAGTTTTGAAGGCATGACATAAATTTCCATGAATGGAAACTATGGTAATAGAAGTGAAGTGTAGCAGCCGTGGTGAAGCAGGACAAACCTGTGCAGGAGGTGCAGGAGACACAACAATAAAGACTGGAGACCAAAATGTCGACCCCCTCACACACACACACACACACACTCCTCTGAGGGGCTTATGGCATCTCTGCAGCAATGTATGAGTGACCTTAATCATCAGAGGGATATTTGGGTTTTTATTCGGCTGCAGGGATGCAATGCACGCGGCCATCACTGCATTTGACTGGCAGGCATAAAAATAAGAGAGGGGCAAGGTCGGCTTGCAAAGTGTAATCCATATCATCCCGTTACAGCGGCTGCACTGACATCAGCCCCCGGCCAAACATTTTGATGTTGATAATGATGTTGGATTATGCTGTCATCTGATGTAATTTCAGCCCGCATCAAATTAACAAAAGAGGGATCAACCAGATTCTTTAAAAGGGACCTCATTTTTTAACACAGCAAACCTTCTAGATGCAAACTCCAACTCCATCCATGAAGTGTTTATTTCAACACCCAGACTCATTTCTGACTCGCTCTTTTTTCTTAGAAATGTAAGATCAACTATTCACAGCTTCCCTGCTCTTTACATCGTGTCTTCCAATTATTTAGATCAGGCCTAAAAAAAGAAACACATGATCTGAAGTTGAGAGCACTGACCCCTCACTGTCTCCATAACACTGGCTTTTTCTCCAAGAAAAGTGATGCAGTCTGATGTAGTTTGTGTATTATTAAAGAGGAACCATCATATTTATTTCCAGCTCTCTGTATTTTTATTCTGAGATTCCACTGGAGTAGTTTTGCATCATTCACAGTTGAAAGAATTGTTTATTTTTCATCTAGTTGCCTCTTCTGTTGCCCCTCTAGCCTTTACCTTTAGCATAGGTTACGTCCAGATTCAGTATTTGCTTCCCGTCAAAGACTGTACCATTCAAAAGCATCATCCTGTGAGATATACAGCTTTTAATATGAATAGGTAAATAGAATTTTCATATTTTGTAGGGGTACCACGATCAGGCTTTTTGTGGCCTTCACGACCATCAGTTAGTGAAAACTGCCAATAACAACTGGTTGAGTTTTCCCTCAACGCAGCAAAACAAAAAATCTCTCAAGGAGCAAAGCAACAAGTATCCCAAAGTAAGAGCAAAAAGAAAAAATACTCAGTGGAATGATTCGTATTTATTTGTGTACATATGTACATTTACACTATTATGACAAACTGAAAAAATATATTAAAATATCCAAAATGCCATATATTTAGGATCATTTACACAGTTTCATCATGTAATTATTACCTCCGCCAAAGAGGTTATGTTTTTGGGAGAGTTTGTTTGTCCATCCATCCGTCCGTCTGTCCGTCTGTGAACAAAATAACTCAAAAAGTAATGGATGGATTTTGATGAAATTTTCAGGAAATGTTCAGCATGGGAAAAGGAAGAGCTGATTCGATTTTGGTGTTGATCTGGATCAGCGTCTGGCTGCCATGATGAAAAATGGGATTTTTGTGAATAACTACTGAACTAAAATAGATATCATTATGAATCCAATTGCTAATGGTATGTTTTCATGGTCAAGGAATCTAAATATTTAGATGAAATAAAGGTAGGACTAATATTTACGGTGAAAATCACAATATGGGTGAGGACTGTGGTGCTGGCGGAGGTCTGTGATCTCCGAGTGCTTTTCTAGTTTACTATTGCTGCAGCCATTAACATCAACTTGTAACGTCAGTCAATTAGGAGGAAATTCTCATACAAGGAGTTACAACGAGACATTAAACATTGGAAATATTGTATTTCCTTCTAAGTCTAACCACCATGTTGTAGTTAGTTAGCTTAATCCTAGCTCTTATCTCTTACCAGTGATGTTTCAGCTTGCAAAAATTTGACAGCTACGTTAGCTTAGCTGATTGGCTCTCATCCTGCTTGGCACAGCACAAAATTCCACACAGATGTTAAAGCTGGATAAATAATTTTGACTAACAGGACTGAAAATGCTGTTTTGGTAATTGTTGTTCACCAAGAGGGAAGGTGCAAAATATATTAGAGGGAAAATAAATGAAAGAGATGTCACTTCTCGGTCCCCAAAACAAAAAAACAGACCAGAGATCAAAATGACACAATTCATTACCAAACAAAGGCAAACGTTATGTACATAACAAACTGAAAAGTGAGTATCAAACAAAATGGGTACAAAAACAAAAGGCTAATATCGAAGTGCTGTAGTCAGAGAACGCCACCATCTGTGCCCCGATGGAAGATTTTTGAATGGGTTGTTGTTATGTTGTTTGCCAATAGGAGGGCCGCTTCTTCCTCACACACACAGCAGAATAAAACATCTTCCCAGATACAAATAATCATAAACACAACATACAGTATCTCGCAAAAGTGAGTACACCCCTCACATTTCTGCAAATATTCTTATAAATCTTTTAATGGTACAACAGTGAGGAAATGACACCAGTTTACACTGTACAGTACAGCTTGTATAACAGTGTAAATTTACTGTCCCTTTAAAATAACTCAACACACAGCCATTAATGTCTAAACTGCTGGCAACAAAAGTGAGTAGCTACACCCCTATATGAAAGTGTCCAAATTGGGACCAAAGTGTACCAGAGAAATGCTCCTCCACCTTCCTTTAGAGGACTCCCAACAAATGCTCAACAAGGTTTAGGTCTGGAGACAGGCTTGGCCAGTCCATCACCTTTACCCTCAGCTTCTGTAACAAGGCAGTGGTCGTCTTGAAGGTGTGTTTTTGGAGTTGTTTTCATATTGGAATACTGCTGGTGACCATCCACCTCTCATCCAATGTCAGTAGGGATGGCTCAAGTCCCCTGCATCCTCAAAAGGGGTATGTCGATAACAGATCGATAGATGGATAGTTAATGGTATGTGAGGGGCTGAGTCTCTTAGAAAACTGCTGATCAACTAGGATTTTTACCAATGACCAACTCAGGAGCTTACAGAGAATGGCTCAAAAATTAAAAAAATATCCAGAGAGTGAGCAAAAATGCCTGCTGTCAGAGATCAGGGATGATTCATCCCATGATTTATCATACATAAGACCAAAGCTCCCCTAATAACGGCCTGCTATATAATAGGAACAGTTTTAACTGTTTACTGGTCATCTTTCTGTCAACAAATAAATACAGTAAGATCGCTGTTACGTAGTCCACAAGGACCAGTTACAACATCAGTAAATGATAATGCTGTTTGTCATTTTCTCCCATATGTTATCACACAACAATAGATCTGAAATCTAGCTGCAATTCTCTCCATTGCTGTGCCAACTTGGATCTCCGTGAATCCATGCTGCTGCTATCAGCTCTAATAAAGGTCACGAGTGTCTGATCTTATGTTCTGCATTACAGCTGGCATTCAAAGAGAGAGGAGGAAATACAAATCTGAGAGCGACAGGTTACCTATGATGGATGATTTTAAGTGACAGCTTCAGCAGAGACACATGAGGATCTTCTTTATTCAGCAAACACAAAAGGAAATCTATAACTACCCAGGAGTGAAAATTTCCCATGCTCATTTTGGGGTTTTTAATTGCTTAACCCTATTTCGTGTAATAAACTCTGATTCTGATTCTGTGTTAGATGGTGAAGTTGATTTAAGGTGTAAGTCTCTAACAGCCCTTGAACTACTGTAGGCATCAAAACCTAACATTCACTTTTTAAATTTTACTTGAATTTTGCTACATTAATCCCACACCAGTGATTCTGCAGCAATAATTCATCACAGCAGACCAGTGGTTTCCAACGTTTTTTTTCTGTCAGGCTCCACTATGACAGATAAAAACAGGTTCCAGTGGTTTTCAATTACTTTCTGTCGTGACTCCCCTCAAGATCAATATCTTTTCGTGCCCACCCCCCATCCCCCCACACCAACCTTCCCCAAAGTTAATTAAAGGGCAATGCTAAGATTTTTCAAAATGCGTCCAAACCTGAAAGCTAATTCCTTCAAGTATTATCGAGAATTAATATTCAAACACAGAAATCTTCTGAATTTATTTGACCTTGTTATATCAGTGCAATAAATATGTTTGATATTCTGACTCCCATCCTATGGCAGGGTGATATGGTCTAAAATTAAAAACCTTGAATTTTCTTCATAAGCAATTTTTCCTTCTCAAAGAAAAAAAGGGAAATGAGAAGTTACATCATTAAGTTTTGCCTTTATTATCAAGATGTCTCACAAAAATAAACTGAGTCTCTCTCTTTGGCTGTAACTGTATAATCAAAGTTACACTTTGTCGTAAAAATAAAGATATAAAATAAACAAGTGGAAAACTATTCCTTTCAAAACTCAAATGAAAGAATTCAGTGCAGTCACAACTTCAGTGTCTGATAAATGAAAAGTTTCCACATTAAACATTGAGCAAAAAAAAGCCCTTTTAAATGTGACAATTCGTTTACATTAATTTTTGATAACTACCACCAGGCAAGTAACCAGTCATGGTGCAGTTTTTGCTCCCTTTGTTAATACATTTATCTCAGATATTGTCAGGCACATTTTGCACAGACTCAGTTGTGATGCTGTAACATTAGACTCAAGCATCTTTAAAATGTAACATCTGAAGAGACATCACTGCTGTCAAACCTGTTTCTAACATTGCCTTTAAGAAAGCACTGTTGCGACATGATTAGACCAAACAGCTGACAATAAAAAAAAAAACAAGGTAAACTGCTCCTGCTCCATGGATGAGCACTGGTTTGATATTGGCCTTTTTGGAAAAAAGAAATTGGTAATCATTTTCAGATGTTAAGGGCACAACCCATACAGAAGCTTCTGCCGACCAAGTCCAGCCAGGGGCCATTTTGCAGAGTGTCTTCCCCATAATTTCTCTCACCTACCTTTACAAGCCTATCCGCTATCTCTCTCTCACTCATCAATATAGGCACTTAATTAAACAAAGCAAAATATCTGCATCAACTTAACTGTTCTATCAAGATTTAGTATTGGCCCTTGATTTTGTAGTTGTTATCGGCAGTGAATAGGTGATTAGAGATGGAATTGAAGCAAAAATATTCTCTGATTTATCATAATGTCCATAAAGTGTAGCAGCTCTCCAGTAAAATATCAGATCACAGGTCCAGCCCTGAGGTAAAGTAAAGCTTGTCACATTTTCTTGCAGTTGATTAAACGTTATGATGTTGGTGTTTATTCATTCTTTTAAGCCTGAAGTTATTTTAAAAATTCTCTTGTAAAATCTGCCATTCATTGGTGGATTTAACCTTTTTAGGCCATATCTACAAAGATCCCTAATAAATATTACATGCGCAAACTAAGATTGCACATGCTATTAGTGGGCATGTTGTGGGTCATCTACTTTGGCTGTGTGCACATTTGATAACAGGTGCAAAAGTGGTGTGGACCGCCCCCCTTAAATGAAGATTTTACGTATGCTACAGGTTGTCACCATCAAGAGTTTGGGAGAGCAGAGTCGCTGTAAACTTAAAATAAAGTTTGAAGCTATGGAGTTGGAGGCAAATTAACACACTGATGAACTCCAGCAGAGATATCTCAGCGTTGCAATGAATCATCGTACTGGTGTTGTTAGGGCCTCCATGGTCCCTCTGGCCTGGGGACACAGTTTTTGCTGCCCCACTCATTTTTGACCCCATACAAATGTAGACCTGACAGAAATTAGGAACACTGTGTCCTGAGAACAAAATTTAAAAATAGGATCTGGTAAAAAGGAATTCAAAGTCTAAAGTTCTGATGAACTGCATTGTTGTCCAAATATTCAAGGAGAGGTGCTTCATCATCTTCCTTCAAACTGGGTCAGATAGAGTTAGACCATCGTCACCTTTATTAGCCACCATTTTCCTACCTATTGCCCAACACTGAATGGAAGGGAAGTTTATTTGATACAAACCATTTCACATGTGCAGAGGAGTATTGCCATTCAGTTGAATAAATGCAAAATTACTTTATTTGTGCTTGAATTAACACCCCTGTTTATCTGTCACTCCTGTAAACAGCAGGATCTAAGAGTAATTAAACTGTATTCATTATTTTACTTTTATTTAATCAGATTTATTTAAGGACACCGGGCATTTTGCCTTTTCAAGGTTGTTTAAAAGTATTATAGCAGTAATATGGGGATGAATATTTTTGTGTGTTGTGAGTTATTCATTTATGACAGGGAAGCTTTTCATTCAAAAATGTGGACATTAAAAAACTTGGATGTCCCACGAAGTATTCTTTAAAAGGAGGAAAAGTTTTATATTCCACTGGAAGCTATTTAACTTTGAAGACCTATTGAAAGAGAAACATTAAAAAAATGAGTCTGACATGAGCACAAAAGAGAAACCTCATTATTGATCTCAATTTAAAACAACTATGACCGTTGCCTTCAAGTTATTTACACCCTATTTTTTCTGCAGAAATCAGGGGCTCAGTTCTCTACTGTGTACATAAAACACACTAGAAAGCCTGTTTTATTATCTGTGAGCATAATAATTGGTGTCGCTACCATAAATTCTTAATTTTAGTCCTTTGTCTCTGCAGTCCCCCACCCCTCAATTATCAGCCGGAAATTCATCCTTTAAAAATTCTATTTTAATGCTTTTGTATTATTCAACGTCAATCATCTTTACCTTATGATCATTATAAATGTTAATGTAAATATTAGATTATTTACTCTCTTTATGATTATTATTGAGTATACTTCAAAAAACTATCACAACTATCATACAGACACGAGGACCCTCCTGAAAATAAGATGTTGCATCTGAAGGGGCTAACCTAGAACAAATTTCTATTCAGCAAGGACAAATACGACACAGACAGGTCTGTGATTGGCCGATGGATCAGTCACTAGCCTTAGCTTGTCTCTGCTCACCTCCCTTCCTTCACCTTCACACCCAACACATCTTTGTGTGGATGGCTTTTTATCATGTGACTGGTATCCACATTCAAGATTTCCTGCTGCTAAACAGAGGGTTTTTTTCTTACCGCCACGATGGATTCATGTTGGATATGTGTATACGTTTAAGTATATGTGTATTTTATATATGTAGCCTACTGTATATATGTACCTGTGCTTATATGTGTGTCAATAAATTGAAGAGTTTGTCTTCAGTCTGCTGTATTGTAAACGTGTCTTGAGAAAACTGTTGTTATGAACACTTGGCACTGTACAAATACAGGATTGATTGATTGATTTGCTGTTTAAACAGTGTTGAGCAATGGAAGTAAAAATGAAGGGAAAAGTCAGAGGAGACAACTGTGCATTACACCAAAATGCTTTGCACTGGGAAATGATAGAGCTTCGAGTAGTTTGGTCTTTATATCCTATTGTTCATCCTGTTCGTTAATGTCAGCATGTGAAATGTAAATAAACACAACTACAGATTACCAAGTTCTTAATGCACTTTTGTGTTTGATAATCCAAAGTTAGTGAAGCATAAAATGTTTTTCTTTTGGTCAAATTTAAGGTGTGACTGGAGAAAATACTACGGGGCAATTAATGCTGTAGTGGAGAGCCCAATGTTCATCCTTTCATGAGGCGGCACCCCTGCATCTGCATGTAAATATCCTTGCTCATTTAATGTCCTCGCTTCATGATGCCCTGTAGTACTGTTAATCATCTTGGAAATATAAACTCTGTTTGCAGTGGGTCAGTGTTCTGCAGAAACTTCAAGCTTTAAAACTCCAAACCCAAAGCTTAAACAGTTTCAACACCACCACCAAGGTTATTGATTTTTATTTAAGAGACACTGTTGACCCCTTCTCCATCTCTAACACTTAAAATATTGTACCAGTTCAGCCTGCAGGCCTCTGCTCCCTCAGAAAAAATCAACACTTTGGAGCTTCATTTCTTTATTTGTTTCATATTGTTACAGAAACCATGTTGTCTTGACGGCTTGTTGTCCAGGATTCTGGTCGATAATATCAACCAGATGAAGTGCTTAACTACTCTGTTGTTGCTGAGGAACAGAGCCAGCTGAATCCATAATTTAAAAAAAAAACGAATGCCACTTTAAATGGCAAAGCACAAAAAAAAAATGATTTCAGGATACAACGGTAAAAAAATCCTGCTGCTTTAAAAAGGCTTCAAAGGTGCAGCTTGAATCTCACTAACACGGATCATTTATGCTAAAACCTGTGCTGTAGGCAGGGATTGTCTCTGTCTACCGTTTTAATACATATTTACATGCTAAAACATAGGAATTAGAATTCATTAGTGTAATCTGAGGTCTACATCTAGATTGGGAGTTGTTTGATTAGTAGCTTTGGGACATTGTTTTTGTAGTGAGCCTGCCTGTCTCCTACTTTTGTTTTTTGCCTTATTTGGCATGACTCTCTGTAATATGGTTGTGCTTGAAGACTAATCTCCTCTATCTCAGCTCTAATTAACACAGCATACATAGTTCCCAGTCACATTTGTTGTTTTCTGGCTTTCTTCTGCAGAGATCTCTGTGTTGTTTTTGTGAAAAGCACCTGGCTCTGCCTGCCTTCTGACAATGATTTCAGTAAGATACCAAATGTCAGTTTCTTTGAATTAACAAAAAAACATTACTCAACTCTCCTGGCTCCACGTGGCAGAGGCAGTTTTACAATTTGGCAAAGGTAAGCAGTTTCCCAAGGTCTTGTGCTCCAACTGGGGCCTCAAGACATAGCCATTGTAGGTGGGGATGAATGGTTCACTAAGCTCATACTTCGGTTTGTACCTTGGATTTTGGATCACACATTGGTTCAGTTATTCAGTTCAACTAAAAATAGAAAAAAAAACAGTTTTTGTATTTCTTTGACTGGAGCATGTGATCAGTATAACTACCCTCTGTGTACTTAAAGATGCTATGAGGAGTTTCTAAGTAATTACAAAAAAGTCTCACTTTTAGATATATGCTTGATCAAAATACACACTTTAAGATGAGTTTTATAGCATCAAAATAGGTTATCTATAAATGCTATTCCTTAGCTAAGTGGTCGAGTCTATAAAACTACGATACTAAGTTTTCAAAAAAATTGCTTGTTGTCACACATCAAAAACTACCGCGACGTAACTAGAAAGAGATACACTACCTCGTCGTTTTGCATCCTGTAAGTTGTTGAAAAAAGAAATTGTAAAGCGATGCAGAGTTCTGAGGAAGGTCCGAGCTGCATTCATTAGCATCACAACAAACACACACTTCGGCTTGGGTCACGTCTTTTGGTGCATTCCAGTTTTAGTCAGAAGTAGGAATTTCTGGGTTCAGAGTAGGAAACTGCAACTGGAATGTCCCCCGAAGTCGGAATTTCCTACTGGGCACTCGGTGAAACCTCGCCACCCCCGAGTTGAAAATCGAAGATGGATGCCCCCAGTGTGAACAGTTATTTAGCTCCTGTAATAATCCATTTATTTGCACTTCTGGCTGCGTGCTCATGGGTAGCAGAGTCTTAATGTCTTTGGAAATAGATTCTCCTCATAGAACCTTTAAGTAAGATCACTTTAACGAACAGACTTAAATATTACAGATAATTTCACATAGATCACGATCCTTAAAGTCTAAACAGTTTATTTAACAAAGCGAAAAAATTTTGTGGACTCTTCTGCAAATCCCTCCAAGCACTACTGAGATACTGCTTCACAAGCAACAAATGACCAAGAGGCTCCATAACCTGAACCCTTAACCCAAGATTTTGAGATTATTGTCAGATCATCCCCAAGTCATGGTTGAGATTTGTGCAAAGAAAGAAAAAAAGAAAGAGATTTTGAAAGTGATGTGTAAACTTCAGGCTGTGTGATTTCAATTTTTGACTTCTGACCTCCATCATCTAATTTGGTCATCCTTGTGTCAGAACGCACATTCGTACTAAGTTTAATTGAAATCTCTCAACATTTTATTTGATCTTCTGGTCAAGCAAAGGGCAACCACAAGACTCCCTGACCTTGACCTTTGACCAATAATCTCTAAGATCTACTTGCTTCATCCTTGAATTCAGTGAATCATGTGGTCGAAGTCTGAAGAAAAATCCGTAAAGATATCACATTCCCCAAGGCAAAGAGATGGTTGTGTATAAGAATCCTAATGGATCAACAGTTTCTGAAATCCTTAGACCAGTCCATCTGGCAGCAACAACAATGCCTTGCTCTAAATCGGGGGTCGCTTTCACACTTAAACATTAGTTCCAGACCAAAAAAATTCTTGTTCCCTTTTACGGAAAGTTTGAACGGTTTGGAAGGGCTCACACAAACTCAGGTGCAGACCAAAGTATTAAACTCTGGTCTGATAAAAAAAACAAGGTATCAATTTCACCTCCAGGCGGACCAGAGTTTAGTTTACAGTGAGTCTTGGGGTATTTTAGCACCAACCATGCTTAGTGTGCACCAAAGAAGTTTTGGCCAAGGGTTTGGTACGTTAGTATCAATGTGATTGCAACCACCGCACTTTGGTGCCCACCAAATCAGCCGGTCCGAAACCTCCATGAAGGGGTGGTCTTGATCCGCTCCATCTCCCTACATTTGGTGCCGTTTCACTGGTGTGTCACAATAGAAAGAAAGCTAAAGCAGCGTTCATTGAGATAATGATGCATAGTGTGGCAAACCTTAGCTCTGCTAACACTGCCAGCATCAGGACCTCTTAACAGGACAACATCTACAAATCTGTTCTGAATATTTTAACACCTTGCTCTTTATTTTATGCCACAGAATACTTCTGAACTGCTTTGAGCTTAAGACTGTATTTTTGGAAACTGGCGGTGTACAAACTCCAATTTCAATAAAGTTGGGATGTTGTGTTAAAAGATAATAAAAACAAAATACAATATTTTTCAACCTGTGTTTAATGAAATAAAAAAAATGTATATTAAATATTCAAACTGATAAACCTCATTGTTTCTTCATAAATATTCACTCATTTTGAGTTGAAAACTAAGGATGATGAGTCCTCCAGGCTGAGGAGGGGAAAGGACCATGGATATTGTTATCAGCCCAAAGTTCAAAAGCCAACATCTGTAATGGTACGGGGGATTTTAGTGCCCATGGCATGGGTAACTTGCACATCTGTGAAGGCATCATTGATGCTGAAAAGTACTTATGGCAGGAGCAGCCAATGCAGCCACACAAGGCTGCATAGACTGCATTTTCAGGGCCATCCATGCTTATTTCAGAAAGACAATGCCAAGCCACAATCTGCAGGTTACAAGAGTATGACTGTGTTAAAAGAGTGCAGTTACTAAACTGGCCTGCCTGCTGTCCAGACCTGTCTTCCACTGAAAATGAGTGGCACAATAGGAAGCACAAAAGAGAGAGAATACTAAAATGGGCAAGAATTCCACTGACAAGCTTCAACAAATAGTGTCCTCAGTCCTGGTATTTTGCAGGTATCAAATTATTAATGATTAAGTATTTAAAAAAAATAAAGTTTTGTCATTTTGAATAGTCCTCATGGTGGCAAATCACCCTTCTTTCTCATGGTGATGCTCAGCATGGACTTTAGCTGGTGTTCTTGACTATGTCCACAAACCTATATGCAGTGGGGTGCTGCAATGTGGCTGATCAGCTATTTTAGTTAAAAAGCAGTTGAACAGGTGTACATAACAAAGTTAACTGTGAGTGTTTGTGTTAGGAACTACTTTTCTCCAGAAATCTTAGGAAACATGCCTCAAAATATTTTGTTGCTTGCTGTTAAGTTAGTCTTTTTAATCAATGCAGGAAAGGGCCTTCTGCTTGTCTTTGTCTGGGGCCTTCAAATTACAAACATCACCCCTGCACTGAAACCTGCCTGATGTAAACAAGTCATATCAAGCACAGATTCCCTAAAAGCTGGACCATTTTGAAAGTGAGAGCCTCATTAAAAGACGATTACTTTCTATTTTCCTCTGTAGCATGAAGGTGCTAAATACATGCTCTCACTCTTTCTTTTTATGCGGAAGTTCTCATGAATTGTGCAGCTGCTGCATTTAGAGTTTGTGGTTTACCTACTGCAGAGGAAGCGGTGTGGGGGCGAAGATGGTGTTACGACCAGTGAATAAAACAGGATTTCCGATGCTGGAACAATTGAGACACTTAAAATATGACAAATCAGGTGTTTGACTTTTCTTTCAGTGATATACAAACTGTCTGAAGCTTAAATAAGTCAAGTTAAATGTGACAAAGTCAGATCAAATATATCAGCGATGTGAATTATCTATTGTGGCTGAGCCCGAGAGCATGTTTCTTTTCATATGTTTTGGTACAGTGGGTTAAAAAATGGAGCCCATCATATCAGTGACATGCGTAGCTACACTCCCTAACAGCCCAACATCAAAGAGCTCTTGATTTCCTCTAACCGAGCATGCTAATTGGTGCTTGATTGATAACTTGAGTTCACAGGCGATGGCATGTGTCGCCTAAACTGTTCCAGGGTGTCTTTTTGAAATCAGTGGAAGAAGAATCACTGGCGGGCCCATTAAGAAATTGCCAGTGTGCACACTTGCAAATAAGCTGTCACACATTACAAATGAGATTACCTTTTTCAGAGTGCCCTGGAACCTGCAGACGAGGGGATGCATGGGGATGAGACACTAAAATAGCTCAAATCGTTTGGTTTTTTTTATCAGCGTGCACGATCTGCAAGTGCTGTTTATGCTTCCTTCATGCACAGGGGGGAAAAGTATACACACAGCTTGGAGCACAATGTAATCAGCTGCAGTAGAGTGAGAATTATCGCTTGAAAAACAGGTCTCTCTGTGACTGATTCTTTCTACATTCGGTCCCTAAAAAGACTGACAAAGCTTCAGTTTTCTGCAAATATTCTCATTAAATTTATTTGAAGAAGCCAATCAGTAATTAGATCATTCACCCCCTAAATTCAGAGCAGATAAAGGCGACAATATTTGCGTGTGCAAATACACAAAACAAACAGTATCAGCGCCATGAATGAGAGCACTGTGATAAAACAATAGGAACCAAATCAGAGGTGAAAAAGCAGTTATTGTATTTGCATGTCATATCCAGCACACGCAGTAATTGTCTAGTTTGCATAGTAAAGATCACTGAGGTCAGGTAGAGCCCACATGAGGTAGCAGCTTTGATGGACATTTGATGGTGGTTTGCATGTTTCAGACATCTGAGGCTTTTTGAGCTTTGAGCAGAACAACGAAAGTGAGGTAGAGGATAACGAGTCGACACAGAGGATTGGTCATTATAGAGTCAAGAAATAAATACTTGGCAGAAGAACTTTTCACCAAAAATATATAAATTAATCATTAGAGCTTATTGTCACTTTCACTAAAGGCCTTTCCCCAAGCACAATACTGCATGACAGCAAATACCAGTTATTTTTCAACTTTTACACGTTAAGTCATAACTAAGATAGATTTTTCATCCTAATTTGTTTGCCTAAATTTAACCCCCAAACTGAGAACCTATCAGGTGCGTGGAACTCTTTCTGATTATCCCATTATACTAATATTAACCTCCCATCACATGTAGTGTCCAAATTTAAATTGCATTACATGACATAAAAACTGCAAACTTAAAAGTTACCTGTAATAAGTGAAAATTAGATTAACCTCCAGGTGGTTTTATAATATCACAAGGTAAGTAAGTGTCTAAGAGCTTTTCTGTATATTTAACAAGAGAGCAGCATTGAGATCTCTCCACATATCTGTGGCATCAGCATAACAGCAGTCAGACTTGTAGTTGAAGTACATGTGAAAAAAATTGCAAACCCATCAACACACAGTGCATGTCACAGACATTGTAACAAGGTAATAATCTGCTAATACCAGTGTGTTTATGATTTTTTGCTTTTGTATGGGGATGCTTTTCAAAACTTCATGTGTAAACAGGGTTATATCTGAAAACAAAGGAGGAAATTAGTGGTTTCAAAGGTTAAAGGTCTAGGTTGCTGGCTATCTCTTGTTAGTAAGGCTCCATCTATCAAACACACTCTAGGGATTTCCTTCAGGCTTTGTACAAATACCTACTCTAACTCAAGGATGAACTCATTTAATTCTGGACTTAAGAGGTGGATATCTTTTGGTCAATCCTTTGCTGTTAAAACTTGTGAACATCTCAGTTTGCTTTGAATGTCTCAGTCTCATGTAGTAACATATAAGTGATGGTAGCAACACCAGTGTAACATTTTTTTAGCATTTCAGATCTTATTTGTTGATTTTCTTGTCTTGGAATGATATTTATCCAGGCAGGTGCAAGAAATATGGATTACAATAAGTGTGACATGCTCTTTTTTTTTTTTCAAATCCAGCTAATGCACTGGCTGCAATTAAGGTTTTTCAGTTAAATAATAGCGCGTGGAGAGAAAGTTTTCAAGATACATTAAATATTACTATAAAAAAGTCGTTATTCAACGATGGAGTTTCAAGTGCTGTTAAATATGTCTCTGTGCTGTGCCTGTTATTTACCTGCTAGAGTCCTTATTTCCATTCAAAGTAGGTTTTGATGAAGTTAAGGAAAAAGAGAATAATGAAATACTCAGAATGAACTCCACAAATGCCTCTCTTCTTTGTTTGCTTTTGTAAATGAACACGATTGTGTAAAAAAGATTTGTGGTGCAATGCAAAATCAAGGAGCTACTTCACCATGCAAAAAATGTGAAAACTTTTCACATGATGGTGCCACAACCCTCAAGAATTTTGTAAAAACAATTCCAAAAATGAATGAAATCTTAGCACAATCCTTTTCTGAATGTTAACAATAGCTCTTCAACACATCTGAAATTCCTCTGTGATCAAAGTCTTTTATCAAGTCTTAGTACATGCTTTGGTGTCATGGCTGCAATTTTCATGTTAAATTCAGTCTCAAAGGTTTTTTTTCTCATTTTTGTGAAAACTTAAAGTTGGTTTGGCAAAGAAATTCTTCTCCCATTGTATGCAACAAATTCCCCAGCAGACCACTCACACACATCGGCAGTCAGCATGTGGATGTGTGAGGCTTGATGCTGCTGAGGAGTTCACATGTTTTCTTCAGACTCAAAAAAGTTTAAAGGACAATGTGTATTAACCTTATATTTCACTGTTGGCCTAAAATGACTTTATAATTATTAAGAGAGATGCTCCATGCTGTGATATTTACTGTTTTTAAATACTTCTTTTTACACTTTTCATAAGATAGCAAGCCATAAATAAAAATTATACACTGATATTATTTTGTTCTTAATGTAGTTTATATGACTTTTTAAATACTGATGGATACTCATTTACAGCTAATGATGATAAAAAACTGTAGGATCCTTACATACGACCCTTTGTATTTGCTGTGATTTTGAAGACTTTACTTCTCAGTAGGGGGAAGTAATTCAATTTTCTTTCACACTATTCCTCTGATATGGTAATTTGCTGATGGTCCCTAAGCCTCCGAGCCATCAGCTTCAGCATATTGACGGCTCGTTTGGAGGAAAACGAGTTTATAGCTCACAGTCTTCATTACAGTGATCAAAAAGAGGGATCGGGCTTAGAACTATGTCCTTTTGTTGATGAGTTATTGAGCCGCAAAGTCCAAATCTGTGAATATCTTTCTAAATATAGCCAAGTAGATGTTTCCGAGTTTGATCTAAAAGATGACTTAATTCTCGTAATTTTTCGACTTTATTCTTGTAAATTTATGAGATTATTCTTGTAACTTTACGACTTTATTCTCGTAAATTTATGAGATTATTCTTGTAACTTTACGACTTTATTCTCTTAAATTTATGAGATTATTCTTCTAACTTTACGAATTTATTCTTGTAATTTATGAGATTATTCTCGTAACTTAACGACTTTATTCTTGTAAATTTATGAGATTATTCTGGTACCTTTATGAGATTATTCTCGTAAATTTTTGACTTTATTCTCGTAATTTATGATAATTCTTGTAACTTTTCGACTATATTCTCGTAATTTATGAGATTATTCTCATAAATTTTCGACTTTATTCTCGTAATTTATGATTATTTTTGTAACTTTACGACTTTATTCTCGTAAATTTATGAGATCATTCTCGTAACTTTATGAGATTATTCTCGTAAATTTTTGACTTTACTCTCGTAATTGATGATTATTCTTGTAACTTTATGACTTTATTCTCGTAAATTTATGAGATTATTCTCGTAACTTTATGAGATTATTCTCGTAAATTTTTGACTTTATTCTCGTAATTTATGATTATTCTTGTAACTTTTCGACTTTATTCTCGTAATTTATGATTACTCTTGTAACTTTATGACTTTATTCTCGTAAATTTATGAGATTATTCTCGCAACTTTATGACTTTATTCTTGTAAATTTATGAGATTATTCTCGTAACTTTATGAATTTATTCTTGTAATTTATGAGATTATTTTCATAACTTTACGAATTTATTCTCGTAAATTTATGAGATTATTTTTGTAACTTTACGAATTTATTCTTGTAATTTATGAGATTATTCTTGTGACTTTACGAATTTATTCTTGTAATTTATGAGATTATTCTCGTAACTTTATGAGATTATTCTTGTAACTTTACGACTTTATTCTCGTAAATTTATGAGATTATTCTTGTAACTTTTTGATGTTATTCTCGTAAATTTATGAGATTATTCTCGTAACTTTACGACTTTATTCTTGTAAATTTATGAGATTATTCTCGTAACTTTATGAGATTATTCTCGTAATTTATGATTATTCTTGTAACTTTACGACTTTATTCTCGTAAATTTTTGAGATAATTCTTGTAACTTTATGACTTTATTCTCGTAATTTATGGGATTATTCTCGTAAATTTTTGACTTTGTTCTCGTAATTTATGATTATTTTTGTAACTTTACGACTTTATTCTCGTAAATGTATGAGATTATTCTGGTAAATTTTTGACTTTACTCTCGTAATTTATGATTATTCTTGTAACTTTACGACTTTATTCTCATAGATTTATGAGATTATTCTCGTAACTTTATGTGATTATTCTTGTAATTTATGAGATTATTCTCGTAATTTATGATGATTCTTGAAAGTTTTCGACTTTATTCCCGTAATTTATGATTACTCTCTTAACTTTACGACTCTATTCTCGTAAATTTATGAGATTATTCTCGCAACTTTATGACTTTATTCTCGTAATTTTATGAGTTTATTCTCGTAACTTTATGAGATTATTCTCGTAAATTTTTGACTTTATACTCGTAATTTATGATTATTCTTGTAACTTTACGACTTTATTCTCGTAAATTTATGAGATAATTCTTGTAACTTTTCGACTTTATTCTCGTAAATTATGAGATTATTCTCGTAAATTTTCGACTTTATTCTCGTAATTTATGATTAATTTTGTAACTTTACGACTTTATTCTCGTAAATTTATGAGATTATTCTCGAAACTTTATGAGATTATTCTCGTAAATTTTTGACTTTATTCTCATAATTTATGATTACTCTTGTAACTTTATGACATTACTCTCGTAAATTTATGAGATTATTCTCGCAACTTTATGACTTTATTCTCATAAATTTATGAGATTGTTCTCTTAACTTTATGAGATTATTCTCGTAAATTTTTGACTTTATTCTCGTAATTTATGATTATTCTTGTAACTTTACGACTTTATTCTCGTAAATTTATGAGATTATTCTTGTAACTTTATGACTTTATTCTCGTAATTTATGAGATTATTCTCGTAACTGTACGACTTTATTCTCGTAATTTATGAGATTATTTTTGTAACTTTATGACTTTATTCTCGTAACCCTACTTTTTTTTTTAGTTTTCAATGTGGCCTTAATCCTGCACCGTAATTTCCAACTTTTTTAGGCTATATTCTTGAACCAACATCAGTCCCAATCATACACGTTTAGTTTGCATGAATTTTAAAAAAAATGTTTGACCATTTCAATGCCGGACTTTTGTCATGATGCTACCATGTTGTCATGAAAAAAGTATCAATTAAGCATTTTTAGTTAATTGCATGCAAGTTTAATTTTTTCCTTGAATTATAAATCTTGAATATGTCAGTTATTGGAAGCAACACTGCTTCTTATGCATTCAGGTACATCCTGAACCGGTCGCCAGTTGATCACAGGGCAACATAGAGAGACAGACAACCAATCACGCTCATATTCATACCTAAGGACAACATAGAGTCACCAATTAACCTAATGAGCATTTTTTTCGGTCTGTGGAAGGAAGCTGGAGTGCCTGGCGAGAACCCATGCATGCACGGGAATAAACTCCACACTGAAAGGCCCTGCTGACCCGGGTGTCAAACTGGTGACCTTCTTGCTGTGAGGTACTTACACTACCTGCAATGCCACATTGCTGCCCAACTTTATATCCAGTTTTATCTTATTATTTTTTCACATGTAGCATCTCACTGCACTAGAAAATTCATGTAACAGAATGGTTGACATAATGATATATTAAACTGTTGTGTTACCTAAGTTTTATAAACACAGATTTGTTATGATAATTTTTGGGGGCATTTTGTGCCTTTATTGTGAGCAGAGTGAGAGTGGATAAGCTTGTGAAAGAGGCTGAAAGAGTAGGGGGGGACACTGCAAGCTGGCCACAGGCTGGATTTGAATTTGAACCTGCAGAAACATCTATATGGGTCGTGTCTGGTTACTTACCACTCCGCCAAACCAGCACCCCCAAATGCACCATTCTTTATCTGAATTGTTTTAGGAGCTGCTGTCATGAGAATGGTTAGAGCTTTTTAAAAGCTTGTATAATACAAATTGTTAAATTGGGTCATGGGTTGAAGTTTGGTTGACACTGTAACAAAATGCTTTGCTTCCTGCCATTTGAAAAATGGTTGGTGAATTTACCCAGCGTACAACTTCACAGATCATGCATTATATTTCAGCATGTCAAAATAATCCAACAAAGACATAAATAATATCATTAAAGTGGATAAAATCTCTTTGGCTGTGAGGGCTCTCTGGGACACATGAACAGATTGAACTCTGGTTAATGTTATCAGTGACAACTTTGATTTTCCTGCTCTGAATGGTCAATATGTCTGCTGTGAAACAAGCACAGCAGTAGTAAGCACTTTGACTGCACTTTGTATGAATCAGGACATGCTTTTACTGTGGGGCTGTGGGTAATATGCATGTGTATTTCAACTGTTAAGTATATTTGAAATGATTTTAGATGGTTATATACTAGCTCTGGGTTAGTGCAACATCAAATGGTTATTATGTGTGCATTCATTAATAAGAATGAAAATAAACATGTCGACAAACAAATGTCATAAAAGGTTGCAGTTGATTGTCCTGTTTAAGCCACATTTTGATTTATAAATTGAACTTGTGAAAATTAGAGAGGCAAAACATCAGATGAACACCTGTATAAGTCTGTTTACACTATAATTTCTATTCATAGACATAAGCTGCATATCCCTCAACCTTTAGAAACCAGACTGTTTAAAACTTAAGCTTTGGCGTGGTGGTTTAATGCCTCTATAGCAGTGCCCATAAATTACATTTGTACAAGGGCCATTCTGCCTGACAGACTTTACAGGGGCTGGATTTGAAAAACAATGCAATAATGTTGATATCTGGGCCAAACTTCCTTTACATATTACTAGTTTAATATTATTTAATTGATGGTTGACCTCTGAAATCAAATTAAGTTATCCTTATGTGAATACTGACATTTGTGCAAGCTGTGAATATTCTAGCTATCTTGGAATATTATGTTCATAATCAGTAGGTGACCTCAAGACTCCATGACCTTGACCTTGAAATTTTGGCTGGTTTATCCTTGAATCTCGATGAATGTGTGGTCACAGTTCACAGCTTCGACTCATATTGACAACTCAAACACATAATGCCTCAGGCCTTTTTTTGTACAGAGGGACTAAAACTTAAAGAAACTGTTCATGGGAAAACAACATAAAAGATCTGACTTAAATTATATTTACCCACTGCAAAGTTCGACAACGATGACTGGAGAAAAGAAGACTGAAAAACTCAGTGAAAAAGAAAATAAATGACTCACCTCCAGTCAGTATGACTTTTTGTCTTTGAGCGTTTGATAAGCACTAAGTTCCTGTCATGAAAAAAAAAAAAGGATATACAAATGTTTGCTCTAAAAATGGCACAGTATAACATGTGTCTTCCTTGGTAACAACAAAGTCAGAATTACTTATTAGAATCTTTGATTATATGACAAATAATAAATCTGTCTGCACATTGTATGTGAGTTAAAACAGCCTTAAACTCATCTTATAAATAACAAATGAGTCACACTTTGAAGTTGAAGTGGAAACCCCAACAAGCATCAACTTTCTCACAGTTCCACAAGACAAACAGAGCATGATGCTGTATGATAACACTGCAGGATGTAACACATTGTGTATGTATTTGAATCTGTTTAAATTACCGCACAAGGCAATTCACACTTCACTGGATGAGTGATCTATCAGAGCTGAGCTGCTTCCTCTTCGAACTAGCAGCATGCAATTTTAAGTCCTTTATCTTGTTAAATGTATCCTGTGTTCCTGGCAGAACACAAAAAAGGTCACTTCGTGTAAAAAGAACTGTAATTTAACAGCAACAGGAAGTAGCTGTTCTGCCTTATAATGGTAATACATAAGCCATCTTAACAGTTCTTTAAATTATTTCAAGAAGAATAATTACAATGATCCCATCTCCACGGAGGGCCCTGATTGCCTGCTTTAAACGACCTGGGAGCATAACTTGACATTTTAAGCATTTTGATACAATATCAGAATTCATTGTGACATGAGGCATCCTTGAAAAATTGAGACAGAAAAGACATTACCGAGTATTAGAAAGTCTTCTTTTAAAGGGATTGTGTTACAGACAAGAGGATTTCTCAGGGCTGTGTGGGCGTTGTTGCTGTTTCTTTGATTGACAGATGTCAGTCAAACTAAACCATGGTCTGACTCCAACATGGCGCCAAGTACAGACCAGGGGTCACTTTACTCCCTTTCAAGTTAACACTATGAATTTGGCAGTTCTTTAATGAGAAGTTTATTCACATTGACAGCACAGGTTCATACACAAGAGAAGTGCCAGTTAACCTGTCCAAGCAATGCTTGATATTAAAGGTCCTGGGTCCCGGAAAATTACCACTCTTTGCTTTTACTGTTGTTAGAAGGGGCTTGGGAAGCAGAACAACATGACAGCTTTTCCTAACCTCTATTCAGCCTCCACCTATACATGTTTTTTTTCTGCTCACCACAGAAAGAAGCATTTCTAGGGCTGGTATACACAGAAAACAAGTGGTATATGCATTTATCAGTAAATTACACTTTGGCTGAAGACAATTTGTGCACTGTGAGTTAAAAATTGCATATCTTTTGAATCAAATTTGCCTCTTTAAGTAAAGAAACAGAAAATATAATACTTGATGTTTCACATGACAAGATTTATGCACTTACTGATGGTTTAAATTTGGACTGAAATAAATGAAGTGTTGCAATGTTTGATCAGTGTAAGTTCCTTTTTCTTACATTGTCCTGCAGTACTGCTGCAGTGTGAAGGCATATGTTAAAAACAACAATGATATCCTTTGGAAACCATTAGATGATTAATCAGGTGTGAACTCTAGAACAGTGCAATGCAACGGGAAAAATTATTGCAGGAAAAGCAACGTTTTTTGGACCTGAGGATCATGGAAGAGCCCACAAAGTGTCAGCAATAATATAATCCATTCTTTATAATGCTTACCTTTGAGTACAACCTAAATAATGACTTCTATTACTTTATGTAATACACTTAACCATTTTATTGCTGCATGTTTCAAATGGTATGATCCTTTAATTTTGATATATTCATAGTATTGGTGAGCATAATGATTCAGAATCAGGCAATTATGTTAAGTCAATGTAAATATTCAATGTATAAAAGAAATATATGTGGAGTGATGGTTCCAATAAACGGCTCATTTGCATTCTTTTCTAAATGCCTTTGGACAAGACCGAGCTGTATCCTTTGGTCACTTTGTTCGTATTTCTGCACTTTGTGGAAGTTCGTGGTCCAAACGTTGCAATTCCACCTATCTTCATGGGGACAGTAATGATCATTGCAAGACAGAGCCAGCCAAGAAAAACACAATTGAGAAGAAAACAGATTTAAAAATGGCAAGACTTTTTGTGGAAAGATTGTCTCAGTTCTACAGGAACAATAAAGAAATAAACCCCGATCTAGCACTGTAATAATGAAAAGCTAAAATTGCTGGCATCAAATAAATTTTTCTGTGAACAAAACAAAATATTTTTGTTGTATTATAAACTTAACCAAAGGGGTTGACTCAAACATCTGTATTATATTTTTAATGCAAAGTTGAGCTACTTTCTTAACCTAAGTTGGCAAAACTTTAAAATAACCAGTTTAAGGTCAGGTGAGATCAAGGCAAAGTTTTGACCAAAGGGTTTATATACAGACAGAATATAACTGAGTGCTGAACTGGTGTAGTGGTCAGCAAGCATACATTATGAAAACATCCTGCAACTGGTGCAGGTACGATCCTGTATGGGACTGTATTCATTTGAAGTATTTGATCTTTACTTAAAAGTACAGTCATTCTTTCAAAAAAACAAATTTTGGGCTCAGTTTTTCAAAAAAGGGTTGTGAAATTTTTACTTTTACTTCTCGACAGCCCAGTACTAAATGAGTATGGCCCAGTACTTTTCCTTGGCCCAGTAGAATATCAAGTATTGTCAGTACTACCGTGCTTACTATTACCTTTGAGTTTATGTAAGTCTCCTTTGTGACTATTCATTTTGAAGTAATAAAATTAAGACAAAACAATTTATGGAAAAGACTACTAAACAAAAGGTGTCTGACTGGAGAAGCCCAGCAGCAGATGCCAACTGAGGTGTTCCTCTGTGTGGTTGGACCAATAAAAGCACCAAAAACAGGTCAGTTAGCTCCTTGATGCTAATTGTAAACTCATGCCATGTTGGAAATTAGCAACAGCCACCAGCCAAGTGCTGGTGTGTTTTCGTAGAGGCAGATGAATGAACCTGCCATCAGTTAAGGTAAACATAAGAAATGCAACAGAGTGATTTTTGACTTGGTATGATATTAGCATTGGTTTACATTCACTTATGGACATTCACTAACACTGTTGACTTAAGAATTCAGATTTGGACTTGTCCATCCTGTGTACCTTTTATCAATCATCAACAGTCCAGTGCTCATGATCCTGGCAAATTTGAAGAAGTTTTGAAAACATTTTCGTATCTGTATCTGTGAAATGCTGATGCCCTGCGTGTGTGAAGTACTCTATCAGATAAAGGTTTGCACATCCCAAGAACAACAACAACAACAACAACAACAACAACAACAACAACAACAACTGGCTTTGGCCATCTACAGAGCAACATGTGTTCTGCTTCCAGTGCTTGGTTTGTTATCCAGACAAAAATATGTAGGTACATTTGTTGTCCAAACAACAAACTCCTGCTTCTTTGTGTGCCAACTTGCCACTGTTGTACTTGTGTTGTAACACATCTGTTTCACTACAAACCTACAGAGCCATCTACTGGCCTGGCATACACATCACAGCATTTTCAGTTATTCTTACATCTCTGTGTGAACGTGGGAAGCTTTTGAAAAACAGAAAAAACCTTTCCTCGGCATGACAATGTTGTTGTGTAGAGGCTCATTTATACTCAATGTTAAATATGAATCTTGATACTGACAGAGCTCTCTGTCTGTGTTCATTTCGTCCTCATTTCTGCATGTTTCAATAAGCTTACAGATATGGACCAAACTGAGCAGTACCACTGGGGGCAGTGTTGCTGTTACTATCCATTACGTAGCTCTAGTGAGACACGAATAAAAAAAAATAATGGCAGAACTTCTTGAAAGTGCTGCATCTTAGTTAGATGATTGCCTGGATCATCAGGTGGTTGGTAGCAAAGGAGAGGTGAAGGCAATAGTATCCCCCTGCAGCCTTGCAAGCAGCACTCTCAAGACCGACCGCATTCTCAGACCACACTCTCAGGATCGTCAGATTTTTGCAACAGCGCCACCCAGTGAATTGAAGTTGCCTCAGCAGGACCGCAAAAAATAGGGTAGGTTTAGGCATGTGTGGGCCATTTGGTTGAAGTTTGGTTTAGGCAAGTTTTTAAAAGTACGGTTGGGTTGGCATGGGGCAGGGACCCTCTATTCAACCAGATGATGAACCCAGGGGGCACGGGAAAAGGGTTAGCCTTTTCGCAATGCAGGATGCAATAAAGTACAAGCAGTGACAGAAATGTCATTTGATAATGACATATTTGTATGTAAAGGAGGTATAAATGGGCCTTAAACAGGACCTGGGGACAGGAAGGAGCAGCAGCCCGGCAGTAGCCATTTTAAAAATTTATACTGATTGATATTATCATTTACATTTTTATGTATGTCTATCTAATTTTTTATTTATCTGCTATATTATGTTGCTGCTGGAATCTTAGTTTCCCTGAGAGAGTCTTCCCAAGGGATAAATACAGTTCTGTCTAAACTTACCTAATCTAATCTAATTTACCATTACATAAACAAACATAAAGATTTTACTATCCTGTAAATATAGCGAAGCTGCACCATAACGTCACATTGGGAAGTTATCTAATACATTTTAAGTAGTGTAGTTCTATATTAGAAACTCTGTAATTTGCCCAGCCCTGTTGCATATGGCCCCTAAATTCAGTCATCATTTACTCCTTTTATAACTTCCTCAATAACTTTTTTTTTTCACAACGGAACGGTCAAATGATTCACATACAAAAGCATAACATCATATATTTATTTTCACTTTTTTCCTAGTTCCACACATTGTTCTGGCTGCACATAAACATGATCGCAGTGAGTATTTGGGTGCGGGTAGTCCGTCTGGGTGACACCGCTGGCCTGCTGCCTTACATGGGCAAACCTCTGAACTGAGACAGGCTGGAATTTCACAGCGTGACGTCACTGCCTACAACTCTCCCAGAAATTGGGACCAACAAGTTTCACTTTTTTGGTGGGATTCCGACCTGTGGATTTATTTCCTAGAAAGCGAGGTAAGCGAAACTCTCGAGCTTCTTTCTTTCGCTTCAGACTCTGTGTGTGACTTTGGGCTGTGTTTAAACTGCAGTAACTGTAGAGTGTGGCTGATTTCCTCAGCGTTGCAGCAGCTCGTCTTCAATTTGCTCGGCCTTGTTCAGCTATAATATGATTTTTACAGGAGTTCACTACGAGGGCGTGGACTGTAACGATAGCCGTGGCTGGTACTAATGTTACATGAGGATACGAACAAAGCTAACTTGTCGCTATCCAGTGTCGAGCCAGGCCAAGTCATGCGATGAAAATATGAGACATTGTGAACAAGTTTTTTTTTGTGCCAAGAGGGACTCTGGTCTGGGCGTCTCTGCTGTTTCTGTTTTTAGCCGAGTGGTCTGCTGCTGAGCAATGCGGAAGACTGACTGTCACTGAGAAACATGAGAGCCCCCAACCGCTCACAAATATGTCGCTGCATTTTTACTGAAGCAAACAAATGAACCCCGGACTGTCCCGTAACAGGGATGACTGTTAGCTAGGGGCGTGCGTGCTAGTTATGGGATACCCGTTAAAAGTAAACGTTAGCTTCCTCACGTCTGAATATGGCTTATTGACGACAGTGGGGGTTAGCCACGCTGTTTTAGTTGCTCCAAAAACCACTTTAACTGCTAACATTTATAAAAGAGAGGTTCAAGACTCTTTAAACTCCACGCAAAATACAAACTGTGTCGAAACAGAGCTAATATAAGTTGTTATAACGTTACATGTTCGTAGAGGGGTGTGCTACATTACAGTACAGGCCAAGTGTACTTTTACCCCAAATTCAGATTAAAGGAGAAGACAGGAAACCATCATTGCTTTGATTTGTCACACAAAAATGCACAAACCAGGCCCCACCCAAGGCGAATTATCATTTTAGGTTTCTGGAGGGGGCCGTTCATTTTATCCACCTTGTTATTTACACCAGTGGTTCACCAATGGTGGCCCTATGGTTAGTCCAGGTGTGCCTTGGTAAAATGTGCAACCTTAACTTAGAGTTTTGTGGAAAGTAATGAACTAGTGTTTAGTTTCATCTGTCAGTAGTTTGTTAGCATACATTTCCTTTTCTCAAACTTTTGATTCTGTAATTTAACAAAATTGCACTTAATAGACCTGTAGACAGTGTGTTACTCCCATTTATTTGTTTCCTCAATTCAATTATGTGACCTTGTCACCTTGTTTAATTATATGTTGCTGAATACATTGAATTAAACAAAAAACTTTACATAACTTCTTCATTAAAATATAAATACTTCAAGAGTCATATTGCTGGTCAAACATATGGACCTGAAGGGACAGAAAATGTACTGCTCAGTTGGCTAATTTTGGTAAAATGGAACTGTGAGCCTTTTTTGATTTTATGTTGACTTGTATTTTTAGTCAGGCAAAACAAAACAGATACAGCAGGACAACCTAGCTGTATAGTGAATTGAGGTTCAGCTGTAACAACAGTTTGAGCTATTAAATTATTTCAAGAGTGCATTTATTATAGTTGATCTTCTTTATTCTAAAAGCATGTCATGATCCCCAATTTTCTTTGAAGTTTTGGCTGGGTGGAACATCATTTAAAGGGCTAAGCTTTCAGACCTACTGTACTTACAAGCATGACCGCAGTGCTTGCGCATGTTTCCTGCAGTTAAGCTTTGTATGTATTTCTCTTCAGAATTACATTAGGTGGTAATCTTAGACTAAAACTAGATAATTAAACATAACATGGTAAAAAGACAAGTTACAACAAGCACATAGGACCATTGAGAGTGGCTGAAGAGTTTACCTGAAGACTGTAGGCAGAGGCAGGAAAACACTTTGACTCCCAGTGAGCTCTGGCCGGTCTCTTTCTTGTTACTTCATGCACTGTCAAGCTGGTGTCTATCTGCTTGTCATGGACTCAGGACTGAGGCTAGATGCGAGAAGAGTGTGTGTTGAAATATAACATTGAATATTTTGGTAAATTTACCACACTAGAAAAAGTATACCGCACAGAAATTTTTTAAGACTTGATCATTTTTGCCATTATTATAGTGGGAGTTTAAACTTGAATAATTTCCCAGCCCTTTTAAATATGCCCTGACATACACAGACAGACAGAGCTGAGCTTCATCCATACTTTTAATACACTTTTTTTTCTGACATTAACTTTAAAAAACATTTATATGTCTAAACAAAAAAAGAAGAAACTTTTGAACTTTTGTTGTTTTAACACGCACACAAAACTCTAGAAAATTTCCGTAATGTTTCAGGTGACCCCTAAATGCTGACTCATTCACTTTACCTACCAAGAATATCCCCCCTCGCCTCGGTAAAATTGCAGGACATCTGGTTAGCCTATATGTAAGTATTATTTAAATTTTTTTATTACTGATTTTTTTCATTCAAGGTCAGCAAGTAAGTGGAAGGGGTTATGACATTTACATCATGCAACACAGCTTATGTGATGATTGTGCTTGTCATAATGCTTCTTTCCTCTTTTCTGCATGCAGAGGTTCTTCACAGCTCCTTTGCTGATGTAGTGAACATGTCCCAAACACTTATAGCATTGATAAAAATGTACACTGTCATCACAGAGCTTCACTCTTCTTTTTCCCTGCTTCTTGAGACCCCTTCTCATAGAGGAAAAGTCGAGGTGCATGACAGGACAAAGTTGTACGTTTTCCACAAGCCTGTCCCTAAATTTTCAAGAAATAATCAGATCTTGTCTCAAAACCAGCAGTGTTAAAAACAGTAGTATAATGTGGAGTACAGTGGTTCCAGTTTCAAGATCCTTTTAAAGGGGGCATAACTGAACAATCAAACAAAGAAACAAGATCAGTTGCTTAGTAGATTTAAGAGGTAACTTATGATTAATAGCAGAAGTTGATTGGGAAAGTTTGGTTGATTTTATTTGCACACAAGCATGATTTTCTTTACAGTTGAGTCAGGGAACTGACAGACCAGCCCAGTTAAATACTAGCCAGTGTTTTTCTGTGTTAAGCCCCTGTTGCCCCAGCTTTTGCCCTGTGTCGACACCATTGGCAGTAGTTTGCCCTTTTCCTCAGCAGTTGGGACATTTCAGCATGCTGAATGAGAGGCAGTCAATAAGAAGATAACATTCTGACCAGACCTTCAGATAAGTAATGCATGGCATGAGGAGAGTACCAAAACTGAGGAAAGCAGGCACTGAGCTGCTTTCAGATTTTAAGAACAACTTAAACTTGATGAAAACCCCACTCACGCTTCTGTTTCAAGACATAATTACATTCATGCCAGGCTCCATATTGTGAAGATGGAACAGGTTGACTGGTGGACACCATATTGTATCAGAGCAGTAATATGGGTGAGAGGGGAGCACACATACTCAACAGGAGCCAGTAGTGCTAGGAATGTGTGCCTATGTGTGTATGTGGAGCACAAACCATGTATACGCTCCAAAGCAGTATCAAACTCAACTAACACAAATATCATGTCATTGCAAAACTGAAGTCTCAAGGTGTGATGATGATTGATTCCCAATGGTATTTTTTCACCAAAGGCTCTGGGGAAAAAGGCTACAGTCACCCGAGTTTTAAAAATATTGCCGTGTTTTGGTGAAGATATAATTACAGCAATAATCATAGTTGTCTTTGACTCTATATAAACCTGCTCTTCACAGCCTTTCACTAAATGCTCAGTTTTGACATGTGTCCTTTTAAATGAATAAGAGCAGACACTGAGTTCATCTTAGCTGGAAAGCTTAACGTCCAAACCAAAGAAATATCCTCACAGATCATCTGACCAGTTAATGAAAATGCTTTAATGCTAAGACTGTTACAGGCCTTCTCTGCCAGTCTGTGTAGTTTCACACTAGATAGATTCTGGCTATATGTGATGGCTGTGGTGTGTGTTTTTATTTTGGTCAGTATATTATCAAGTCGCAGCTTTCTGACTGTCTGCATGTCATGTACATTCCTCAGATCTTGAAGGCTGGGGGCTCATCTACTTCGAAATAGGGTCACACACAAACCTTGTCCAGTCCAGACAGAAAAGTTGAAAATACGGAGTCATATCTTGGTATAGCTAATATTTTTGTCCACATCAGAGGAGTGTGGCTGTTTGCAAATCCATATACTGTGATAGCAGTTTGTACTGGTTGCCAAAAATTAAGTAGTAAGAAGTAAATAGTATGTAAACATTTGGGAAATCTGCAGTATGCCAAAAATACCCTAATGTCATATTACTTTGAAAAAGTAAGCAGTATGCTTCAGACAAGTCTACACATACTGTTTCCCACAATGCAAAACGCCAGTGGCAGCCACAGAATATATCCATAGCAAGAGCCTCAGCAATTTTAGCAGTAGTATTTATTGTGTTACATTTATACAACAGTAAAACAAATCAAATCTCAGTGAATCTACATTTATCATGTGTGTGTTCAACGTTAATAATCTTAAAAATACCTCAAAATTAGTTGAGACTTTTTAAAGTCCATTAGAAGATGTTAGCTTAGCTGTGCTAGCCATTACCTGGGCTATAGCTTTTTTATGTTTTCATGTACAGAAACAAAACTCAGCTGACTTGACCCATCCCTTCATTATCTGTACAGCTCATCTGTTTCGAGCTTGTGAGGGTTGGAGCCTGTCTCATCTGACATGGGGCGAGGGGTGGGACTCATACCGACAGGCAGTTTTAAGTCACCAGTTAACCTAATGAGCATGTTTTTGGTGTGTGGGAGGAAGCTGGAGTGCCCAGAGAGAACCAACGCATGCAGGGGAAGAACACAAACTCCACACAGAAAGGCCCTCACCAACTTAGGGATTGAACCAGCAAGCTTATAACTGTGAGGTATGAGCACTACCTTCTGTGCCAATATTCAGCACAGACATGTACCTGGTCTGAAGATCACAGTGATGTGAGCCAAAGTTAGCACTTCTAGCCATTAAGCATCCAGTAAAGCTGTGTAAATAAAATATCTTCTGTTCTGTTGTTTTTTTTTTGATAAACAGCAATGAACATAATTGTACAATAAGTCAAAATATTATGGTTGATTACTGATCAGAGCCAACTCGGCTTACACCCAGTGTCACATAACAAAATTAAGCTGTGTTTGTCGATGAAGCAAAGTAACTGCTGTACAATGTTGTTGTTCAGCAAACACTATCTCCATGAAACTCAGTGCATCACAAGACAGTCGTCGTTTACATAAATATGTAATCTATCACAGAGTACACGCTTCTCACACAGCTGGTTAAACTCCCTCCTCCTTATCTTCTGAATTATTCCATCTTTCAGAACTGTGTAAATAAAAAAAAAAGGTAAGAGTAACTTCTCTCGACGTTGTAAGTGTCCAAGCTGGGGCAACACTTTGAATGTTAGTAGAGCATGAACTCTGTCCCATATTAGAGCCTACCTTTCAGCCAGAATACGCTAGAACTGAAGCATCACTGGTGCAAAACCCAGGAAAGAATGGGTCACTGAAGACTAGTATCTATCAATGGAAAAAAAATCTTTAGCCATGCTATAGATATTGTTTTAATGACACAAAAAGTTGCCAACGTGAGGAATTAGTCAGACTTCTTTAAAAGACAGAATTGAAACTTTGACTCATGTTGGGTGTCAAATCAATAACAGCTTCCTCCCCTGAGAGCGCTGTCATCAAACTGAATACATCTGCGTTGCTCCGACACATTTCTCACAACATTAAACAGAAGTGTCTTTAAAATCTCAGCTTAAAAAGGACTCATTTGACAGCGTTGATGATGTTAAAGTTAAAAGATGAGTGCCTCCGCTGCCTTTGAGCCCAGACCCCCCGGTAGGCTCAGTCGTCGTGTTATTCCTCTGTTTGTGTTTCTTGGCATATTTTAATGAGGATGTCCCTCTCTGAAAAGGACAGGGGCAATTTTGCAAATTTTAAGTGTACAGTTTAAGAGTACAGGCTGATGTCGAGGCTGTTAGCTTTCAGAAAGTGTCACCTGGAAGGGCCATTTTATCCCTGTCTATTATCTGTATTTTGTTAATGCTGAAAAACAAGCAAAAAAGAAATCAAAAACTTTGACATCCAAACAACTGTAAGTTTTAGACAAAAACTAAAATTTCTCCTTGAAATTACATCTGAACACATCAAATAGCATCATATGTATATGACTAATAGTCATTTCTGTCAGCTGACTGTGAATGTATCATAATGTTGCCATTGCTGTCCGCTGATAAAGGCTGATTAAGAAGTGTTAGTGTCACAGCTCAATTCTCTCCCTGTTCAGAAATCTTGAAAATGACACTAATGCTGCACATTACTGTACATGGGACCAAGCGTTCCATTTAATGAAATGAATTATGGGAGGAAACAAGCCTAAAAAACAGTGTGGAGTCATTACATTCCACAAACAGTTGTTTACATCTGCTTAATTTCCACTACCAAGACAATTAGACAGGAGGCGCTAATATAAGACACGACACATCATACCTGTACTTGTATGTGGAAAGTGGATGCTTGGCACCATAGCGATGTGTGGCATTAGTCTGTCTGAGATTTCTGAACAGAGAGATAACTGAGCTGTGATGCTGTGGCACATATTCAGGCTCATGCCATGTACCTCACACAACCCCACAGGAAAAAAACAAACTATTCCTTGAAGTTAATTTTTAATGGTCATTCTCCCAACTTCAGCAAGGACTTTAAATGGATCACAATTTTTAACTAAGAGGGCTTTTTAAAAAAAATTTATTCTTTGGGTAATTTGTGCCTTTATTGATAGTGGATAGGCTTGTGAAAGAGGGTGAGAGAGTAGGGGAAGAAACTCTGCAAACTGGTCACAGGTGGGATTCGAACCTGGACCGGCAGAAGCAAGAACATGGGTGCCTGGTTGCTAACCACTCCGCCAAACCAGCACCCCAGGAACAGGACTTTTGACAAAGTTTGGGTGCATTTTTTATGGTTGTTTGGGGCAGATTAAGACATTTTTTCTTTGTGATGAACTGTGCTGGTGTACTCTGAGTTTATGTTCCACTCCAATAGCTAATGCACTTTTGTGCACCTTAGGTTTTGTAAGACTCTCAAGTATTAGTAGCAGCATTGATATGCTCAGATATTGTTGATCTTTTCAACTGGCAAATGCTGGACCATCTTCACCTCTAGTCCCGGAGTCATCAGAGGAACAACTATTTCTCAAATTCTAGTGTGGTGTCTTTTTCTCCAACTTCAGGGCATTTTTAGTTGCTCTGCAGGAGTTTGTACAGTGTGCTGAGTCACAGGCACCATCACATGAATACTGTTTGTACCCTGAAGATGGACATCAAGCTACATGGTCAATATTTTATTTAGAATGGTTTAATTCCTATCATAAAGATGCAGCTTAACCATTTTAGTAAAATACTTTAACTTATCAGATTACCACAGAAAACAAAGTGTTTCATCTTCTTGACCTGCTACTGTGCTCTCACTGTCTGGTAATTGTGGACGCACTGAAGAGAGAGGAAGTGGTTGTACTTATCTTAAATAGGTTTTTTGATACACAAGACCAAGAGGGAAGTGGCAGTATCATAATAATAACGAAAACTAACGGTTTATTCATAATTCAGTAAAACTTAATTGCCCCATAGTTATGTAATAAGATACAGAGCATTGTAGGGACATGTCTGTGTATGTCTGCTGTAATGTCAGGCTGGGCTGCACAACAGTCCTGTTGTCTGATTATACTTTCACATAAATTTGAGAACAATTCAATATCCTGCACAATGTCAGAGTAACGCCGACAAGTTCCCTGCAATTTGGCTCATTCATTGTGACTGAAGTGTGTAGGGTATTGTTGCAGGGTCTTGACTTCAGCTCCTGGCCAAATGTGAGCTTGGTCCTCACAGTTCTTTCTTTAGTTTTGCACTCGGGAACTGGCAATATCAACTATTCATGCAGCCTGTCCCCTTCTACAAGCTGCTGAGATGCCGCCAAAGAAAACATGGAAGTAAAAACTTGTATAGTCTTATGCAATTTGTTTGCATGTTTATTGCACCAGATAGTATGCTCTATGTGTTTCTCTAAAAAGGCTTTTGGTGTTGCATCAGAAAAAAGAAACTACCATCTACTATCTCCAAGCTCCGTAGAAAAATTTTGGGTTCTTAAATAATGAGAGAGGAAGCATATGCACATCCTCTCCAAACTGTGCAGAGCTGAAGCAGGGAAAACAAAATATTATTGAGATAAGTGTTGTCTCTAAGAGTTTTCTTCAGTGCTGTGTTTTTACCAGCCAGGACGGGTGTACTACATTTAAAGCTGTGCCATGTCTGATGATGGCTGGCTTGCTGGTTAACACTTCATTTTTAATGTTTTACAGTAAAGAAGGCAAACAGTGAGCAGGGGATGCGTTGGTCTTTAGTGAAGCTGTTAAAGGCACTTGATTCAATTCAGATAGTTTTATTGGCATTAATAATGTAGGACATTATTGACAAAGCGTTTCATCCAAGATGAGAAATAAATTGTTCTAAAGAAATACATTTAGTAAAAAGAATAATAATAGTTTATTTTCTTAATATAAAATTGTAGTTGTATTATAGTAAAGGTTAAAAATGGGGACAAAAAAGTTTATGATTAGACATACAATAAAAACCTAGCAAAGCACTCAGAGAGCGCTGACCTCTACCAAGCAGCTCAGTACTTTCAGTGGCTTTTCCACAACTCCTGTGAGAAATACAATTTTGGATCACCAGAAGCAGAATAGAGCCAGGATCTGGACAAAACTCAGCACTTACATGGGGGTTGTTATCCTTTATGAACAAAACGGGTTTTGGGAACACCACTTAATATTTTGATTTTATAAGAATGGTTAAATGTCGTCAGTGGGATTGCCCATTATAGGGTTCAATGTTTTTTCCGACATCAATCTGGATCAGATCCAGACGAACTTTACCTTAATGATAGAGACATGGACCCCATACTATCCTGTAAAATTAAAAGCAAATCTGCTGAAGTATGACAGAGATAGGTAGGCCTGTTGCGATAATCAATAAATCAATTAACCAAACGCTTAATAAAAACGTCCTCGGTAAGTTTGCCGGCCACGATAAATTGACGTGCATGCATGTTTGTTTTCCTCCTCTCTTTCTACCAAAGAGCCCAAGACAGTCTCAAAGAGGCTGGATGAGAAGATTGCTCACTATGTCCAGCTTTCTCTGCGCCTGGGCGCGTTGGTTCAATAGCGGAATTAGCGGGGTTAGGGTTAGTGATCCATCTGTCTTTCATGCAATCTTTGAGGGGGAGGCGGTGCCGCTCGCGCGTACACACAGTGAGCTGAAGCGAGCATTGTGAGAAGTTACAAGGAAACAAACACTAATATGAATGATGGCATGAAAGCGATGGTTCCCAAGCCGAAAGCCACAGTACAAGTGTGGGAACATTTTGGTTTTAAACAGAATCAACAAGGTGTGAGCCCAAGAACACCGACAAGCTGATATGTCACGTTTGTTTGAAAGTAGTGACAACGAAGAAGGGGGGGTGCAGCGGAGTCTTTGTCCTTGACTGTCAGCGCTTACTGAGGCGTTTGGTCGGCAAAGTAAATATAAATAAAACGGCGCAAAATGGTGCGCGCTCACACACAGTGTCATTCGCTCGCTGCAAAAGAAATGCATTCCTTCAGGAGTGGACATTAGCTCAGTTGGTAGAGCGTCCGCCCCATGTACGGGGGCTGCCAACCCCCAACAGCGGCTGTAGGTTCAAATCCTGGCCTCAGCCCTGTGCTGCATGTCATTCCCCCTCTCTTCACCCGCTTTCCTGTCATCTTCTATTCTGTCCTATCAAATAAAGGCCATAAAAAGCCCAAAAAAATAACTTAAAAAAGAAAAAGAAATGCATCCCTTCAATACAGTGGAAAAGCCATCAATGTTACAAACATTTTACAGACAGTACGAATTGACTGAGAGAAAGTACTTGTCACAAATAGTCCCTGAACTGTATAAACTTCATTGTATTTATTGTTTTTATTGTCGTGTGTGTTTTTATCAGAGTTTTTTTTTTCTTTCCAGAGATGGGGTCTATTTATTGGTTGTTTTTGATTATTCTAATGATTTTTTTACATGCAGTTTTTCCCAAAAGAGGGTCCATTTCGTTTTGATTGGGTTTTTTCCCTCATTTTTTATTATGTTGTTTGTTTAGTTTTTTTATTTGAAAGCTCTTGACCTTCCAATTACAGTGAAATACTCCCAAGACATTTAAATGCATTGCTTTTGATATGGTGTACTCACTTTATTACGACATTTAGTTACATTAATGAAAAAAATGATGTTTCAAACTAACATTGACAATAATATTGTTTATCGGCAATCATTTTTAGGACAATTATCGTCCAGCAAAATTTGTCATCGTGACAGGCCTAGAGATAGGATTTTTTAAAAGTTTCAGGCAATTTTATCAATTGGATTTTTTTTTATTTTAGGATTATTTTGCATCCAGACTGGATAACCGTATCATCACCAAAAGTTAATGCTTTCTTTGTTAAACTACCTCTGGTAAAATCTTCATGTAAATCCATGTGGCAGTTTTTCTATAATCTTGATAAGAAACAGACAAACAAACAAAACAAAAAATACCCTGGCAAAAACAACCTCCTAAGCAGAGGTAAAAATCAGATAAAAAAAAAACTGTGCGCTTTTTACACGTGCTTTCTTGTGCATCTATGTAATTGTTAATGTTTACATACATTACTCTGTTTGTTCAGGTTCCAGTGCTTGTCCTAGGTCCTCAATTACTGTTATATATTTTGTCGTAATTGTCTCAATTTTGCATTTCTCCCAGTAAATATGGGATTTTCCTATGTGTCAGTTATATATGAACTCTGTATGTGTGTTAGTTGCGCTCATCGTCGTCTCTCACATCCTGATTTTTATGGCAGTGTGTGAAGAAGTGTATCTCTGTCTTTGCCTGTTGAATGTCACTGTAGGGGCAGAGACTGTCCTCCTCTGGGAGCCAGCTCTCTATGTGGCAACCCGTCTCTACAGCTAATCGGTGGTTCTTGAGTCTGTACCTCCTCAGGGCTTTTCTCAGTGAATGATATTTTACAGCACTCAAGTAATCCACTAGTTTGTATTCTCGTTTGAATGCCAGTATCATTTTAAGTTGCCTTTTTTGAGGGATATTTCTTTTCCAGTACTTTTTAGCAGGTAAGTAATTTGATTTGGTCTAATTTGGGAGTTGTTTGAGTCCTGAGTTTAAATTGGATACAGTAGGTAGTTGCTGTGGTACTGGTGCTCTCCAGGCTCGGTTGATCTGATTTGGGAAAAGACTTGTCTTTGGCTCCAGCTCTTGGCAGCTAAGGGTGATGTGAAGTTTTGGACACTCTTTTTCAAGGTCACATTAGAGGGCTTGTGTTCTCAAACTCTTTCCTAGTCATTTTTGTGAGTCTTAACTTGCATTGTGTATTGTTTGTTTTGTTTTGATTGTCCTACTTGGAAGATTTTGATGTATTTCTTGTCAGAGATGACTACTTATAGTAGTGTAATTTATACTCATGCAGGTTCCAGGTGAGAATTGAAACAATAAATTTACAGAAAAGAGTTACCAGAGTATACTACTCAAGGTTCATTTTGTCCTGAATGACTAAGGAATGAAAAAACTTCAGAGCTAACTTTTCATGTTGGTGTTATCCTGCTCAGCACAATTACAGCAATGAAATCAATTTGAGTAATACAGAGATGTCCCTGTTGCTTAATCTCAACAGATTTCAACACACAGAGAAGGGTGACACTTCCAGAAGCCTCCAGAAATTTCACACATTCACTGAGGAGGAAAGGTAGGAGAACTGCTGCTGTGTTGTCCCTTTAACACTGTGAGCTCTTTTGGTTTTTTTTTGTCCTGACTTTTTAATCTCTGCTTTGATTGAAACATTTGAATATGTAATGAGCATCAGTGGCTTAGTCTGGTAGTATGCTCTACAAATAATTGGAAGGTTGCAGGTTCGTAGGTGGTTATGGCTGTCACATGTTGATGTGTCCTTGGGCAAACTACTTACCACTGAGTTGCACCCACTGCTGCATCCATTGTGTGGGAATGGGTATGAAGCTGCTCCTGACAGTCACCAAAACCAGACCTAAGCTCAGATGGGTCACGCTTTTGGACTTGCTCCTCTAAAGTAATAACCTGACACGCCAGATGGACCGTTTCATATTGGAAATATTTCACTAATCCATCTGGGAAGGAACCCTGTGAAATATTTTCGGGGACAGAACTTCAAAAACAACAGCAGCTAGGGATTGGACGATTGTTCGGCTCATCACACTCATCACAGACCAATCCATATCAAGCTGCGCTGTTATGACGTAGCATACTTAGCTGCTAAACGTAGCAGCTAATGGCCATTAACAGTTGTTTGCCCTTGTTAGCTGTAAGCTTAACTACCTTAATACTATATTTCACATTAAATTATACCACACAGATGTATCATTTAACACTTATATGTGACATGTACCTTGTCAACAGTGTTGAGCACATTACTTCAAAAAAGTAATTAGTTATAGTTACTAGTTACTTTCCCAAAGAGGTAACTGAATTACTAGCTGAATTACTCCTTCATAAATGTAATTAATTACCAGGTAAAGTAGTTGATGCGTTACTTTTTTTAAAAAGCTTTTGCTGCTTGAACTGTATGTCTCTGTCTCTGTGTCCTTCCTTGTTGTTACCTGCTGCAGCAGCTCTGACATCAACAGTTCTCCAACAGCACGTGCAGGGGAATTTGCCTGATAGACTAGAATGGGAGCGAAGTGCTCCGCAGTAAGCTTCACCAACGCGCAGCGCTGCGTTGGTGAGAGTCAGCGCGCGCCAAGGTGCTGGAGATTCGCTTCAGATCTATTTTTTTGTGCGGCCGCGTACAAACCTCGTAAATTCACTGTCGTTAAGAAAGCACCAGACAGGAAGTCAATGTGTGAAGTATCCGGAAGTTTCAAAATAAAACAGAATGCATTGACTCTCGAATGTAAATTTCCTCAATTGCTTGTCATTATGTAAAAACCGGAGGCACGAGCATCAGGTCAGCAGTCGGTCAGAGGGTCCCAGAAACAACACGACACCATGGACGAAGAAAAGTGAATCATAGAGGTACAGATACATACATAACATTGTATACATGACAAAACATCTTTTCTGCAAGGATGTAGGTGGATAGAAGTTGAATAAATCACAAAGCTATGTGGTTGAGACCAGCAAAGGGACCTTAGAGAAGCAAAGTGAGGTATTGTTTATTTCTTTTCTCAGTGTATAACATGCTTTATGAGCGTGTGACATCGCTGTGCTCATCATGAGAGCCTGCGGCTCTCCGGGGATCAGCCCTCCTCCTATGGGGCTGAGCGCCGCTGCGCTGCTCGGTGCGCTGCTCGGTGCGCCCTTTCAGTGGGTTTTGTCTGTCAGGGTAAGGCCGTGGCACGGCGCTTCCGTGTGTTGTGGAATTTGAGGGTGAGGCTGGTCGGATAACAGCTGCTTGACATCGGTGGAAAGTAACGCGCCACATTTCCCTGTTAGTAATGGTAACGGCGTTGTAATGCATGAAAAAATTAATTAGATTACCCGTTACTGAAAAAAATAACGTCGTTAGTAACGCCGTTATACTCTAACGCCGTTATACTCTAACGCCGTTATACTCTAACGCTGTTATACTTTAACGCCATTATTACCAACACTGCTTGTCAATGACAATCCCTATGAAGTAAACTTCTGAGGAGAGCATATTTCGTCAGGTATCACTGAGTAACCATGATGACCACAGGCTAACCGGCATTGGCTGCCATTATTTTGCACCTTGAGTTACACATATTGTAGGAAAAGTGCTATATAAATAAAGTTTGATTGATTGATTTTCGAACAGTTCCTGTTAAGTCACTACCTGTTGTTGTCACGTCTGCTGCCCCCGCCTCTCTTCCCTTATTGGGCCGTTAAGCATTTAGCCGAGTGAAACCGTTGGACAATGAAGGCTGACAAGATGGATATGCATAATTTCAGAATCAGGCAGTTCCATCTGCTCTCCAAGGCTACCAAAGTTATGGACCGTTTGTGCTCCACATCAGGCTGGCCTTAATCCTTACCTGTTTTTTAAATCCCTCCTTAAACCCATCCGTTTGCTTTGGCCTTTGAAAGGGCATGAGATGTTGGCAATGTGCGTTTACGTATTTTATTCTTTCTCTATTTTAATTCTTATTTTTTATATTTGTTTTTTGTATTTCAATTTACTTTTTAAATTATTTTAGGTATTTTGATTTATTTAATTTCTTGTACTTATTTACCTGCACAGCACTTCGGCTCACTGAGGTTATTTTAAAAGTGCTATACCAATAAAATTATAGAAGACATACTTTTTTAATGAACAATTTTATGAATTGTTTGAAAGGACGAGGATGTGTTAGCAAATGCTGATAGGCAATTTGCATAGAACGTTTACCCATCAGTGTATGAATGTGGGATTTAATGGGTGTGAGTGGGTAGAAACATATCTCAGTAGATTCATTAAAAACAGGAGATAAACTCACAGACTCCACCTCTCTGTATCAGTGAATGAATGCAAAATTTGTGCAGTGTAATGCTAAATTAGTCAAATTCTTTTTTCCCAGGGCTTATTTTTTTGTTGGTCTGTTTGGTCTGTTTATAAATAGCCTTTAATGTAATACAGATCTTGATTGAATGCACTGAATTGACTTTTACTGAGGACATAACCCCTGGAGCTGTGCAGGCTATTACATGCAGCCACAATATGTTGGGTCACTATGTACATCAACAGGCACAGCTGGTTTGAACACACAATGGGTGATTGGGGTAATTTTTATATGTGAAAATCAAAACTCCTAGCCCAGCTCTTTAACATGAAGTCTGTAGATCTTCTGTGTTTCTGTCTCAGTCTGTATGCCATGACAAGCCATAAACAGTGTATTATTTATTTCAGATTTGTTCATTTATTGTCTAATGTTTTTACATCATTTTTTTGAAGGGGGTCTTGAAAAATCCACCAACAGAGCTGTCTTCTGATTAGAACAGATGAGGCGGATGAGTTTCCTTTATTCAGGGAGTGTTCAGACTTTTTTCACTGTGTACTGAAAAATGTAAAGATGGCCACTTCAAAACACCGACCTTTATTGTATGAGACTTTGTAAAGCTTTGTAGAGCTACCTAAAAGTTGAGGCATATTATGGACAGCTTCTTATTTGATTTAGTGTTTCTAAAAAATAAACATCTTTATAGTTTACTTTAAAATATCTAATACCATGTAATAATAGGGTACATATGACCTATATGTTTACCTTTAACTGTTAATAATTTAATTATTATAGTTGATTAATAAATGATGATAAATGAGGACATTTTATTTACGTACATCTATAATAATTTATGGTAGACTCAACTGATACGTCCAACTCTTTGTAAGAACTCCAACTTGCCCCAGTGGTGCTGGAGACATGAGTTCAACACTGCATGACATACGTGCCCAACTTTGACCCACTGCAGGTCAGAGCTCAGTAGAAAATAGGCAGTTTTGAATTGTGCCAAACATCATGTTTGTTTTTTTTTTGTATTGTTGTAAGCATGATTTATTTTTTCAATCATAACATTTGACATATTTATTTGAAGCTTTATGGTGTTAATGTTATATTCAGAAAGTCCCAGTGGCAAGCACAGCTGAAATCTCAACTTTTAATGGCTGGATAACCTTAACAGTTGATCACTGAAGAAGATTTCTGGTTGGTCAGTCAGATTTCAGCAGGCCCCGCTTCCCTGTACCACGGGTTTGGCCGTGGAATGCAGTACTGGTGCTTGAAGCTGACTGACACAATATTTTTGTAAATGAGACCTTGAAGAGGTTTTTTTTGTTAATAATCTAAAGATAGACGCTCAGCAGAGTGAACATGCTTATTTAACGCTGCTTCCAACAAACAATGGAGTAGGGCTGTCACTTTATACTCGATATTCGAATAACTGATCGAACATGGGAATAAATATCCGTAACCGAATTGTAAATAAATATTTGAATGTAAAATATTGAGTGTGGCGGCACATCAGGCCTGGAGCAGTGGACTATTCCGTCCAACAGAGGGCGCTGTGAGCGCAGCTTGACCCTCAGTCACATCCGCTGCTCTCTTGACCTCAGTAAACAAAGACTCTCCGCTCCGAGTGGACATTTACTACTCCGAATCATCCAAGAAGAGCTGTGTGGGAGTAGTTTTGGTTCTGCACCGTCGATGGCTCTCTTTATCTCTTTTTTGACACCTCGTATGAATGTGTGTGGGTATGTGTGTGTGGGTGCAGGTGTGTGTGTGTGTGTGTGTGTGTGTGTGTGTTGATGTCTGCAAATGTGTGTCTGGATATGTCTCTTGATTTCTGGGAGGGGGATAGCCGGGTTTCTGTTTTTATTTTGATTTTAGCCTCTGTGAGGCACTTTGCGTTGCTTTTAAGTACGAAAAGTGCCTTATAAATAAAGTTTGATTTGATTTGATTTGATGGCAAACTTAAAATCGAAGACCAGGCTGTGTTTTCTGTGAAACACAGTTTAGTTACTCGTCCTCCACTTATTTGCAGGTTCAGCTGTCGGCCGTTACACGGCCAAGTGCAGCGGCACTTCGTCAAGGGTTTAACCACGTGTTACTGCGTTTTTTTGGCAGGGTCTTTGCCGAAGGGGGGTAATAATCGAACATCTTCGAATCTTTGGGTGCATATTTGAAACCGTTTGAGTTTGATTTTTAGGAAAAGTGACGGCCTTACAATGGAGGGAGCGTGTTGTCATTACACAGGTGTTGCTCACTAAGGGATGGACACTGTGCCATTTGGTGTGTGTGCTTCTGCTGTTTTTGAAACCCAGTCACTCGTTTCAAAAACAGCCCGTCCTGCCCATCATCATGGCAGGAGTTTGAGCTGTCCTCCGGTTGTTAGATAACAAGTCTCAATGTATTTTGAGCTCAATATGACTACTATGTTTTTAAAAGCATGTTATCATCCATAGCCCTTCAGGAAATGTTGAGATCGCAACAACTACTGCACATTGAAGCTGTCACGATGCCATGTGGCCACGCAATTTTGCCCTGTCACTGCAACTTGTAGACAACTTTGGTCAATTGTCCTTGCTCTTCTCCTGTCCAAGACCCACACACGTCCACATCAGGTTTCAGTCTGTTGTTTGCAGCTGAACGGACATGCGTCACAAAAGGACACATTAACAGACTAATTAACTTTGAAGCCTCAACAAGCTCGCCTTAATGTTTAACATGAAATCAGGAACAAAAATCTCTTGCATCACACACATTTTGTGGTGCAATACAAACAACCTCCATCTCTTTTCAGAGCCTATAAAATAAAAGCTATGTATAGCTTGAAACCAAAAATAAAATACTACTACTACCACTACTACTACTACTACTACTACTACTACTGATAATAATAATAATAATAATAATAATAATAATAATAATAATAATAATAATAACAATGATAATAATAATAATGATAATAATAATAATAATAATAAATACACAATAAAAATATTTACAAGCACCTATTGAACCATAAATTCTGGGCCTTACATTTCAGTTTTATACTGAAATTTGCTGCATCCCTAGTTTGTTTTAAAGCGTCACATTAAAGTTATTTACTGCGTGTCCCGACAGTGTTTGATTTTGAGGACTTCTTATTAGATTTTGGACTATAGGGGCTGGAGAAAGAACAAAAACATTGAAAAGAAAATATTTTGAATTGGAGTGTCAGTCCTCTGGAGGGTTTGTGTCCTTTTGTGATTTTTAATGAAGTGCTGTTAAAGGAAAGAAGCTCTCTCATGCCAAATTGCTCTTCAGCATAATTCCTGTCCAGGCTGAGCTGCCTCATTTTCTCTCTAAACATCTTTTAATATGACTGTGGTTTCCTCTGACCTCTGCCACTCATGGGGAGTAATCAGACTTTAATTATACCTTCTTAATCACTTGAAGACAATCCGTGTAACAAGACAGCTTCTCACAAATAACAAGCTGTCTTCACATTCAAATTGGGCAGTGACATAAATACTTAAACCTACAGGTCAGCGGACACGTTTTCTTTTATTCTCAGCTTCATATACGCACAGTTTTGAAGTCTATTCTTCTACGACCCTCCACATTTTGGCCATAAAACCCGATCTTGCCTTGCAGGCCTGCAGTGTTCTCCATCTTAGGACAGAATGAACCCACAGCAGTTGTGAAAAGTCCTCTACAACCGTCATTATTATTATTCCCAGTGAAAGGTATGCACCACAGAGCTGGCTGCGTGGAGCGACTCCGGCTCTCAGAGTTTGGCATTCCAAGTTTAAAAGCAAACCAAACTGATATTGCCCCTCAATACTGGCTTCATATTTTCTCCATATTTGGGAATGTTTACCTCCTCATGATGGTTGACAGAGGTTGGAAGAGGGGATGTGAGTCATTTCAGCTGCATACGGCTTTCTTAGGGTGAGAGAAGTCCTCTAAAAGACTACTAAGTGAAGCTAGCAGCTTTCAGGGCTTAAATGGTCTAAAGAAGATCTGTGAGTATGGTTTTGTTCAAAGGTTTTGTTTAGATATTTTAGTTTGAAGCAGGCATGAGTGTTTACAGCCTGAGTGACTTTCAGTTTTTGTTACATAACTTTATAATGAGGGGATAAAATATGCTTACATGTTTATTTTCTGTTTGAAATGTCTCTTAAACTTGTTTGTAAAGGCCATGAGGGAAGATATGCCATTATTCTTCACTACATGATCCTCTGGAGCATTTCTGGAAGTCCATAGACTGTGGTTGATATTGAATGTATGCCAGATCTCCAAAATTTGAGCAGAAGTTTTTAAAAGTTTGGACAAACTCAGGAGCACTGTGAGTTTTTTTTTTTTAACTCTGAAGTCAAATTTATGTGCAACTTTCTTTCCATTCTATAGGGAGAATGAAGACATAGGCATAAAATGGTGAAGTTTGTTTGGAGGGTGCAAATCAGAGATGATATACAGCACTTGTATTTGGCTCTTTTTGTTTGCTGTGGAAAGATTGGCATGCTGAGGAACTTTTTACATTACAGCAAGTCTTACTTTTCCTCCTGGCTCATATATTGACACCTTCAAGATTTAGCATAAAATGGTAGAAGTAAAAGGTTTCTCTGAGCTTGTGATTATCGTGATAACCTCTATCTGTAGATGATGCAGGTACAGTTTCAGTGTTTCCCAGTTTGAATGCCATTGTGAGTGTGCTAGATGTCTTTCTTATTTGGTAGGAGCAGCCCATAAATGCCATCTTCATTCAGTGGCTTCACATTCTTGGTTTGCATAGCGGTAACATTTGAAGGAGAGAATAAAAGCACATGTTAAGAGTGGGTATTTTACGATCCTGGTTCAGATTTCCAGTTCTTAATGGTTCCTGGTTATTATTCCACATTTTGAAAGTAAAATTTAATGAATGTTTTGGGAATAAAATCTGCCTGATATTGCTATATAGTTGTTTGCCCTGAAGTTAGTGCCATGTTTTTAATGGCTCTGCATTCTCTCTACAGTCTCTGCTCTGACTTTGCTTGCCACCCCTGGCCAATTTGCTACAACTGCTGATGTAACAGTGGTAGGATGTCACAGTGGAGGGTCTATTCATAATGGCAGAGGGAATCGGCTGTTTCAGGTACCTACTGCAGGGTTCCAGACTAACTTTTTGCATTGGTTGCAAGGGTGCATCTAAAAATTTTTTGAAGGTGCACCTGCACAAATATTAGGTGCACCCAAATTTTTCACAGGGTCATCTTTAATGCCGTAAGGTTGCTATTTTATCAGTCTCTATAACTTTTATTTAATGTAAATGATTTTTAAATAAGTGTAAGGTGTAATATAAGGGTTACCGCTCCATGCTGAAACCTGACACCACAATCAGGCTCTGTCTGGGCCTGTTTGCATACTAACAGCTGATTGGATTATTACTGGGGGCTGTATGTGTGCATGTGTTTGGGCGGGCCTATGGCCTGCAGCCTGTGACGATGCAACGCAGAGACAGAAAAGAGAGGGAGCAGGTGCTGTCTCTTGTGTCTTGTCCTGCGGATTTTTCCACTACTTCAGTTACTTTTGTCAACTTAAATTTGTAAGAGTGCACCTAACATGTTTTCTTGGTGCACCTGTGCGCCCAAGAAAAAATGTTAGGTGCACTGTCACAAATTATGTGCGCCCAAAGTGGTTGCACTGTGGAGCCCTGTACTGGCACTGTTCACATGTGAGGAGGGAGAAGTTCAGTAACTGACTCTTTTGCCTTGCTGAGGCTGAGGAACAGCGATGTGTATTTGGGAGAATTTGGCAGTCTGATGCGCATTGGGATACAAGAATGACACATATTATATCAAGATATATTGTGATGCTATGAATAGAGCATTACATCACTTTGTCTTTTAAAAATTTTTATATATTGCTAAGAACAGGCAACATTATATGCATGAAATAATACAGTTTTTAATCAGTTTGTAAGACAAACCCTGATCCCTCCAACATTTGTAAACCATACTTGTGGGTTGTTGTGACAAATAGAAGCATTAAAAAAGATAATAATTCTAATAAATGCGGGAGACACATGTTGCTCATGCCTTGTTGCAAAGCCCGAGCCCCAAACAAGAGATGGAGAGTGAAATTGCTGAATGTCTGCTGTCACGGCTGGGGCTGCAATAAAATACAACACAAATGTCCCTAATTTTTCTAAAGGTCATTTAATTATATAAAAATCATGATCTTGCACCAAAAATCTTGTTTCACTATCGCACTACAAAACATCGCTGTATGTTAATGTGTCAATATTTTCTGAAGCCCCGGAGAAATGTTTAACACTAAAAAATATATAAAACTAAAAAAAAACATGATGGGACCTTTACATTACCAGTTCAAACCCCTGCTCAGTCATATCAGGAGAGGAAATAATGTTTTGGAAAAACAACTTAGTTTTAAAAGTGAGTAAGGTCAAAGAAAATAATGAAATCTCACATTAAGTTGAAGGTGTAGTGTGTAGAAGTTAGCAGCATTTCACTGACAAAAATGTGAATAAATGATATGTTTGTATGTAAAGTCTGTCATAATAGGTGTGCAATCATCCCCATAAAACTTTATTCTTTTATTTATTAAGAAAGAGCTTCTTATGTAACGTGGGTCTGATGTAATTTTTTAGTAACAGACGAGGTCATTCCAAAAATCTAAACATTAGATTGCGCTAAAATGCCAATTTCTACACACTGCACCTGAAAGAAATTTTAATTTGCTTTGAAAAAAATCCAAGTATTTATCAGCTTATATCTTGTGTTTTCAGGTTAGGGTATTAATTCAGCCCTGATACGTACGACACATTTCAAGACCCCATCATTATCCATCCAAATGTAGTACATTAAAATTACGTCATATTACACATCTTTAATTATTCAACGTAGATGTACCATCTTTGCACCTTGCCCTTAATTAACTCCCACGTTATTTTTATTTATTTTTTTGCACTGAAGTGAGGCTGTTTGATTTAGGACCCTATTGTGTTTAAATTACATATTTTCTTTTGAGTGGAAATTAAAGTGATCATGTTTTAGCAAATATGTATACACCCTATCTAAGAAAATGTTTATTATACATATTAAATCCTTTAACATAAATACTGAGCTGTTATCAGTTTCTTGTTGTAGTTTAATTAAAACCCCAGCTATGTTTCACTGGACAGTTGTTTGATTAACAGACTCCCAGTTACGGTGTTTTGTGATAATTCAGTGGTTTTCTCGGTATAACATACAGTCAATGATGGCGATTAGTGGTAGCATCAGTCACTTAATCTGCTCTTATTCTACTTCTCAGTTCCTAATTTCAAGATGTTGGCATCCTCAGACTGGGGAGATTGTATTTGTTTTCAGGACAAGCTTTCCAAATGAATCTTGTCAACAAATTAAGGCCTGATTAACAAGAGCAATTACAGCAGGGATCTCACTGAGCTGAGGAGAGTGGAGCTAAAGTGGAGGAGATTATCTCTCTTATTAAGGAGAATCACTTTAAGAGTTAGATTACTTTCGGTATTTGTCTTAACTCCTGATTACTTTATAACTAAGGATGCTTTTAAACAGCTGTTTTTCTATATGAGTGTTCAGAGAGGGAAGGTTGAACACAAGGTTTGATGCAAACATTTGCAGTGCTGCTTTAATGCTGTAGTACTTTTTGATGTTAAGTTCAGCATCTTTTTTGAAAACACCACCTTCGAATAGTGACAAATGTGTTGTTACTCAGACACAGAGGTAATACCCACATATTACTTACTTTGCTGAGTCCCTCTTAATTCTGCTGACTTGTTTGGCATTGGTGTTTTAAAGTATTTTAACTTTTTCTATTTCAACTTAAATCATCACCAGCTTAGACTTCTCTCCTCTCTGATGGAGCTTCACCTTAAAACTCTTCATGCACAGTAATTGTCTTTTTTTTAATCCTAAAAAATCCCCCACTGACACTGTGTAACACATATTTTACGGCCCCTATCATATTACAGATGCAAAGTGTTCTGTTCTTAAACTTCCTTGTGCCTGACCTAAAGTCTAAAGTTTGTGTGTTTCTGCTCCCTGAAAGACGCATTCATAACATAGACAGACCTCTGCTACAGCAAAACACAATCACAAGTTAAGTAATCTTTACTTAACTTTGTTTTACTCACATGGGACGCACAACAGACCACCTCTGCTTTAAAATATCAGAGCATTTGTTGAGGAATTTAAAGTTAAAAATGCAAAATAATACAGAGAACTGAGACAGCTTGCCTTTTTTTTTGTTACTGCATAATACTGTACTTCTGTACTTCCAGAAACAAGAAACACACTCAGGATCATATACGTTTTTTGCAATGCAAAGCTATATTTAGAATGTTTTTGCACATACTGATGAATTTCACAAATGGTTATGCTCACAAATAATAAAACAGATAAAACTGTGTGTTTTTTGCAGTCCTTAGACAACAGAGCTGAGTGCTTCTGAAGGAGAACGATGAAACAAATTGCTTAAAGCCTACACTTATTTGACCTACAGTCAAGAGGTCCATTATCGATATAAACAAGTATGATGCTGTTGGTTTTAATGAGATATTTTATTACTTAATGACATGTCACTTTTACGTTCATGCAGAAGTGTCTTATCTTTTTGAACCTTTCTTATGTTCTGGGTGCTTCAGTGAACTTGTGAGGATTTTACTGACACCAATCCCATTATTGATTCTGCTTATTTTTTTTAAATCAGAGAGTCTGTTGCAGCAATTGTAAATACTTCTTCTCAAACAGCACATTTGTTTCAACAAATGTAAAATTTTTGAGCGGAAAAATAAAAGCTGTTGTAAGTTGACCAGAAACCTACATAAATAATAACATGCCTAGTGAATCTCTACTGGACTTAGGTCTCCAATCAAGGAATATGTTAAATCAACCTGCTCTGGTAAGGATTTATTTATAAACCATAAACCATTACCTGTCTGTTTTCTTTAATTGCATCTTTATATTATGATTATGAGGCAAAACTTGAATAAAGTAGTGCCGTAGCCTGGTGTACTGTCAGGAGAGAGAGAGGAAAACTGTAATCAATCATCAAAAGTAGAGTGAACTAGTTTATTAAAGAGTTGTTTAACATTCAGTCTGTCGTTTTGTCTGTTAACACAGTGTTTCTCTCATTTTGGAGATCAGAAACTATAAACCCCTCGTGTAAACCATGTCTTTCACTTTGAGGTTTTGCTTTCTAGTAAACTTTGGACTGCTCTTAAAAGAGTTATCCATCTGTTAAAAAGCTGATGTCCCTAACAAAAGTAATTCATAAAATACTTAAAAATATAGTGGAATTGATAAAAAGAACAGTTGTGGTTTAATAAAATAAATCAATAGCATACAGATTCCCTTCTTTCACGTGATTAAGACAACTGCAGTCCCCTAAATATCAGGGTGGGTATCACAAGTGGTACCTGTGCCAAAATAGTTAATTTTGTTGGGTCTCTTATTATGTTACTATGGTATGCTGAATATTGTGGTTCTTAACATTACCATATTTTGTGAGTTTCAACCTTTTCTTGACTATAGTTACATAAAAAAGAAAAAAGACAACATTTTAGAAAATCTAATAATGAACATATCTCGGTATAGTCATGTCTTCATTCAGTTTCAGCAATTACAGGAGTAAAACTCACAGACTGATGTTCACGTGTAGCTAGTCAATGTAGCCCTCTCTGCTAGGCTCAGCCTCTCTTCAACTTTTAGATTCACTGCTCCAGGAGCTTTAGTACTGCTGTGCCCATGAAAGAATGTAGACTGTGGCACTTAACTAGGCTTCAACAAGTATGTTGCCTCGTTTTCCATAGGCCTTGAGTCTTACCAAATAAAGTAAGTTCTGGATTGCGCTGCTTTCTTAGTTTGCTCAGAATTTATCAAGCTAAGCATGTCAGGTGTTGGCAGGTTAGCTCAGTGTTAGCTTTGCTGTTGTTGGATTTGCTTTCCCTGAGTGGAAGCCAAGTAAAGAGAGCCATATTTATCATGTTTTATTTCCATGCGTCACTCCTTACAAACCCCACGTGTCATGTGCATCTCTTTGAAACAATCCACTGACCAATCTTAACCCTAATAGTGGTGAACATTAATTTGCACTAATTTAGTCGTGTGGCCTTAGTCAATAAGTCATTTTTTTCTAGTATGTTTAGGTAATGTCGTTGGTGTGAGGGGAGAATATTGTGGGGTTCAAGAGAAGTTTAAATCATCACAGTACATTCATTAATGTAAAGTCCACGCTGCTTCATGGCCAGGGGCGTTTCTTGGGACTGAGGTCATTGGGGGCTAAGCTCGGACCCTCATAGGAAAGCCTGGGATTCAGGGAAAAAATATCTGTAGGCCTATACACTTTCCTTGTATGTTTTTGCTGCTGAACTGCATCATGCAGACATGAAAATGGGTCTGGGGTGAGAAAGGTGAGAAGACTGTGACTCCTCTAGGGGGGTCCAGGGGCATGCTCCCCCGGAAGAAAATTTTGAATATTTCATATTTAAAAGCATCAATCTGATGCATTCTGTGAGAAACATGAAGCAGAATTACAGGACAGTATGACATCATAATAAAGTATCTTTCAAAACATGGTCACATTGTGCTACATAAGAAATGAGACTGTCAACTTCTCTCATGAAATATGTTAACAGTTCATTTCTACTGGAGGCTTGTTAAGATTGCTGTGTTACCTCTCCTGCTGTGTTAGCTAACGTTATGCATCGATGACCCGACGCGTCTTTCAGCAAACTTTAATTCTTCTTGTGATATATTACCTGTAGCCAGAGGTGGGACCAAGTCATTGTTATACAAGTCACAAGTTAATCTCCAGACAAGACAGACAAGTCCTGAGTCCTAGTTGGAGTTTCAAGTCCTTTCGAGTCTATCTTGGCTGTTTCTCTCTGGTCTGTCATGTTGTCCAGCATTGACTTAAATTTAATTATTTTACTGGTTGAATGTTGGCTGACAGGTGGATTTCTGTAAAACAGACCCAACAGTTTCAGGGGCTGCATTTACAGCTGCAGGGGATCACTGAAAATAAATATACTTTTCTAAATCCAACTAAAACCCATTCACATTTTTTGAACTTGATAATATTCTGGGGGCTGTGGGGGGCCTGATGTGGCCTCAAGGCCACCAGTGGATGATCACTGATGTCCAGAATGAGGACAGATTTGTCAAACAAGGTACATTCTGGGGTGACTGTCCTTTTTATGTAAATGTATAAAAGATTTGCCTTAGCTAATATAAGAAGTGGAAGGAAACAGTTATGTTTGACACTTTCAGATAAAACAGAGTGAGGAGTCGGCTCTTACAGCTCTATTCTGAGAAACAGTGATCATCTCAACAGTCAACATGACCCACGTCTCAAAAAGATTAACCACTTAAATTTGTTTAATGAAATATCGTGGCAGTTTGGACCTCAGATTGAAGAAAACACATTTTATGCATAAAAAGTGGAAAAAAATGTTCGAAACCTTCAGCAATAGTGAGAGCCCTGGGAGTTCACAGATCCATTAATCTTACGGTGTTTCTCATCATAACATTCATGTTGGTTGTTTTCTAGAAATCTCAAGTCAAAGGTTCATCATAGGAAAATCCTCATGTCTGTGCCAAGATGAGAAGCATACATCTAGATCCTGAGAGAACAGCTAAGATGTGCTTGTTACAGCACAACAGAGTAAAATAAAATGTATCTTTGTTGTCTGCTTAAGGCCTCTGAACACTGAAGACAAACTTGCCACATTTTTACCCGATTTATACACCGTCCACTGAATACAGCTCTGAGACCCACCTTTGGTCCTCGACCCACAGGTTGAGAATCACTGCACTAGTAGACTGCAATTGGAGCTTGATCCTTTACAGATTGCTCTTATATCATGAATAACCTAATAAGTGAGGCAGAAAACCTCAGGATCAATTTAGAAAAAATTGAAAAATTAAGTAAAAAAAAAGAGCTGGACTGCTCATGAGCGCTGAGTTTTAATTAACCAAAAGGCGGACTCATACTTTTTAAACTGCTGTGTTCTCTAAAAACCGTGTAACGTGGGCCAACGAGACACCGTTTTAACTATATCAACACACCAGATGACTGACGACCCCTGACTGTCCCTGCGTATTTACGCTCACCGGTCTTCAAGGACCCCAGCGCTACATGCCACGTAGTTATGAAAGAATACAATGACTTTAAATTATTCATGTATCTGTTTCTAGTAGCGGCAGTCAGGAGATTTAAGCCTCTGCCGAGTTTTCAAACATAGATGCTTCACGCAGCTCCTCTCTGATTTTTCTCAGCGTTGCATGTGTTGCATTCACTGAAGATGGGAAACTAAAGCTTCTTCAGGGGCTCAGTCATTTGTGCGTTTCTACTGTATTTCTGAAGTGAAAATATCCGGGGCTACTGAAAAAACGTTCGGGGCTAAAGCCCCGAATGCCCAAGCCAGGCGACGCCACTGTTCATGGCCATGCTAACATCAATAATCTCCATGTTTTGGCATAGTATAATTGTTCATCACCCCTTTCGTGACCAGTAAACATCAGTAATCTTTAACATTGTTATTATGACAGCGAAGTGATTGTGTGCCAGAAGTGACATTTTACTGGGTGCCCCGATCATTTAGGATCAGATGCCACTAACTGATTAATCTGAGATTAGGCAGGAGCTGGAGGCTAATGGGACACTTTAGTCAAAGTGACTGATACACTTGCTTGGCATGCAGCGACAGATGCCAGCCTCTAAAGACACTCAAATTGCTGAAGCATGTTGTCGGCAAAAAAAAGAGCCATTAATGATGTGCCAAAACATATAAACAGGCAGAAACATAAATCAGATTAGAATGACAACAAGATGGATGTCAGAGCACGGAGTAAGTGTTTGAGCTTTAAACATTGTTTTACCCCTCTGTGATAACAGGAAAGCTATGGATAATTAATGTGTTACCACATTTTTCAACAGAATCACAAATAACAGGAAGTTTCATAAAACATCTTTGGTTACATTTAAGATAAATCAGCAAAGATTATTTTCTGTCTTCATTAGGAAGTGTACTGAAGTGTTGTTATTCAGGGTTTTACAAGACAGTAGGTGTATTGACACAAACATTTACCCATTTAGGTGGATAATAATTTCTAATGAAAGGATCTACTGTGGTTTCTTTTTTTTATTTTGGCTGACGGAAGTAGGGTGGCAAATAAGCCTTAAGGCTCTGTCAAGTTGCAGGAATATCTAGGGATGTACAATTTTTGAGTTTTTGTTTGTATCAGATGATGATATTTCTAAACTCTAGGGATGTAACGATATGAAAATTTCGTATCACAATTATCATTATCATCGCTGTATTGTTGCACTGTGCTCAAAATGTTCAAAAAGTACTTTTACACACAATTGAAATCATTTAACCCCTTTAATATTATAATCATAACACTTCTTTTTTGTCTTTTTTGTCAATAAATGTGTCAAGAAATGTCCCTTGAGTACAGTTTTTAACCTTCCTTCATGAAAAAAAAAAGTAAAAAAGTCTGGCTAGTATTTGTCATTATTATGTAATAAATGCTTAAACAGTGTGTAATTACAAGAAAAGAAAAAACAGATATGAACTTTAAATGGGATTCTCTTCATAAACAATTGTCAATGAACATGTTCAAAGTTTTGAGACAGACAAAAATAAATGTAACCTATTTTGCATACACTCACACATTTTAGTTTGCCTGCAGCATTAGTGTCCACGTCCAGGCTTTTTGTTTATTTTTTTTGTTTTACTGACGATAGTCCCTGAAGCAGTTAGCCCCCTTCCTGACTCTCCTCTGGCCACCCCTCTCCCTGACAGATCTCCTTGACATCTCCTTTAATATTTACAAATTACAATTGATTAAATCCATAAAACACGAGCTATGATGGAAAAGACCATCTACTACAATATACGGCGATTACGCAGCAAAAGAACAACAAGAACACACTCCAGAATGATCCTAATGATGTTAATTACAAGATTTATACTTTATTTAGACATAAAATACTGATAACCACCTGCTATTCACTCAGGTATGGCTCACTGAATCTTTTCTCCCTCACTCTCTCTCTCTCATTTACTCGAGGAGTTACAGCAGTTTAAATCGCGCACGTCTTTTTCTTTCGCCGCAGCTTCGTGTTTAGACGGGGTGACTGTCTTCTATCAGTTTCCCCTCAGCATCCTTGTAAAATCCAAAATTCAACCAGACTTAAGAGTCTGTTTTGAGAGGAAAAGTCTTCACCGTAGTGTCTCCAATTTTCGCTCTCAGAGGCCAACAATGCACACACTGCATGTGCGCCTCGCGTGAGGCTGCTTAATTGAGGACAGATACATAGATCAGGCTTTTCCAGTCAAAGAGCAGCATCACCGTGCATTACTGAGGCAGTGTGGTGATCAAACACGGTATCACGGTAATTTAAATAGGACACGGTAATGATTACCGTGGGAAATTCTACTGCGGTTTACCATTTTCTGTAACTGTTACATCCCTACTAAACTCATATTGCTTATTCTGCTGATAATTTTTGTTATTGGCATAAAGCCTCTATCTTGCTAGTACTGGCGTGAGCCTTTCATGGTGACGGTCAAATTTATACTGAAAACGTGAAACAAAGGAAAGCATCTCTATTGTTTATTTTTCTCGAGTAATATCGCTGGATATTGTTCAGAAAAATCTGCCAGCCAACAGATTTTTGGTATATGAAATGTTTGTCAATTAATCATTTGTCCAATGGCTGTATTGTGGTGTATTATGATGATATTGAAGGGCCCTTGGCTGATTAGTTCACTCTGTTTGGCAACATTTGTTAGACTAAATACCCCCACCCCATTTTTCGACTGCACATCTATGATGCAAATCTCCTGTTCCTCCAAATCCCAGAGTTGCTCTATTGGATTGAGCTCTGATGACAATGGAGCCCAGTTTGAGATTACATGAGCTTTGTTACGGTGGGGTTGTTATCATGCTGAACAGATATGCAGGTCTGGCTCTGGCATTCAAACAAGAGGTACTGAGTGGTCAAAAGTGTGCCAAAAAAAGTAACTCACACAAAGGTACACCACCTTATGTGGGTCCGTCGATCCAAGGCAGGATGGATCCACGCCCTGATGTTTACTCCAAGTTCTGACCCTTCCATCTGAATGTTACAGAGCAGATCAAGTCTCATCAGACCAGGCAAGACTTTTACAGTCCTCTGCTGTCCATTTTTGCTGAGCAGGTGCAAATTGTAGCCTCAGTTTCCAGTTCTCAGCTGACACGAAAAGCACCCAGTGTGGTTCTCTGCTGTAGCCTATCTGCTTCTAGATCAGATGTGTTTGGATTCAGATATGCTCTCAACATACCCTGGTTGTAAAAAGTGCTTATCCGGGTTTCTGCTGCTGTTCTATCACCTCAAACCGCTCGGGCCTTACCCCTCTGAGAAATAGTCTCTCAGAGAACTGTTGCTGACTGGTTATTCACAGTCACTTAAATCAGCTTCCTTACCTTCTCTGATACTCAGTTTTAATTTCAGGTCATCTTGATCATGTCTACATGTACAAATATAAAAGGTTGTCATCACATGATGATTAGCTATTTGCTACAGCTGCCCAATAAAACGTCCAGTTGTTCCACATATATTTAGTAAAACACCTCTAGATTAACTCCTCCTTGCCACGTCTCTGAATCCACTGTTTGAGCTTTTTTGCATTGTGTAAGCTCTTTTTCTTCTTTTGCTAAGTCACGTTTCATTCTTCTGTAATCTTCTTGTGTCACTGTAGCTGTGAGTGAGTCATTGGTGTCATCAGAAATGATCAGCCCTCAGTCTTTGAGAGAGTCGTGCTAACAGAGCTGCAGCTATCACACTCCTGGCACTCTATACGTGTTCATGTTTCATGTAGTTCATTGGCAGGATTAATTGCCAGCAGGTCTCCTGTGGTCCAGGAGCAATTACCTACTGACCCAGATCTCTGCTGGCTCAGAGTCGAATGTCTGACAGAGTCACACCTGGGACTGAGTCTTCAAATCACCTCACACTCACCCCTGTGTACTGTCTCACATCCAGGAACTGTGACATTACGTGAGACACAATTGGCGGATTATTCAATAATTATGTAATAAAAATTTGCTTCCATGTGTTATGTTCAGTGATTGAAGATATCCTGTAACTGTCTGGTTGCATCTCCTGAGATGAGACTAGCCTGTGTTTATCTTGCGGTGGCATCTTTTCAGGAATGAGGGGAATTAAAACTATCTGTAGGGAGTGTTTGTTAAAGATGAAGCAATTTGAATGAAAGAAACGATGATAGTGTGTTTTAGCATGACAGGACACGCTGTAGGATGGCACTCGACTACTGTGGTGGTGTAGAGAGTAAAAGGTGTGGGTCTAAACTAGGGATGCACAACATTGGGTTTTTGCTAATATGCTGATATTTTTAAATCCATTATCACTAGGGGTGTCACCCTACCGATAACCTTGAGTATTGACCGATACCGATATCGATCCGGTACAATATCAGCAGGAATCAATCATACATACTTTTATTATTTACTTTGTAGTATAAACTGTAAGAAGAGGCATGATCAAGTGAGATCATTCAATAGAAAAGCTGACTATTAACCAATGGGTTTATTAAAATTTAACCTTAAGCATAGGAATATAGTACAATTAAATACAATTACGAAAAATAAATTGGAAGACCCTGAAAAGAAACCTCAAGAAATCCAGTAAAAACAAAAACATATAACATATTAAACATATTTTTGAATTGCAAAGAAACCACTTTTTTAACTTAAACATACAACTATATTGCCAAGAGTATTTCACTAACCTGCCTTGACTCGCATATGAACCTAAGTGGCATCCCATTCCTAATCCATAGGGTTCATCATGACATCGGTCCATCCTTTGCAGCTATAACAGCTTCCACTCTTCTGGGAAGGCTGTCCACAAGGTTTAGGAGTGTGTTTATGGGCATTTTGACCATTCTCCATGAAGCGCATTTGTGATTCAGACACTGACGTTGGATGAGAAGGCCTGGCTCTCAGTCTTTGCTCTAATTCATTCCAAAGGTGTTCTATCGGGTTGAGGTCAGGACTCTGTGCTGGCCGGTCATGTTCATCCACACCAAAATGTCTCGGTGTGCTGAAGCATTCAGAATTCCTTTCACTGGAACTAAGGGGCCAAGCCCAGCTTCTGAAAAACTACCCCACACCATAATCCCCCCCCACCAAACTTTACACTTGGCATAATGCAGTCTGACAAGTATCATTCTCATGGCAACTACCAAACCCATACTTGTCCATCAGACTGCCAGATGGAGAAGCGCGATTTGTCACTCCAGAGAACGCGTCTCCACTGCTCTAGAGTCCAGTGGCGGCGTGCTTTACACCACTGCATCCGACGCTTTGCATTGCACTTGGTGATGTGAGGCTTGGATGCAGCTGCTCCGCCATGGAAACCCATCCATGAACCTCTCTGCACTGTTCTTGAGCTAATCTGAAGGCCGCATGAGGTTTGGAGGTCTGTAGTGATTGACTCTGCAGAAAGTTGGCGACGTCTTTGCACTATGCGCCTCAGCATCTGCTGACCCTGATCCATCAGTTTACGTGGCCTTCCACTTTGTAGCTGAGTTGCTGTCGTTCCCAAACACTTCCACATACAGCTGACAGTTGACTGTGGAATATTTAGGAGTGAGGAAATTTCATGACTGGATTTGTTGCACAGGTGGCATCCTATCACAGTTCCTTGCTTGAATTCACTGAGCTCCTGAGAGTGACCCATTCGTTAGCAAATGTTTGTAAAAGCAGTCTTCAAGCCTATGTACTTGATATTATACACCTGTGGCCTTGGATGTAATTGGAACACCTGATTCTGATTATTTGGATGGGTGAGCGAGTACTTCTGGCAATATAGTAATCTTATTCTACAACTGAATTAAATACATAAAAAATACATTAGAATGGACTTCATGTATCAGAGTGCTTATAACGGATATTTGAGATGTAGGCCGATATAATTTGATATTTGCTGATTTTGGACTGATACTCAATATCAATATGGGATCGGTACACCCTTAGTTGCAGCAGGTGCCATTCTCTAACCTTGCAGATCAGATGGACCTGCTTGATTCTTTGTGTAAAATCCTGCAACTGGACTGGCGAAATATTTCAGTGGCGGATATATTGAACTGTCTGTCTGGCGAGTCAGGTTGGCCGGTCTCTCCCAGCTCCTGCCTCTGTCTTCCCTTTGTGTCTCTGTCGCTCTGTTTGCTGCCCACCCACATGGCACACCAAAATAATATCTATTAATAAAAAATACCAGTGTCATCCAAGCGCAGTATGGTACTGTTTTAAATGCTTCAGTACCTTGGTACCAATTCGCTGCAGGTATACCGAACAAGCCTAGTGGCTGAATGTAAATATCTGCAAAAATGTTTATATTGACTGATACGATACCTACATTTTTATGCTACATTCACACCGCAAGCGGCCCAGCTACCAAAGTCGCGTCGCCCACTGACGTAGCATCGCATGTCCATAAATAGCTAATTCTGGTCGCCGTTGCCGTCGGCCGTCGCTCGGTGACGTCACATCTGCTCGAGATTCACCGCGATCATATCATATATCATGTAATAGGATGTATAAGCGGACATTATTCCAGGTGTATCCTTTTCATTCACTTATCAACCACAAAACACTGCAGCTGATGCCCTGCAGCAGCATCATCTGTGAGTTTCCTGCGGTCCGTCAAGGCAGAACTAATGTCCTCACTGACCGTTTCCCACATGGACATAAATTGTTCCTCTGTAGTCCGGATGAAAAACTGTCTGTCACAGGCACCGTCACACACTGATTGGCTGTTGCTGCACAGCTACGGACAACATTGCCTGAGAAGATCAACTTTTTTTACTTTGACATCGCGCAACAAGCTATGTGGTAGTGTGACAAGCAACTGTGGCATCGCAGGAGGGTTAGCCCCGCCCCATCGGCGCTATACATTGACTTTGCATGGAGAGTGATAGCCGAGGTAGTACAAGTAACGTGCAGTATGAACGCAGCATTAAGGTGCGTTCACACCGGACGCTACCTGTACTACCTCGGTGATCAGTCTCCATTCAAAGTCAATGTACAGCCGCGATGGGGCGGGGCTAACCCTCCCGCGATGCGACAGCCAGCGACAAGACGACCACTTCACTCGTCACGCGATGTCAAAGTAAAAAAAAAGTTGATCTATTCAGGCGATGTCGTGTGTGGCTATGTAGCATCAGCCAATCAGCGGTGTGTGTAGGCTACGTGTGACGGTGCAGTTATTCATCTGGACTACAGGGCGGATTACTTCCTTCTAGGCGGAACTAATCTCAGTGAGGACATTTGCAGACGGACTGCGGTAAACTCACAGATAATGCTGCTGCATCATCAGCTGCAGAGTTTTGTGTCTGATAAGTGAGTGAAAAGGATACAGCTGGAATAATGTCCGCTTATACATCCTATTATGTGATATATGATATGATCGCGGTAAAACTCGAGCGGACGTGACGTCACCGACCGACGGCTGACGCCAACGGCAACCAAACAGGTATTTATGGACGCGCGACGCTACATCTGTGGGCGATGCGACTTTGGTAGCTGGGTCGCTTGCGGTGTGAATGTACCTTTAGGCTGATATCCACTTATACTGATATCAGACATCGTGCATCCCTAGACTTTAGTTTTTAGTGAACTACAGTACAGATTAAATGTGGACAAACTGGACTGAACAAACTGTACATCAAGCTGCCTACATGTGGACAGTCTCAAGCGGCTCCCACCGGCCGAGCCTTTGGTATGGAAGTGAATGTGTAAATTAGTGTGATGGTAGATCAGGATGAGCTGAGTGGTTTGTTGTAAAGAACCTTCTGTGCATGTGTGTATGAAAGGAATGAAAAGGATCAAAAGTAAAGTAATTTAAGTGATCTGAGGAAAGGTGCTCCGTGAGTGCAGACATTTAGCGTTTATGTGCAAAGTCTTGAGGTGATATCTCTGATTGAAAAGCCTTCATAACCTTGCGACTTCTCTCTCCTGTATCGTATTGTTTGTGCCGCTCGTGCTGATTAACCTAAATTGGATTCCAAGAAGGATACAGAAATAAAAGAACAAATATGAAAAGCCAAGGTTTAACTTAAATGAATGGTTCTGTAAAGAGCACTAATGGAGCCAGAGCAGATTTGAAGCATTGTTAATACTATTACGAGTCTCCAGAAAGAGGTGAAGAGGACTTGTACATGTTGTTGGTGTGTCACAGCATGAGCAGAAAAGCTTCTTTGTGTTTACTGTCACTGTTCTCATGATATATCTGAATACATTAAAGGTTAAAGGTTGTGTTCTGGCTTTAAGTGACTTGCCCCAGAATCTGCTTCATTAAAGGATTATCCAATTGTAAGGATGTAGCGTGCATTGTGGATCATGCACCATAATGCAGCCGCTCTAAGCACCGATGCTCCGCATGTAATCTATACATTGCCTGCTTGTTATTTGAGCTCCCACTGGCTTTTTTAGGCTGCAGAGCGGGGGAAAGGGACCTTACGTGTCAGGTTTGAGGTCACTTGTGTTAATATCAGACAGATCCAGTACATTAAAACACCCTCTAATCTTCTAAAGCCCACCACTCACCCAACTTTTATTTGTAGTAGAAGCACAAAGAAAAAGGATTTGTTTTTTGCCACCTTTTAGGGAGTGCATTTGTTCTCCTGCATTTGCTTAATCTTTAGTAAATACTAAAAGCATTCAGGAGCGTGCCTTGGGCATTTTTCTTCCATTTAAGGGGTGGGCTGAAAATGTTTTGTAACTTAGTCTCAGGAGAACAAAACAGATATTAAGTTGTGCTTTGGGTTCATAGTATAATGATCAACTGATATTCTTTTACAGTTATATTTCTAGTAGTAAGTAACAGGACGGTTGTTTGTGTTTATGATTAATCAAAGATATGTGTGTTATTTCAAATGAATGATCTGTGGTTTCAGTTCTACTGTGAGATGAAAATTACACAATCATTCCTCAGACAGCTCTGCTTACAAAACTGTTTTACAAGGTTAGACAAACATGCCTTCAAAACTGTCTTTATTCTTTGTTGCATAGATTCAACAAAGTGCTAGAAACATTCCTCAGATGCTTTGTTTTATAATGACATGATAGCATCAGTCTTCAGCGTCTCATCAATGATGTAGATCTCCTGTTCCACCTCATCACAAACGTTTTCTCTCAATTTTCTTTTGTCCAGTTCAGTGAATCTATGAAAACTGTAGCCTCAGTTTCTTGTTCTTAGCTGACTGGAGTGGTGTTGGCTGAGGTCTTCTGCTGTTGTAGCTCATCACCTGGAATGGTTTTCTACTAACCTTGGCTGTAACTATTGATCATTGAAGTTACTGTTACGTTATCATTTGAAATAGGGATGAGGACTGAAAACCAATTCCAACTGAGGATCCAACAACTCCTTTAAGGAGTCAGCATCATCGGTCCTTTTGCCACCGATTCTCATCTCAATTTCTTCCACTTTGCTCTGCATGCCTTCTAATTCAGAGATGTCCCACTCTCAGTAGAGGCAGTCGGCAGAAAACAACAATAATGTCAAAGGTCATGGCAGAAATGGGGCAGAAATTATCAAAAGTTGTGACATGATCTTCATCAAAACGACTCTAATAGCACCGCTCTTATTAAGTGGAAAGACCTGCAGCTTACAGAAGCATTTCTGTGCAGCACAGCATTGAATGTCAGGTATGTCATGTGTTTGCTGCCGATCATATTGTTGCCACAAAAACCTGTGTAATGGCTAACAAATAATGAGACAGTTATGCACTTCTGAGGATGCAACCATGTGCTTCACAGTCACACTAAATGTTAAACTGCTGCAGGTTTATGATAAGGGACATCTTTAGTTCTCCGTTATCGACTGATTGAAGAGTGTGTGTTTTTGTTAAAGCATCAGAAAATGATGATTGGAAGTTGAAAAACACATTTACAAAAATCATGTGGTGAAATTGAAGAAAACAAGAGCCAAATCTTTTGTTTACTGGGGTGTACGGGGAACACTGTGTGTCACATGCATGTGTTTTTGAATGGCACAAAAGATTTTGTGAGGGCAAATAGGATGTTCAAGGCCATGAATGTCCTGTGAGCCCACGCACATCAAAATATCCTGAAAACACTTAATGAATTGAACAGATCGAAGGATTAAAGACTCTGCGTGATAGCAGAAATGGTCTCTGTTGTGAAAGAGACAGTTTGGCCAATTTTACTTCAAATTTGAACACAACATAATTGTGTGTCCCAAAACTCTGTAATCACTCCTGAATAATTTGGATTTCCCTCGGTTTGTTTGAAAATGTCTCCTTGAATCTGCATGAATCTAACCAAAAGTCAGAAGTTTAAATGTCTTTATTTTACATTTTTTTAACCATTTTAAAACTCCTAGGTAAAAATGTAATGCACTTCAATCAGTAACTGGCAGTGAACTTAAGATGCCACTTATTGGATCCAACCTAAATACATACTTTGAATGTAGGTCAACACAGAAAATCATCAGGAATCAATTTCTCCAAAGAGTTGTACCAATAAACAGAATTGTTCATGACATTGCTATCAGTTAAAATCTTAACAGTTCCCAGCCCTAATCAGTGTTAATTTTGGCAGCACTTTTTAAATGTAATTTTAGTTTTATACTTTTGCCTAAGTATCTTGTAGTTTCAGTCATAATTTAGTCATGTAAATTGTTTTATTTCTGGCCTAGTTTAGTTGATGAAATCTACTGTGAATGTAGTCAACTAAACTATGAAGTGTTAAGTGTAATGCTGCGGCCACACTGGACGCGAATTGGCAAATTTAAATGACCCGTACGCCTATGACGCGCCGCGCGTAACACCTGAGGCTGGACGCTGGACCATTTTGGCAAGCTGAGGGGTGACGCGCGTCACTGCGGAGGCGCAGTAGAGAGCCAATGCTCGTCGGACTCAGTGATGAACCATGCAGGCAAATCCAGCTGGAAAAGAATATTTACAGCGTCACGCAAATTTGCATTGAAAGTCCAATAATTTCAACTCGAGCGTCGAGTCGTTTGATGCCCCAAACGCGCCGGTCGCTCCAAACACGCCGCGCCAAAGGCGTCTGATGCGCCGCCCGGGGTGAATCTGCGTCCAAACGTGTCTTTGCATTGACTTTGTATGTAATCTCGCGAATTTGCGTCCGGCGTGGCCACACCATTAGGCACTTGAATCCTTGAATTCCTTGAATTTCTGAAGTCATTTGTAACACTTTTGTCATTTTGCCCAAGCCTTACTCTCTCAGACAGCTCAAAAATGACTTTTATTGAAAGTTTTAATCAATGAAATTTCAGTATTTTCACAATAAATACCGTACACGCTTGCAGAAACACCTTTTGCTTGACCAATCTGAGAGCAGATATCAACATAATGATGTCTTTGACCGATCACAACACAGCTGTTTTGCGTCCCCTTGCTCAAAAGATGGCAGCGCTCTGTTTGCCAGTGAGTGCCATGAGAGTTAAACAATGATTACACAAAGTTACACTTATTAAAACCCAAAATATTTGATGAGAACAGTTCAACAGTCAGTCTTGTATCAGATGTGTTGCAGTTGCGATGTTGGCGAGACTAAATATTTCAAGTGTTTTGCTTGTACTGGTGTATAAGACGCACCTGAAAAGTTAGAGCTTATTTAAATGCAAAAAAGTGTTTTATAATCGAGAAATAACAGTATTTGGCAAATTTCCTGTAAATATCAAGAGATATTTCTGAGCCCATATCACCCCTAAGCACAGTCAGCCCTGTTATATAGGTCACTTCTTCTGTTCTTCTCATTATTGTTATTTCTACTATTGAAATATTCCTCTCTTCAGGATTATAAGTGGAATAATCAAAAATGAATCTGGGCCTTGACCGTCACTCTGTCCTCTTCATCCTGGGACTAAGCTCCCCTATGAGTGAGAGTGGTCTAACTCTTTGGTCCAGGTGAAGCTCTCATGAATGGTTTGCAGGTCAGGTATAAATCAAATGAGCCACATGCTTCCTATCAAGAGTATTTCCTGCACTCCAGTCTGCCCTCAGGCACATTGCTGTAAGCCCTGGTGCTCCAGCAATGTACCTGGTTCAGAAAAAGGTAACGTGCTCTAATTTAATTCCAACATGCCTTTCACTTTGCTGCAGCGCTGTACAGAAGTGGTTATAAATACACCTTAAAGCCCAGGTAAAAGGCCAAGGTGTTTTCAGGGATATGTATTTTTCATCGCTCTGGACTGCCTTTTCAGGTTGTAAACATTAAGGCCCAATCAAGGCGTCCATTGTAGGAGCACTTAGAAAGCATGTTTCCACAGAGGAAATGGACCCTTGGAGCTGAGGAGCACTGGGTCCGAGTGAAGTGAGGAGAAAGAAAAAGAGTGTTACACACTTGTTTTTAGTCTCTTTGAAGCCGTCCATCATAACCTTACAAATAAAGACCTTTTCAGGACCTAAATTACATTTCTTTGACTGATCCGAGGTCTTTAGAAATGTTTTAATGGTCTAATGTACTGAGATGATCACTTATGTTTGATAGCAAATGACTCCATCTGAATGTTAAATGGCTTTGATAATTTGACTATTTAGCTCATTGTGTGTTTCTTTCTTGCTCTTAAAGGCTGGAAATTATTTAACCTAAGTTATCATAATGGGATTGGCATTGAAAGAAATTGGTTCATATTACTTGACCGTCAGAAAAATAGGCCTTTAGAGGGCTGGTAGTGTGACGGCAGATCTTTATGAAAAAACCTATTTCACTCATTTAATCTGATGTAAATACATGCCCCGTCTGCAGGAGGAGCACGGTTAATTGAGAGCAGTTGTGTAAGGTCACATCTGACAATAGAAAAGTAGTTCAGCTCAGGCTGTGGTACTCTGTGGTCGGCATTATAATGGGAACAAGTTGGAGGCAGCTTTAGTACAGAGAAATGAAAAGCTGTTAGGTATGTTTTTGCACATAAGGTCATACCATCAACTAGGAATGGGCTGATTCTGATTTCTGGGGCCACGATTATAGTCAATGAAATAATCTCTGATATCTGATTTATATAAGCAAGACAATAAATGCTTATCATGCTATATTTTTGAGTTCCCGTCTTTTGCATTGTTTGTGATATTAACCTTTTGGCATAAATTTAAGAACACAGTTATAGTTTTATCAATTCTAATAATTTTGAAATAATAGGTATGCATTAATGCCATACTTAAGATTTTTATGAGTGGAGTATTGATTTAAGAATTCAGTGCAAAATGATACAGATTAAGAAGGCTAATGTATAATGATTATAATTTAATTTGGTTTCATAGAATTTAAATTATTATTTTATTGTTATTCTATTGATTTGCCTTAGAAACCTTTTCTATTGTGGTTTATTCAGTTAATCAACATAATCAATATGTGTCCTTGTATCTCGATGTTTGTGTTTGTGCTGCAGTCTGAGTATTATTGTTTTTGATTGACTTACAAATGTTTTTTATGATCTTTATTTGATCATTTATCAACTTTTAGATGTGGCATGAGAAATTCCTCTGTTATTTTTTGACGTTGTATTATTTTGAATTATTATTTTGACTTTGAATCTTAAACTTCTACAGCCTCAGCCCTTTTGTTAAGCCTTCTGCTTGAAAATAACATAAAGAAAAGAAAGAGCGTATCTTTGCAACCAGAAGGTCTAATTTGAATTATTTTGGTGTCATAATAAAAGCAATACTTGAGAGATTTGTCCAGATGTGCAATAATCAGCATATGTGTTTCTGGGACAGAGTAAATGAAGATAGAAGTCAGAATAATTAGAAAATTTCATCCTCGGCTAAAAGAAAACATTTTTATTGTGAATATCTCTTGGAAATGATGCTGGAGTGGCTGTCAACTCTAAAAAAATAATAATGGAATATTTTTACCTCATCTCTGCAAAGGACTATTGTTATATAGTGATGCAGAGCAAAATTAGAGAAGTTTTGTAACAATATGGTCAGGCGAGGATTTTGAAGAACAGTTCACCTTCTCTTACGTTTTTGTTGGAGAGCATGCAAGCATTCCTTAACTCTTGACACTGTGGGGCTGTAGTAGTCATATTAATAATAATTATAATTAATAATTAACTTAATCTAAATATATAGTGTTGTTTACTGCAAGATCCTGATATTTTACAAGTGCTTTACATGTTTTGCTTATACATTTCGTGTTAATGCTCACAGACTGACAGATATGAGTAGATGGGCTCTCTCTGATGCTTTGTCTTATTTTTGTTGTCTCATAGATGAACTGCAGTGTAATTGCTGTTTGTTTTAATCACACTAATGACACAGTTTAATTGTCACACTGTTAATTGAGATCCCTGGTAAGTCACTCTTCCAGTTTTAGAGAAAAATAAGCTTTGTTAGAAGAGAAGAGTAAACTCTGCAAATCTGATGTACTTTCAAAACCTTTGAAATCTTTTCTGGATTAGAAAATAAAGGTTTGCGGACATTTCAACAGTGGAAACTTAAAAAAAGCAAAAGTAAGATGTCTGACATTAATGTAAATGTATACCAAGAGATTTTTTGCTTTTTGGCGTGCAATAGATAAAGACAACTGACTTTTAAGTGTTTTTTACTGACTATAGGGTGGATCTGTGCAGCTGCAGAAAGTTTGTCTTGTTGGTTTAAGAAAAGTTAGTTGCACGTGACATAGAAGTATGGTTGCCCAAAATAATATTTGGCTTAGTATATCTACCTGGGGTGTATAAAGTTATAAATTAAAATATTCAGACTGCACAGAAAAGTTGTACACTTGAAGAAGAAGGCAAGACAAACTAACAGAAAGTAAACAATTTATTCCTTAGCATTTAGATAAAGTTAGTCACTTTTAGTAAAACTGAGTAGATTGCAAAAAGTTTTACTGTATTAATGCAGAAGCAAACTTACAGTTAAGTTTTGGGAAAATGGATTGTTTTACTGTTGTTTTGTTTTTTAAATTTGATTTAATAATTAAGCCCTTACTAATGAACTCTGTGATGTGTTCTGAGTCCTCACATGGCTAAGGACTTCACTTATTTTGGTCTTTAATGCTGAGTGTAAAATATTGATCTTGATAAAAATATTTTTACTGCAAAGAAAATATGGACCCTAGATCATATCTTGATATTATTTAGAAGAGTAACACAAACATCTCAATATGTGTTATTGTAAAGAAATGTTAGTTCTTCCACTATAAGAGTTCTAAATGTTGTTTAATTCTACAAACAAAGAAAACTGATACCTGTCTGGTACCACAGCATCAAAAATGAAAATCTTTATGACATCCAGCACTGTTATATTTGATTTTTAATGATTGCAGATTCTGAGGACATTTTTACACAAGGCATGACATTTTGGATCATGCAGAGGCTTGTTTGCCCCTTTTGCTTTCCACTGCTAGCCTGTGTTCTCAGAAGTAACATTGTTCTTGCCTGAACACACTTGTATGTGTATTAATTCAGTAGATTGCATTATGCACGTAGCTGATTCGCAGTTCTTCAAAAAAGAAGGAAGAGGAAGTGGAAACCATGTTAACTACTGCTTGTTCATTTCAGACTCTGAATGCTGCAACTCTGGATGTTTTTGTTATTTTTGGGAGGCAATAAATGACCATCTTCCTATTCGAGGGGAAGAAACCAGCTTGTGCGCTGCAGATACAAGGACATGGGAAATTCAGAAGATGTTTAGAAATGCATATACAGGTCTACTAGCTGATTAGTACATTTCATAAAGCATGAATGTGTTTAGATTTAGATGCACTGGGCTTCTGTACCAGGTTTGAAAGTAATATTTTATTCGGATTGATTCAAAAAGCGATCAGCGCGGCTCAGTAAAACTTATATCAGCACCTGCTTCTGCTTCTGCGGCGCAACTGGCTCCTGTTTGAGCGCCACATTAATACCGAGCTGCAAAGTGTGCCCAGCGCACCTCCAAATGCCCTGCATCTTAAACCATTCATGGGACTCCTTCAGTGTTTCCACACAGAGTTCCATATTAACCACGCTGTTCACTACAACAGACACTTTATTTTCTGCTGGAACTTTGAAGGCATCGGCAACTTCATATGATCGCGCAGCAATGATTCTTCCGTTTTTGCATTTGGATGTTTATATGAGGCATAAAATCCAGCGCGGACTGGGTGAGGGATCCCACCGCTGCAGCGGGCAGCGGGCAGAGCGCATGCAGTTATAAAATGAATAAACAATTATTGGACAAGAATATTGAAATTTTCTTAATATAATATAAATATTGAAATGAACGATAAATACATTAAAATGGTGTTCTGAGACAGGCTGTTACCTGTGAAACGGGGTGCTCAGAAAACACCCCCATTTCACTTGATACATTTCTCCTGATGAAATGAACCATAGACTGCAGGGGAAAATATAAATTGATACATTTGGTTGACCAATCAGAATTTTGGTCAACTGAGCACGCATCAACCAATTAGTCAACCAGTCAACTAGGACTTTACAGCCCTACATGTTGCCACCATTGACATCAACATATATGCAGTACTTTGGATAGTTTTATTTGGAGAAACATTGTAAATTATTTTTTTCATTATAAAACTATTCAGCTAAGCTAAAATAATGGCAAGATAACAATCCATTTCAGCATAGGTCTTATTTTTGTAAACACTGATGTGAAGAAATGGCCCTGTGAAGAGGGAACATTAAATATGAGGCTCCATATTAAACAAATAAACTTTATCCGTCTTTCTATGGTAAGTGCACCTTGACAGAGTGAAGCAATCTGTACTGGTGTATTGATTGATGAAAAATTGAATACTGAGTTTTTACGGTTTAGTTTAGTATGTTTGTATTTCAACCCCTATGATCTAAAATCTTGAATTAAAGGTATAGGAGAAGCCCTAAAGTGTTTATATTTTGTCAAACCCCTTACACTGCATTGTCTTCACAGATGTTCAAAGCAGAGATGTTCTGGTTCAGAAAATGAATGAATGTGTTTGACATTACAGAAAGGAAACAGTAATGCAGAGAACCTGCTGTTATATTGAAAGTATGAAGAAGATCATTTTAGGTGTAACATGATTAAAGGAGACACATCATGCTGATGCATGGTTTAATACTTACATATAATATAATAAATTTGAAAACAAGACCTTACACCCCCTTAGTTTTCAAAAAATGAAATATTGTATTTTTTCTGATATCCTCGAACGAGATTTGATGCCTCTGAAAATAGGTCATCGCGAGATGACCGCGAGATTTAAATCATCGTGACGACACGAGGTACATTTCTTTTTATTGGAGTAATCTGATAAAACAGCTCCTCCTCTGTGATGTCCGTTAGCCACAAAACCATCAGTCAGGAACACATCCACCCAGCAGCAGTATATAGCTCCCTAGCTCACACTCACTCATTACCAGCTCTGGCCTGTAGGGGGACTCAATACCCGGTCGCTGCTTTGAGCCTGCCAGAAAATACAGTAGAAGAAGAAGGACAGGCTGGCTCTAACCCCGATAGAACTGACCAATCAGAGCACAAAGGGCTGTGACGTTGCGAGGTAACTGTAGGTCAGCCTGAGATCCGAGCGTTTCAACGAGAGCTTGATAATGGCCTAAAATGACGATTTTGAGAACGCTATTGTGGGGCAATGAAGGAACTAAATGACTTGTACTGAGGGCAGAAATGCTTTACAGGCATCCTAGTCTGGCATAGTGAAAAGGAGAAACAAGCATGATATGTCTCCTTTAAGCTTGAAGCAGATGGGCTACAACAGCTGACAACCACACTGGATGCCAGCCCTGTCAGCTAAGAACAGGAAACTAAGGCTATAGTTCAGAATTATGTGCATCAGGAAACAAGGATCCGTCCCTCCTTGTATCAGCAGATCAGGCTTGTGGCGGTTGTGAAATGGTGTGGGAGATATTCTCCCAGTCAGCCTTACAGCCCTTAGCACCAGTTGTGTGTCAACAGCCACAGTCTACCAGAGTTCTGCTCCTGACCATATTCATCCCTTTTTGATCTCAATATATCACTTCCAGCAGGGTAAGACACCATACCACAAAGCTCACATCATCTCAAACTGGTTCCTTGAACATGAGTTTGCTGAACTCCAGTGGGCTCTGCAGTCACCACATCTCAATCCAACAGCACACCTTTAGGATGTGGTGGAATGGGAGATTCTCATCATGGATGTGCAGCAACTTTTTGATGTTACCATGTCAATACAGACCAATATCTCTGGGGAATGTTTCCAGCACTTTGTTGAATCAGTGCCATGAAGGACATGAAGGCAAAAGAGGGTTGAACTGTGCAGAGAGGGTGTACCTAATGAAGTGGCTGGTTTTTGAATATGCCCTATTAATCACTGAATGTTTACCTTGAAAAATCACTGGTATCATGAATTAGAGAGTGAAATGCTTTTATTGTTCATGTCTGTCCCTCATACAAATAGACTGTCCAGGTAAGTGGAACAGCTTATTTTTAGTTAAGATGAAAATTTGTTCTCTATTGGTCTCGATTAACTGGTGGTTCTAAAGCTTAGGGTGTGACGTGTGTTAGGAGTTATTTGTCACCTTGGAATAGGATTGGGGCTGCCCTGACCTAAAGTCATATGTATTAGATATGTTCAGTATTTGCTACCAGGTATCCTCAGGTGGGGAGAGCACTGCAGGCTGCTGCGCTGTTCGTTGTGTTTTGCCACATGGAATCACATGACACGAAGTCAATCAGAGAGCAAGGCGGCTGAGAAATGAGGCAGTCGCCATTGTGGAGGTTGTTAGTGAATGAATCGGTTGGTGTGTGGTGTCCTTTGTCTTTTCCTTTGTGATACACCAAGCACTACAAGAAGAAAAACTGATACATTTGATATTGTTTGTCTTGGTGTATGGGCTCTGCCAGTTTCAAAAGTGATTTAGATTTAAATATCTGTGTGTCAGTTTGAAGTGTCTTCGTTTTGAATATCGGTATAAACCCAGTGTGATAATTTCCTTCATATTACTGTTATTTGTTTATACGGCATGCTTTCCATTTACTGAGTGTCAGGAATTTTCCTCTGGACCACTGAAGTATCTGTTTTTCAATCTGTATATCTTAGATTTTTATTTGTATTTTAAAGTAAAAATTAAATAGTATCGTGTTCAAACAATTAGATTAATTCAGAAAATTAGATGATGCTTTTGCTTGGAATAAGCATGTACCATTATTAAAATGTACTCCATTAATGACCCTTTCATTGATGTTATTGTCTTACAGTAATGCATTAGCATTAGGGTTGGGAGGTATATCAACTTTTCTTTTTGAATATGTTTGTACTTAAAAAAGAAACATGATTAAGCAGTATTGTTTATACTCATATAGTTGTTGATGTGGTAAAATAACATTAAATCAGAGACCATAAGGAACATCAATGCTGAAAATGTTTAAACGTTGACAAAAAAGCTTTAGCAGGATAATTTTTTCCTAATTTCACATGTACCCTACAAAGTTCAATTTCATGACTATGTAAAACAGTGAACTGCAGCCCTCTGCACCAAAACAATCCTACTAAAACTGCATTAATATGTTTTTCAATTATTTCCGTTAAAAAATATCAAGATATTGATGATTTTCATTCAACAAACAAATATAGGGACTATAATTTTGATCCATATTGCCCAGCCCTGCTCAGCATTTCATTTTTTGGTTCTTCGTCCGCTCTCTCTGTGTTGGTTGAAAACATCTTGTATGCTTTAACTATGAACACAACTTAAGGCAATAGTTGTTCCTTAACGTTACCACAGCGTCAAGAAACTGAACTGAAGTTTAGAAAAGACTCAGCTGTCAGTTGCATGCTCTCAAAAACAGTTTTTCATACTTTGGAAAAAAAAAAAGTTAACAGGAGGCCTGGATAACAATCCCAAATGGGCGCCCACCAGTAATTATGGTGTGGGTACAAAGAGATTTTTGCCATTCTAAAGGGAGAAGGGAAGTGTAGGTGTATTAATTCCTATTCCTTCCTGCTTCCTCGACTTGGAAGTTCTGACTTAGATAAAAAATAGACCCCCCTCTCCCTCAAAAGAAAAGAAAAAACAACAACTGTCACATTGACTGACGCCGATCGTATGGAGCATCTGTGTTCCCACCTCTGTTCCCCATAGTATAAGCCACACAGAGCCAATGTGGGAAACTGACAATGTCAATTTATCAGAACAAAAGAATTTCCTCAGCAAGGCGAATACACACATCTACGGGCCCTGGAGACATAAAAAAATAATTCCACCCCCACCCCTACCTGTATCTAAACAGAATGTAGGACATTCACAACACCAGAAATAGAAATTTCACTCACAATTATCATTTTTGAACGTATCCCCCTGCAGTCAAAAGTTAGGCTTTTACTTGAAGAGTTCCAGCTCACTGAAAGACAACTTTTCAGAAAGTAAACAATCCAGTAGGAAAGGCACAAGATGAATTAAGAACTGAGCAGCTGCTGCAGCCCATGATCGGACAGTTTACACTGACTGAATTGTTGTCTTTTTAGTTTTACTCCTTTGATTTTGAGCTGTTAAATATTTTTTTTGTCTCTTTTCAGGTGACAGATCCTGAAGTCTCCACCATCACTTTAAGTTCATTTTTAGGTAAGTGCTTCACCTAATTTTCCTCCTTTTATAACAACATCTAACAGCGTTTTTACAGGCTGAGTGATTCCCAGGAACACCACCACACTCCAGGCCTGTTTGAGCTTGTGATTATTGGAGGCCTGAAAATGTAATAATGTTTCAACTGGTTTCAGATTAGATAATTTTGCAAGTAATTTAGCCCGATCTGTGCTGAAAGAAGATTAATTACTGAACACCAACACTGACAATAGTGTGGTCTTTGACCATTAGATGATCTACTTCGAATATTAGAGCTAACCTTTTTTTCCTTTTTTAAGAAGCAATTTATTTGAAACAAAATTTTAAAATATTTGTTTTTATGTCATAGCCACAAAAACTATCACCCGGGACACTTAATGCTGAGAGGTTTACTGTTTAAATTTGAGGATGGAAACTGGTGGCCCTCCTCCTCACTAAATAGGACCCGACTGTCATTTAAAAGAAATCCACAAATCGTTGAAATTAAGATTTGAATAACTGTTTCCCTCAATTTCTTTTGTGAAGCATTAGAATGTAAAATGAAGTATTAGCTAGTACTTTTATAGAAAATGGTAAAGTCATAATATTTGTACCTCAAAAGCTGGTTGACACTGAGTGTTGTGTTGCATTTGTAAAAAAGCCTCTTTTTTTGATAATACATATGTATGTATGTTGAAGCTACAGTATGAATGAACAATCAATTTTAAGGACGGCTTTATATTTAGTCAGTTTAATTATGTTTTTTCCCATGAAGAGTATCCGGCAAATGTGACCATAAGCCAGCCAGAAATGTTTTATTTGTCCCTCTTTGTAATCAAGTTGCCAGTCCTTGATTTAAGCAATCATTTCTTTCAAATATGTTTGCAGCATTAAGGAAAGGAGTAAAAATGTTCATGCATTCGCTTAAATTTGTTCTATTTTGACAGTTATTTTTTTGGGGGGGGGGGGGTTGAAAGTGTGACTGGACATCACCAAGCATCTGGACTGTTTGATATTATCAATTATTAAAATAATGAAGATTTCATTATTTTAGAACACATGGTATTTTAGAGTGTGTAACAGTCTTAAAATACAAAAAAGTGCCACTATTGTCAATTCTGTAGACAGTGTGGAGGACTTTTTTTTATACACATTGAAACAAAATTGCCCTCTTTGAGGTGTGTTGGACCTCTGCTTTTGTTGCTGCTTTATTAAACAGATGCCATGTCACTTACATTTTTCTTAGTTCACATGCAGTTATTCTTAAGGTGTAATTACTGTGACCTGGCTCTGGATAAGTGAGGGAAGATGGATGGACTGATGGATAATTACAATCTTTTATTTCTTACTTAAATTTGACAAAAAATGTATGTCTCTGCTGATCTTTCAAAAGAAATAGGTCTAATTAAACTAAGTTTTGATTTTATTGCCCCAGCTGTCTCAAAAACGCACACAAACACACAGATACATGAACACTCATAAGAAACTGAAATGAGCTTCACTGTGGCTTTGCATCAGCTCAGATAGGACAGTGGTATTACACTTACTACTACTGCTGCTGTTGCTACTATTACTAATACTTCTACCTATAATGATAATATTAAGAATGACAATAACGACAACTATGATTATTCCATTTATTGCACTCCTTTAAAACAGATGTTTATAGTGTGCGTAACAAACAAGAAAAGGCAAAAACTGTGGGAATAAGAAAACAAAAAGAGAAGAACAAAATGTAACACAAAGGGTTCGCTAGAATGAGGTAAGGAGAATAAAATAAATAAACAGGCTTATCCCAAAAGGGAATGAAAGTCCTAAAGAATTAAAGTTAACCTGCTTTACAGACTGATGCTCTTTACTTTTGATCTTGGGGTTTGGGCCAAACTTGATTTTATTCTCGATTCCAGTCGGACATGTTTGTGCAAACTATAACACCCTGAATGACATAAAAACTGCTGCATGTAAAAACAGATTAATTTAAGATTAATCAACATGAATGTGGTTGATCAGCATTTTAATCCACTAAATCTGTTATGGACAAAATCTAATTTAAAACCCTGAGTGCGCAGTGTGTTCTGAGGTTTTAAAATCACTAATTTAAAACAGTAATTAAAACAAAGTAAGTTCTTTTTTTCAGTCTTTTTGAGTAGTTAACATTATTGAAACAAAAAGAGATGTTTTTTTCAGATGAGAGTTTTGCCATAAAAATGTGTTTTGTAATTTAGAAATAACAGTGTGATTAATTAAGAAAAGTGGAGCGGAGCTTAATTCAACTTAAGTTTAAAATTAAGTCATTAATCAAGAAAACATAAAATAGATCCTTTTTTTCTTAGATAATGATGTTCTTGGTTCAGAGAAAGAGATTAATAACATGTTTAGTTTCAATGCTTTATGCTTTAGTAATGTTTTACTCTAACAAGCCCAAAAAGTGTTTTATTTAAGTGATTCAAGTTTATTTTTCATGACAGTAACAGAAGCCTGAAGAGTAACTGAAATATTTTATTCCTGTTTTCCTCTTTTTCTGTCTTGTTTGTACTTTTGTGCCTTTTTGAAGTTTCAGCTGGACGCTGCTACCATTATTCTTCAATGAGCAAAACCTAAACTAGCAATGAAAGATTAATGAACAAATATTTGTATTTGTTATGTTCTAAGCAGTTTTTTTGTATAGTTTTGTGTCGATAAAAATCACAACCTTTAAGGGTAGGGGTGAGAATAGGGGTCACATGTGGCCCTCAGCCCTACGGAAGATTGTTACAAAGAAAATATAATATTTTAACTTGTATTGTTACATTAAATAGCACCATTCGTTTTTTTTAAATCTTTTTGACACCCCACATTCATTTTACAGATACTATTTATTATTATTGTTATTTTATATTTTACCATTGGAAGTTTTTCTGTGCCTTCTCAATTCTCCCACATTTTGTGTTTTTGTCCTTTTTTAACCTTTTGGTTCTATAAAAAGGAAATATTGTACACAGTAGATGGAAAACAGTTGCAGTCACAATTAACATGCCCTTAAAAATGTGAACTTTCAGCTCAATCAGATGTCCAAGATGTTAAGTGTGAAGGATGTCCTACTTTTTAAACAACAGTGTTATTTTATTTACACATGCGAATCTTATAAAACCAGGTCAGAAATATTTCCCATGGAATGCTCTGGAACTAAGCAGTTCAACAAAACACCACATCAATACACTGATATTATGTTATTACTTTCACATTTCCTAATTCTTTCCCCTTAAACAGAACCACTTATATATTTGTGACTATTCAATTAAACTATTTGATGCATTTTCTATTTTTATTTTTTGGCAGGAGGGCAACTATGTTCAAGTATATTAATGTAATTCTCTCTGATTTGATTTATTACTCGGGGATTCCAGAAATGCACGTCTACCTCACATCAAATCACGAATCCAGAGCTTCAGGAAATCACTCATATTCAAATTTCCTCTGCTTGGTTGATGCGTATGTGTCACAGAACACTTCTAAAGAGCACGAAGCTGCTCCTCTGACATATAGTTATAATCCACACAGCACATGATTGAATTGTAATATTGGACTTGCCTGGGGAAGAACAGTGTTTTACATGTGAGTAAAACAACACCTTCTGTTTGGACTGATTTCGGCCTCCTTTGAAAAGCTGAAACTGATTGCCAAGACGTCACACTTCACATATTCAATAAAAGAATGATTTACGACATTAAGAGTCAAACACCACCCTCGCAGAAGCTGAAGTTAGAATTAGGGCAGCATGATTATGGCCAAAATCATAATCATATTATTTTGATCAGTATTTTAATTAAAATTATTGCTCATGATTATTCAGCATGTTAGGGAAAACATCTGTATTTTGATTGTATTACTTTAAACAAACAATATGTGAACACTTTTCATTCTGATCCCTTTTTATGACAATTCTAAAATAATCTTTAGGTAGTCTTGTGATCTTTGAAGAGCTTTTTCAAATCTCATCAGTGTTTTTGAAGCTTATGTCACTTTAACAGCCATCAATCTTTAGTTTCTTTTCGATCTTAAAATCTTTTCCAAAATAGATGAACATGTTACACAGTGACTCACACGTGAGTTTGTAGTTACAGAGTGAGAGAGGGTGCGGGGGAGCGAGACTGACAGCGATCACATCACACATGGGAATAAAAAAACGGCCTCCTGATATGTTTGTGTAAAAATCCCCCCACTTCATAAATGAGGACACAGTTCCACTGAATTGTCGTGTCCCCCGTTTCTCTTGTCTTTGTTGGGGCTTGATCACAGACCCACCTCCCTCGTGAAAGTTTGACTCTCCGTCACTTCACAGCAGAAGCTGATGTTTTGAAACTCAGAAAGAGTGTTCATTAAACATCTGATGGATTAGCTGCATAAAATGTTTGAAATGATGTCACAGGTGAGCCCAGAGCTAAAGATGCAGCAGAGTCGTGCTCTCCCTCTGCTGCAGGTCACACACAGGTCATGGGAGGCGCACACTTGGTGCATGTTGAAGTTGCCAGTTGCGTTCCAGTTGTAGTTTCCTACTTGGAACTCGGAAATTCTGACTTCCGAGTACAACTGGAACGCACCAAAAGAGCCACATGCCGCTTGCTCATTATTTAGGCAGCTTAATGAAACCTTAACCATGCGTTTGCCCCCTGCTGGTTGGCTGACAAATGGTTTAGAAAATGTTTGATTAAATATGCAGCAGAGCCTGTATTTGAAATGTATTGCAAATGATCCGGTGAATTTCATCTTGGCAGCCAAAGTCTTGATCAAGATTCAAATTTGCTTAATTGTGCAGCTGTAGCTGGAATATTGGCTTAATAAAAAGTGGTCATGCTGTGGATGATGGATTTAAAGGCCAATGAAATCGGGGTCAAGCTGTAGGGAGGTTTGTGTGACATGATTTACATTTTATGCAATATGTATTGAAGTAATACATGAGTTAGTATTTTTTGTGAAAATTGAAGAAATACACAGTATAGATGCAGTGTCACTTTATATATATCTTTTAACGTACACAAACAAGGGAGGCAACAAGTTTGACAATAATAATAAGCCACTCAGTATGACGTTCACGGCTCTGTACCTGCTTGAGTATTTTCTGTTTGTGTACAAACATCTATTCGTCATTGTGGCTCCTCTCTCTGTCTGCGCTCAGATGCGTTTTTTGTCCTGAGTCAATTTTTGAAGGTGAGGAAACTGCTGCCATGGGTAACAATACGCTAATGTTGGGTGAAGGTTTCACTTTACTTCCTTGAGTAGAGATACAGCAAGAGGGAGCAGCGCTCTTTTTGTCTGTGGTGTGAGCAAGGGTGAGAACCGTTCAAAATTTGCAAATCTGAAAAATGAACAGCACCCAAACATACGTCTATGTGTCTACCCAGTCTGTTGGTCCTGTCAAAGAGCATAATTTGATTAAATCATTGGTGCATAATGTTCATCAGGTCTTCTAGAGACCACAAAAACTCCAAGCAAATAAGCATTGTGCATCAAATGAAACATTAAATGTCATGGGTTCCCTCTGAGAGCTTTCTTAAAACACTCCTTTAACTCCACACCTGACTCGTAACCAGAGATAGGAATTAATTAACTTTTTTTTAGCCATTATGTAACCAGAAACAAAAACTCATTAACCTTATCATCTCTCTTTCAAGAGTGACCTGGACAAAAAGCAGCATCACAGACAACAATAGTTAACTGTTAAAAATGAACTATAGAAAGGTAAATACATTATTGATACTGTGTATTAATCTGATTCCGTATCAGTCCTCTTATTGATTCTCTTTGATTTTCTTTGTGGAAAACGTTGGTCTACACAGGTTTTCAGTTTTTACTTCCAGTTTCTACCGATGACATGGTTGCTGCAGCAGGAAAAATCCTCCTCATCTGCTTAACTGACCTGGAATCTCAAAGGGCTTGTTTTCCTGTGTTGGGTCGATTGCTGCAGAGTTGAATGCACAGACAGATCAAGACTTAGGGATGATAAGATTTTATTGATATCAGTGCTATTAACAGTCCTGCTAACCGATCCAATTCTTTATCGATTCCCTTATTGATTCCTGCAAATTTTCCATGTGAGCAAATGTTGGCCTGTAGATTTTGATTGGCAACAACGTCAAACACACAGCAGTTGTCTTAGTCACAGCATTGATAACTGCTTCTGCAAGTTGCTGGTGTTTCCACTCACTTAAGGTTGTGCAGTAGGCGCCTTTCGTAAAAAATTAAGCCACAATTCTGACCACTTCTCAACCCTGTCAGTGGGAGGAATTGATCAGGGTCAGTGTCTGTGATTTCAAGCAAAGAAAAGAAACTGTATCAACTTGAGGAGACACTGGTGTATACCCATGTAGGTTAACTTTTCCCCACACAGAAAACTCCCATGAATGATAAAATAGATAAAGAAATTGAGAAATCGATGATTGTACTGGTATCAAAATTGTTTGGTTTCAGTTTTAATCCCCACTCCACTAACAACACTCCCATTGAGCTATTACAGTGAATTAATATCAGGTCAACATTTCTGTACAATAAATGTGAAAATGTTCTGCTTGGATTTTGTTTGGGTTACATTTACTCTATTTCTACTGGTATAACTTAAAAAACAATAACAATACACCTGGGCTTGGTGACCTTATTGAGCTTATTGAAGAAGCCTTTCCTACATTCGTTAAGCCCTCAGTGAGTCTTTGTTTTTCCACCAGATTAGCTCACTTTCTGTCGCCTTTATTTCTGATAAGCTGCTGAAAGCTCCTTTAACAACCAGATCAAACTAATGTTTGCATGTTCTGATAACACTAATGGTCCCTGCTGTAATTGATTTAAGATAAATGTTCACCAGCGTTGTAGACAGGCTGGTGTGGTTTTTATTCCAATGGAGGAGAATATAGACATGGATTCAGTTTTTTTTACATTAAATCCACTCACTTTTCTATTACTATCATTACATTTCAATGGTAGCTCTATTGAGCACACAAGTATGAAACAAATACATGAAGAGAGTGTGTTGACTAAACTGTGAATGCACACATTGATATAACAGGGGCTCTGAGGTGTCTGTGTTTAGCAAAGCATGCACCGTGGTTGAATACCAAACTTTGATATATTGTTGAAACAGATGGGAAGGTGCTCATAAGGGAACCTGAGCTCTTCTTCACTGAATATGAAAATGTTGAACAGGTGGTCGGAGGAGCTTTCTTCTTAATACGGCCTTTATTAGCACTTTTATTCTTCTAGTAATAATTTGAAGTTATGTGTGCCCTCTGAGAGATGGAGCAGACAAAGGAGCTGCTTCATATTTTGGTGGAGAATAGAAAAGTGCGTTTGTATTACTTACCTACAACCAAAGAGTCTGTGTAAGGATCATGCATTCATGAGGCATGTTGCAATGTAGCTTTGTCAAAATGAAACTAGCTGGCTGACATGTTCAAATTTCATATGTGAAGGCAAAACAGCACCGCTGCACTCTGAAACAACCATCATGAATTTTGTAAGGGTTAAATTTATTGTTTTTTTCCCACTGCAATTTGCTGTGTTTGCTCTTGCAGTTGTTACATCACAAGATGTGCAATGTTGGTCACGTGTCCTCAAGAACGTCATGCAGCCGATTCAGTGTTGGTCAGTGGAGACACAATGCACCTGTTTACTCCTCTTTATGACTAAGGTTGCCTTTACACCAAAGATTCTGTAGACTGTTCAGTTTGTGGGGTGCAGTTGCAGCACTGTTTCATTTCTCACTTGGTTTGGTTTTCTGTCACACTTTGTCAGGCAGACCAAACCCTGTTGGATGTTGTGTGGTCCAGTCACTGGTTGGCTCTGTTGCTGTGGTCTTTGTTCTTAACATCCAACCTACCATTGCACTACGACTTGGCAGTACTCAACAGGTTTGAGTAATAACATTGTTGGTTGTAAGAAGCTCAGCAGTGTTTGTAGGATTACATAAAGAACATGCTGCATTTGGTCTACTCCAATGAAAATGGCATAAAACTATTTTTCACATGGACTTGTAGATCCTTGGCTGTTATATACTGGAATACTGGTCATGGCACTGAGGAGAAGTGTTTAGATTTTGTTGGCGAAAGAGATTTAAAAGTGTGTGCTCTCTGAGCTCTTTACTTTCAAATGAGACATACTAGAAGTAGTTGTTGTTAAGATGATGTAGTTCATTTTGCATGAAAGAGTTTCATCTAAATCTCATCTCATTTGGAAGTGCAATGTTGGATAAATCATTTTAATTAATATATAAGAACGCTAGGCCTAACAAAAACATAACAGTAAAAACCACCAACAATTTTTATTACAGGAAAATGGATTTGAAGTATTTACTTTTACTGAGAAAATCGTTTTATTTGCTGTTGGTGTTAACTCGGATTTTCCACCTGTGCCTGTGCAACGTCAAGTCCACTTAACCATAAACGCATGTCTTTGCTAACCGGAAGCGTTTTTCAAGCCTCGCAGATGCAGCCCTTGAAGTTTGTAACATGAGATCATGAAGATCACAAGAGAATGACACCTTTATCAGGATACAGTTTATGAGATAACAGAAAGTGCTTCATGTAAACAACAGGGTATATTTTCTGTGTGGTGCTGATTTTCTATAGGTTCGATACAGAATCTACTGTTTTTGCTGTCTTTTAAAATGACCAGAATCTATGTGGGTTTGTTCTCCTGTGCTGGGTCAACCTGCTTGTTTAAGAGTGACTCAGAGTTGAAGCAGTGTCGTCTGAAATTAAACCTGCTGTGTATCCGCAGTGTGCCATCACTACTTCTCCCATGATGGAGTGAGGCGTAGACTGTGGAAACTGACTGACTGACTGAAGAGACTGGAGAGGGATTTGCTGTGGAGTGTGCAGCATATACGGAGCGCTGTACAGATGGACTGTGTGGAAATTGAGGGTACATTTTATATCTAGAGCTTGTTCCACTGCTACACCCCTGTCACTATCTCTGAGAAAGTCTTCACAGTCTGAAACAAATGCAGATGTACCATTAAGAAAATCTTCAGGAGATAAATTCCAAATCACAGAGCTCCCTGAAGAAAAAGAGATTTTACCCTTACTGCTGGCCCTGACACATATTCTGTCTGATGACGTAAGCCAGTGGTCTCCATGGTTATATATACATCACAACAGTAAGACAGGCAAACAATGACTGGAGCTCTTCTGATGAACATCAATGTAAACACTTGAAGAAGATTGTGTCTCAACTCCTGTATAAAAGATAGAGTTTAAAGTTTTTCATGGAAACTCAGCAATCAAGGTGTACCTAATGAAGTGGCTGGTGACCGGATATGTATATATATTTGTTTTGTTAGGATTTTTGGACTCTCATAAGCTTATTTGAAAAGAGTTAAACATGTGACCTTTAAGGTCACTCTTTCCTTAGAATTTTGGCAGATTCAGTGACTGCTAACATTTACCAATGTTCAG